>CAXAMN010023995.1:839963-866662 GCA_963970005.1 Durusdinium trenchii | reverse complement strand
CAGGGAGCACAGACCTTGCACAGGTGGCGCTGTGTGTGTGTGTGTGTGTCAAAAGTCCGGAGCGCATGCGTTTGGCTCAGTGAGGGACACGAGGGACACGCATGGTGGAGAGAACGTGGACACTCCTATAGGTCAATTTCTTCTTATAGGAAACTTCCGCCGCCGGCTTGCCCGGGAACTACTTGTAGCGATGCCAGGAGCCCCTAGTAGCGTCCTTGTTCCTAGTAGCGATGCTCTTTGTTACTAGTAGCGTCCAAGGATGGTGTTGTTCGATCACCAGCGGGTTTCAATTCCGGCAAAATGCCATGGCGACACTACACTTTTGGTTGATCGCTTGGTGGCCACAGAAAGGTCTTCAATCCCTCTTGCCTTACCCATCAAATAGCGCTTGATGAAGTACTGCAAGCCAAAAAACACCACCTCAGCGAATCTCGATGCATCGCCAATCTTTATATACCCCGCATCCTACCTACGAGCGTCCAGTGCCTAATAGAACTACTAACTAGCTTACATCTTCTATCCGACGCCTACTATGTTTTAGGACGCATCGCTACTAGTAACAAGTGCATCGCTACTAGTAACAAGGGCATTACTACTAGTTTCAAGAAGCTACTAGCAACAAGGGTCTCTATTCTTTAGCAACGAGTGCCATCACTGCTGCGGCCGGAACCATCCGAAACCTCGCCTCGTTCCAACCCTCACGATCGCACCCTCGGCTCTCAAAGTAGCTGTACACCTCAGTCACCGCTTTTGGGCCTGGGCAACTAGTAACAAGGGCATCGCTGCTAGTACGTAGCTAGAAGCTCCTAGTAGCACGGGCATCGCTACTAGTAACAAGGGCATTACTTTTAGTTCAGTTACCTTTACAACTTCTTACCCCAGTCTTGCAGTCTTGCAGGGCTGCTGTGCAAACATGTGCAAACGGGTGGTCTTTTCAAGCTGTCAAGGGCATCTTTACCTTGCTAAGGTTCATGAGTCTCTAATGGCCTGTCTAAGTAGTTGTGCTTGTCATAGTCGAAGGAGTCTAAGGCCACATTGTGGGCCATTGGGTGTCCAACATGTGGCCACATCCGTGGAAGCGATTCTTACTTCTGTCGACATTTTTATAATGTAATACAGTAATACATATATGTGGCTACCCCCTCTTAAAAAAAGATCTACCATTTTTGCCTCCCACATGCGTGTCTAAGTCAATATTAAAGGTAGATCGATCTACAAGCACGTCAAGGAGCTTGGTATCAAACAAAAACAAACCTTTATTTATATACGCACTAAGGAGTTGATTATTTCACTGTCAGCCTTCAAAATATAAATGTGACAGATTGCCCTAAGGATCTTATACGCAAGAGAACTGTCAAAAGGGAAAATGCAGAAGACATACCAAAGTTTTATTTGGCAGAATCCTCAATATGAGAATACAAGAATTGCTTAGCAATGATAAAGGAAGTGTGATTTGGTTGAAGGACTTGACAATGTATTATGTCAACCTAGGCTGTATCAAAATCAGAGTCAGTAGAGCAAATAAAGAAGAACGGTAAAGGAATGAATGTATTGAATGACAAGTTGACAGATGAAGCTCATGTAGATACCCAGCACTATTTATTATACAAACACACAAAAACAAATGCTGACACAATTCAAAAGGCATTGAAAAAGGTCACTACATCGATAATGTATGAACAGATTAGTGAGATTATGGGAAGAGATAAGTTGACTGAAAGGGGGTATCCATTAAGGACCGGAAATGGAACAAATATTAAATCATATATAGAGTGTAACATTTCTAACATTAACTTACAAATATGGCCCACCCAAAAGAAACCATCGCATTAAGACGTTGCAATGGTTAAAAACAACCATATCTATTCCTTAATCCGCAACCTGAAGGCATTGCAACAGAAGCAGGAAGTAAACAAACCCAGAGTAAAAGCTCCCATTGATGATTACATCAATGAACGAGAAGAACACCCTAAATACAACATGATTGATTACATAAATGACATTCTGAAAATAGAAATACCTAAGGTTTGTCAAGTCAGGAGATATGTTTGGTGGCCAGAGACAATGGCCTAACTGCCTAACCATTTTGCTGATCTGTCATAAAGTGTTTATGAAGTAGGTGTTAAATACTAAACAGAAATTATAACTGAACTAAAACACAGAGGCTAGTTATACAGAACTTCAGTTGAGGGTTGCATCACAGTGGAGGATGAAGACACTTGTAACAATAATATGAACCTAGAAATGTATAGCTTCAACAAGGGTGTATTTAACTCGTTTCAAAAGTTATACTACTCAATTACTTATATAAGACACTGATTCGATGTTTAAACAATTTCACTGTGGAATAAGAAGTTGCGATATATCAATTTGAAAAGATCCCCAAGGCAATCACTTCTGAAATTGATATTTCCAGAGCATTTACACCCATTCATCAACATCTATAAAAACAATGGAATGTTGTCAATTTGATACATGGAAGTTAAATGAAAACGTGGTCGACTTTGATACGTTGAATAACTTTACTTAATGTTATTCAACCAAGATATATATATATAATGTGACCTACCAGGCAATATGAGACAATTTTAAGGATGAAAAGGTTCAAGAGAAGAGCCAAGATACTGGCATGCAAAGAACCCAGTAAAGCACACAATATCAATTACAAATATATATTCAGAATCAGTTGATGGACACAAACATGTCTGATAATCAAGAAAAAGACAAATTGGATAAGAAGTTGATAGGTGTTGTTAACTATGGATTGCTGGAAAAGGAAGCCTCGACATTTTCTCGAACCTGGATTCACGATTGAAGATGCCTAGAAAAGAAAAGTCTTGAGTCCATATTTGTTGCTCTATCTCTTGTCTGTTTGTGTTCTTCTCATAGACTGCCAAAACCAAAACCAAAAACAACAAAACAAAACTCTGAGGATAATCTTTGGTTTCAGCCTGAAACATGTTCCTTTTGCCTTCATTAAGGTTTTTTAAGTTGATTGTTTTAGTTGTTTGTACCTCGCTGTGACACTCCCCGTGTTTGCAGCCCTATGACACAGCCCAGTTGAATGAATTGTGAATACTAACTCAAGTTGTGGCGCGCGGTCGGGTGAAATTTCTTGGCAAAGCCCACATCCTCCTTTTGCCGCCAAGAAGCATACTCTGTTCCCTTCGGATATTGCTTCCAATGACCTCAGCAGCCAGGCACTTTCCTCATTGTATGTTTCCATCGGTGGGCGGCACCCTTTTACCAATCGCATGTGTTCATAACTTTCTTCTGCAATAGTGCACTTGCGCCCTAGCAACAGGTGAAATCGCTAAGGCTGCCAAGGCACTATACTTGTAGCTGTCCGTGCAAAGGATCAAGTTGTCAGTCCACCCTGGGCCCCGGCTCAACGCAACTATAAGATACAATGAGTGTCGTTATAGTCTATCGCTGTTAACAAGGCTCCGTCTCCCAACCATCCAACTTGTTGTGGGCACTCCACTAGAGCCATAAATGAAAAAACAGAGTGTAGTGTAGAGGTTTTTCATCATTTCAATTTCAGTGCTTCGTTGTCGTTCGTGAACTGATACCAACCGAACATGAAGGACCGGAAGCAATAGTCACGACGTCTCAAGATATTCAGAGGCTCATGGGTTCCAGGACGAACAAGAGTTCACAGGTAAACAAACGGCTGAGCATAGCAAACAGCAAAACAACCACCGGCAAGTCTGCTCACCAGGGATGGCAATGTGCAGGCAGACTGCCTTGTCCATGGCCCGTAGCAAACCAGTGTGGTCTCGGTGATGGTTCTTCACATGGCGAGGTAAAAGGCTGAACATAACGATTCCGGCCGCACGCGCAGATCTGCACAAGAGACTTGAGAATTGTGATACTGTACACCGGGAGCCAATGGGAGCTTTGAGCTGCTAGCAAATTGAACCCCAAGCAGGGCAAATGCAAAGCTGTCAGGATACCTGAAACGGCGACGGAAGCGGTTAAAAAAGCAAGCTGCTTACCAGCAGCTGTAGCTTTTGGAGTAGTAGAGTAGGAAGCCCACCAGCCCCTCCTTCCACGTAGTTCGCCAGGATGAGAAAACACAGTCCCAACCAGGCTCCTTTTCTTGCGCTTACATAATCATGGGACGTCATCTATGTATGAAACAAGGCCTGGAAATAGTGCCATGTGAAAAGCTTTTTGTACAGCATGCACCTTGAGCACACCCACTGTGTCTGCAAATGTAGCGTGGGAAATCTACAATCCAAGAACCAAAAATATTGTTGGAAAGCCACTGGAGCAAGCATTGGCAACACTTCTGCGTGTGTATGCAGATTGGTGATGGTGAGAGCAGAAAGTGGACAAATGATGGCTGGCAAGATGCTGACCATCAAGAGCTTGTCTGCTGGCGATCAAGCGAAGCCGAAGTCAATTGACTCCATTCATTTGTAAGATTGTTGGCAGATTGCAATTCCATTGACAAATGGACAAAGTATATAATACTGTATATCTTGGCGAAACGATGCAACCGATCAAATGGACGTAGTCTGAAGCAAATGATATGTAGATGGAGCAAATTGAGCATCAGCATGGCAGGCGAACCACAATGTCAAAGGCTGTCAGTTGGTAAGCATTGAGCTAAGCATGCAGCAAGTGACATTGCAGAACAGCATGTGCACTATGTGGCTGACATCGCACAAACTTCGCACAACCTGACTGCAAAAGGATCCAGGATCATCATCCCCATGCCTGCTAGCTGCTGGTTGTATAACTAGTTCACAATAGAGTTGAATTGCAAGCTGCAAGAATCCAAGTAAAAGTGGTTACAGTATACAAAATGCTAAGAACAGTCCTTAACCCTGTGCAGTCTTGCTGACTCAAGCAGTTCGCATCTGCAAAGTGACTATAGTAGGTTGGCATCTTCCCCAGAAAAGTTGCCAGAGTGGATCATAAAAATTAGTCAACGCCAGGCGCTAGGACGCGCATTTCGTCCAAGAAACCAACCGCAAATGTTGGGATGGACCCAGGATTGGGCATGTTGTGCTTCTCGGAGGTTACCATGTCGGCTGTGTTGGCAACCCCGCCACGTTCCTGCACAGTTCGGGGAAAATAACAAGTACCACAATACACCGGCAAACGTATTCAGCGACTAGCTGTGCGATTCTATCAGGCAAACAAAAGCAAGGATCATGAGCATCAGCGCTTGGGTGGTGTGTCTTCATCGAATGTAATTTAGAATAGGTTGTTGTGCATACAGTACACTATATTCAATATACACCATTACTATCCTCGCACCATAGTATGAGTGAATGTCGATGAGCAGCCTCCCAGATCCTTCTTCACAGAAGAATCACAAGAATCACAAGAAGTACATCATCAAACACTACATTACAGTAATGCATTCGCCATTGCGGAGCGGGGGTCGTACTCAACTGTTTAGAAGGGCAACTCAGTGAACTCTCCGTTGACCCTTAAAGCAGTTGGAGCTTCTTCCAATTCAATGTCTCAAGTATATAACTTATTGTCATTCTGAGGGACACCATAATCAAACGAAAAGCCTGCAACAGCCGAAGTCAATTGCAACTGCACCAAGACTACTTGGCCGAAAGATCGCAAGCAGTAAATTCACTTGAACACCAGTCCTCGTACTCATAGCCTTTCTCGGCATTGCCCTGGCAGCAGGAAAACCTCAATGTAACAAACGGCAATGGCTAAAGACGCGCGTGCAGTGCTCAACATACATGTTGGTGTGAGTGTGTGCAATGTTAATAACAGGCCCCGGTGTATATGATACTATGTAGCTTGCCTGCATTTTGATGATTTACATGTGACTGGACTTGTGTGCCTGACAGCATAGAGGAAGAATCCTCCTCCATTGTGTCATCATCAAGGTGATGTTTCCCAAGACGATATGACTTTCGAACATTCTGTAGCGGGAGCGCAGCGGTAGCGAAAACAAAGGGCTCGAAGAAACCACGTCGATCGAAAGGCAGCCGGTGCCTATGGCTCTCTTTTCTAAGACCGCTGAGGTCTGGCTTCAAAAAGGGGCCCCTGAGCATGAAAAGCCACGGTGGAAAAGTGGCATCTTTACATGGATGCTCGATGCACGTGTTGCACCGGTAAACAAAAGGACTCAGACTTTGTCTGATGAGCATCGAGCTTGGCCAGCGCAGTCTTGCCGGTCTTCTTGTTCTTCTTTGCCGCTGTGAACGTCGGGTCGAAGTTGATCGCCCACTTCCAGCTTTGGAGGAACCAACCTGCTGTCCAGCCACTTTTTAGTGAGCGCGTCCCCGAGGTCGTAATCGGACGCTACCCACCTCAATTCACAGCCTGTGCGCTTCAAGTGGTCGCGCAATTGAAAGGCTTGTAGGGCGCTTCGAAGGTTCGCCAACCCCAGTAGCGGCGATTCATTGACTTCAACTGCGTCGAACCCTCCTCGGCTGTCTGTGCACAGCACGCCGCGCACGCGGCGTACGATCTCCTCCATGGCGTCCACCATGTTGAAGCCACGTAGGCTTTGGATCTTCAAGCCGGCGCCATGGATTTCTGCCCATAGCAATCTGCAGCGGAACAGGACATCTTCCGTCTCCAAAATCGCCTGGACCTCCGCGTCGTTGCTTCCCACTGCCCGGCGTTTTAGACGCCAGGTGCGCCAAGCCAAGAGGCTCATCCTGCAGACATGCCCGGCCTTACAAGCCGGTGATGAGGCCAGGATCACGAAGCCTCCAGTGCTCTCGCCCTTGCTCCTGTTGTTGTGAGCCTGATCGCCCATGCCGATGAACACTACCTCGGACCAGTGGGAGATGTCATCGAACTTCACGAACTCGAGTGATGTGGCCTGAGCACGGCATTCGGCAATCATTGCCTGGATCTCCCTTGCATGTTCCAAGGTTCCGGCAGTGGTGACCTCAGAAAGGAGCAGGTTGCACCGTGCAGTCAGGAGTGGTTGCGACTGCACAGCGAGCCACTGTAGGGCTCCGAGTGCCGTTCGGCACGCTGCGACCTCTGAGGGTCGGAGAGCATCTTGCTCACGGAGACGGTTGGCATCGATGTCAATGTACATGAGCCCTTCCACATAGCTGTTCTGGTCGACTACAATCTTGAAGTTGCCAGAGCGGTCGACCACGGTGTGAACATCAGAGCCAGCGTGCCTATAGGAACCCTGCTTCATAGTTCCCCACTGGTACAATGAGCGTCCCCTGTAGTTAAGATAGTTATAACTTAAGATATTCCAGTTCCCAAAGTTATAAGTTAGTTATACGGAAGTTATTGAAAAGCATTTTTATCTATGTTACAAATTAGTTATAAATTAGTTGTTGAAGTTATTAACTTCAGTAACTTCAAAACGTGTTGACCAAAGTTGTTTTTTTGCATGAGAAGAGAGAACTGTTTTGAAGGATGCGTGAACCACAACGATTTGTTTTCAGAAACTGATATGAAAAGGGTGGGTTTGCAGCACAGAAAAAATTGGTGAGTGGACCACCACCACCATCAGCACTCAGAAAAAGCACATCTTTTCTCACAACAAACACAGGACTTCACTGCTTTGCAGCGTCCACCACGCAGGCTGCCACAGCGTCTCCACTTTGTGGAGGCTGATGGCTTTTGTCTCTTCTGTTTTCCGAAAGAGACGTGTATTGGGTTCAGCAGCGTTGAGCTCTATCAAGCACTCGACAAATACAAAAAATTCATCAGACTCTTTGCAAAAGAACAGGATCAAGCCAGCAAAGTGTGACCCCACAAACAAAACAGCGTCTTTGCGAAGCTCCATAGTACCAATGATGTAGCCAGTGCTGATTTCACCACGAATGCCGCTAGCTTCCTCGACTTGATCAGTTGGAAACACTTTGCCTGTCAAGCTCCTGCTCCACCTGCCTGATTGCAGCTCTACAGATCTGAGAAGCATTCGGGTCAAGGTTTGCTGTGAAAAGGTTCCTTCTCTCCCTCGCAATAACCCTCCCAAATCATCGCACAGCTGGTTTTTGTAAAGCTGGTGCCGGGCTTCGGTGGGCCAGCAATCGCAATAGCAACAAGTCATATAGCAACGACTCAAATGCAGGGCTAGGTGATGCTTTGGTCTGATTTCACTTTCACCGTAGCAGCTGAGATACAAGTCGAAATGTTTTTTTTGGAGCTGTGGAAGGTCCCTCGGTGAACCCCATCCACGACGTAGGTCTTTCAAACATCTCACCACCTCCATCAAGGCATGAAAACACTGGAGCTCTGGCAAAGTTTCATACGTTGCTAAGTTGCTGGCGTAATAGCAAACTATGGGTAGAAGGTACCAGACAGCACTGCCTGAACCCTTGTACACATTCCCCTGCCAAAGAGATTGTTCGAACAAATGCTTGCGAGCGGATCGTGGTCGAAACTTCAAAGACTGGCAAGTCCATGCAACTTCCTGAGCACTAGCGCAAAGCTGTTGCAAAGTAACTCCAACCTTTGTTTCCAATGCTGCTTGTAGGAGTAACAGTTCCTGCGCAGCGATCCCATTGCTGAAATATATGTGCATACTGTCTAGCACCACCTTGTCAACGCTCAATATATCACGTGCTCTAGTGGAAGCCAAAAGTGTTGTTGGATGGATTGTAAAGCCCAGAATTCTTTCCTGCTCTTCTCTTTCTCCCTTAGGGAGGCTTGGAACTGTGGCCAGCATGTGGTCATACACAGCATTCAATTCTGCCTGCTGAAGAAGTTGAAACTCTTCTATATTGGAGCAAGTGATTCTGCGAAAGTATGTGTCAGCGCGGTCTGTTTGAGATGTCTTTGAAACGCAATTCATGCACAAGCAGCATGGCTTTAGGGCCGCTGCTCCCTTAGCTCCAAAGAGCCGTATGATTGCATCATAGTCGCCCAGCACAGCCTTGACAGAAAGGGTGAAATGCACTCCTGCAACACGAACACCATTGTTCAGCCAATGGGACAAATAATCGCACAGCCTCACTGAGATAGCTGTGAGCCCCCCAGGAATCAAGTGCAAGTCCATGATAGGAACCAATGAAAACGGAAGCCATGCTTCTGGGGAGCGTAGGTGTTGCACTTCTGTGGCGGCAAGGTAAAACAATGTAGACTTTTTGTTTTGCGCTGTTGCCAGCACGTTACCGCCCGTGAGCTTCTTTGTAAGCGGGGCTTCTGGCTGCAACATAGTTGAAGAGACTCTCTATATTTGCAGCGTAAAAGCAAACTGGTTCGCCATTCTGGTCGGCCATCGTGATCGGAACATAAACTTCCTTTGCAGGTCCAAATGCCTTCTCAGCTTGCCTCCTGAATGCGCCTGTTGGCTTTGATGCTGGCTCTTTGCCAGCAGCAAGCCGGCTCAGCTTGTACACAAGTTGAGCACTTGCATGAGCCAAGGATTTTGACAGGCGTTGCTTCTTGGATGGATGCGTTGCCATGCGTTGCCATTCGCGCTGAACTCTCCAGAGAGTCTGCCAACTGTAGCACTTTAGCAATGACATGTTCTATGTATGAACAGTATGAACTGTAAAAGCAAATGTCACATAAAAAAAGTTACTCATGCATTCAGGATATGCATTGACATGTTAGTCTTTGAGTTTTGATCCTGCAGGTGTAAACGGCCACGTCCTCAAAAAGACAAAATGAAAAATTAGTTATGATTTGTGCTGGGCGTATTGGTCTCTTAGATGGATAACACTAGCTGTATCTAGATATTATTTGATAGGGCTATATGTGAGAGGTGCAACTATTTTAGAGATTAATAAATTTGATTCTGTGGACCACCACAAAATCAAGTTTATTAATCTTTACAAATATAGAAATATATATATACAAATATTTATATTTTTGTTTTAGCACTAGTTACATATACAGTGGAGGTGGTGGTCCACCTATGATATAGATATATATATACAGTGTATATATATATATATATTATAGACCTGTCCTTAGTCCTCAGATAGATCGGTATATATATATATAGTTGAGGTGGTGGTCCACCCATAATATATATATATATATTGTATATATGTACGTTCTACATATTGGACCTTATATATATATATAGGTGAGGTGGTGGTCCACCTCTTTATAGTCATATTTTTCTTACCAAAAACCTAAATATTACAAGTAGATAGCTGCATCTATTTGTTTAAAGGGCTATATATTGTAAATGTAAATCATGTTTTATAGATCAATATATTTGATTTGTGGACCACCACAAACCAAATTTATTGATCTTTACAGTGGTGTTTGGTAACTTATGGGTGTTTAACTCTTTGATTACGCTCTTGGAATTTAGAGGTAATCTTTTTGGTTATGATTTGTATGGCTCTGTGCCTGTAGGTTGCTTTAAGATTGCTGTGTGTTTCCTTTAAAATGTATTTTGTAGTAGGTAAACCCAGCAACCGCTGGGTATTGTGTATTGCGGGTATTGTGACCAAGGCTTGCAACTGGCAGGCAGGCAAAAGGGTGAATGAGCACCGCCACAACCTTTTTTTCCTCACACAGCTCTGATGTGGGAATCTCCACAGCAGTAATTACAGCGAGCTGAAAAACTCACCTTCAGCATTCACAACATATCTAATTAGGCGCCGCCCTTCTGTGGTTTCGCTGCTTTTCGAGCGTATGTCAATGCCTTCAGCACTGAGTTACAGCTCTTCACCTCAGGACCAATCTCACAGCCATAGAGATCGCTGAACTCGTCCTTGTCGACAACTTTGCCAGAACTGACCTGCTTCATGATCTTCTGGGCGTCGTTGACTGCTGCTTTTGTCCAGACAATCCTTTCTTTCACATTTTGGATAGTCATCTCATCAATGTTGTCCTTGTTCTTGTCCTTTTGCAGCGCATCCCAAGCCTTTTCAAGCTTGCCCAGCATAGGCTCAGCTGAAGTGATTACCTTGGTGGCTTTGGACACCAATTCCCTCGAAGACTTTTGCTGTTCAGCAAGGTTCTTCCTCTCGGCCTTCGCGGCTTCTCGCTTAGCCCTTGCAGCGGCTTGCTTCTGAGTCAAGTCCTTGCCACCACAAACGATCACCTGGGGGAAGATTGCGTTGGGTGATCAAAAAAAAACCGTTAAAACTATGACCAGTTAACTGAAAAACATTTTGACCGGTTGGTTGAACAAGTTGGGAACCCAAACCACACATAATTCACACCCATGTTGTAGCCTAATTCTACCCTAATTCACTATCAGCAGAAAATACTTCATAAGCATCTCAAACCTTCAGACCAATAACTTGGAACTCAATCCCAAACATGCAATATATCCTATAGACATGTTATAACTAACCCTGTGAACATAAATTGACAAGTCACTTCGACATCGCTGTCGGACTCCATGGCCATCAGGTCCACAAACACTGGGTCGGGTGCTGGCTTGTTTTCCTCCTCTTCATCCTTTTCTTTTTCCTCCTCAACCGCCTCACCCTCCGGGTCCTTGCCTTGTCCTTTCTTTTTTGGCGCAGCCTTAGCCTTCTTCTTGGGCTGTGGCCTCATGTGCTCAGGAAGGTGGTTTCGTTTCACAGTCTTTTCAACCTGTGTCAACGATTCTTCGATACTCTGCTCGATGAAGTCTTCACTAAAGCGCTTGATGTCAATGCGATAGGTATCACCCAAGATTGGGTGAACTTCTTTCTGCGCTAGCTCCTCAATCTTCTTGACATCAAAGCCTCTCAGGCGGTATGTTTCCAGTGGCAAAAACTCTCCCGTATAGCCTCTCTTCTTTTCTTCCACTGTTTTTTTCACCAGCACATCCTTGAGCTCATTCCGCAAGACCTTGTACTTCAGGTGTCCCGAAGCTGTCTCCTTTTTGGAAATGATGCTGCGAAAGAAATTCACCCGCTCTTCATCGGACAGTTGGTCCCATGCAGGTGGCATGGAAGTAAAGTGACGAGACATCATAGTTGATGATGCATGGCATGCCTTGCAAGTCACGCTCTTTTGGTTCAGGCTCTTCAGGACTGTGTTTTCAAGGGTCACTGGCAACTGGCACTTGCCACAGATGGGCGTGTTGGGCGGCTCATCCTTAGCATCCGTTTGGGATGAAAGGTCGACCATAGTATCCCCTCCATTGGCGTAGAGCTGCGTCTCTCCCAGGGACATGGTATCATCTGGCTGGCGGCTCATTGTCACCAAGGTGATTCACTGCAAAGGTCTGTGAAAAATGGCTTCGTTGATCAGATGTTTTCCATAAAAAATCCAAATATGTTTACGGGTATTGTGACACAATGTCAATGTGTATCAACAAGTATCCAAAAGGTATCAACATGTATCAACATGTATCCATATGTGTGTCAACATGTAACCACCAGCTAACAAAGTGTATCAACATGTATCCACAAGTGTATCAACATGTATCCACAAGTGTATCAACATGTGTGTCAACATGTATCCACCTGGTATCCAAGTGTATCAACATGTGTCCACACAGTATCAAAGTGTATCAACTTGTGTTCACGTGTGCGTGTGTGTGTCAACCTGTATCCGCACACTATCAAAGTGTATCAACATGTCGCAAGACTCGAGTACGTCAACTGAATTTGATTTGGCCTAACATCAAAAACTAGACATGCTCTAAGAATTTGTCGGGAATGCTTTTGGTTCTGCTTTGTATGGTTTCGGGTGTGTAGCTTTCTTTGAAGTGGCATGCTCCAAGAATGTGTCGGGAAATCTCTTTGGTCATGGTTGTATGGCTTTGTGTCTGTAAGTTTCTTAAATATCATCTGCTCCAAGAATTTGTCGGGTATCTCTTTAGTCATGGCTTGTATGGCTTTGTGTCTGTAGGTTTCTTAAATATCACCTGCTCCAAGAATGTGTCGGGAAATCTCTTTGGTCATGGTTGTATGGCTTTGTGTCTGTAAGTTTCTTAAATATCACCTGCTCCAAGAATTCGTCGTGTATCTCTTTAGTCATGGCTTGTATGGGTTCGTGGAGCGCCAACAAAACAAATTACACATGGTGGACCACCACCATGTGTAAAGCAGTCAAAGTATTTCCGAGCCCGCGCTCTTTTTCCACATCTGCAGTTAGTGATCCAGGTTCTCTACCGCTTAGCCGGCTTCTTCATCACAGACTTCATAACCGTGGTGGGTTTGCTCACTGGAGATTGGATCGCATGCTTTGTTTTGGCTGTCCCTTCATGTGGCCCAGTCTCTTCAGTAGTCTCATTTGCATTTGTAATGCCAGCTGCTTTGAGCACTGAACTCATGTTTTTCTTCCAATCACCTTCAACAATGGCCGTAGTGCCAGCTACGAATTTGAACAAGCATCCGTTCTTCTCAGGCCAGGCTTTGTCATGATCCTCGGCTGCACTTACCAAACAGGACTCCACTGATTTGAATTCACCGCACTGGACGTTGCTGAAATGAGTGTGGGTAAGGGCCGCGGTCATGTGCAAAGTAGTTGAATCCACCATTTCAATCAAGATCAGACGGCTGCCAGCATCAACCTCCACCAAAGCTGCCAAGTTTTTGCGCTCGTTCACAAAAACTTTGTAGTCGCGCAAGTCTCCAATACCTTCATCCTGATGTTGCATATCGGTCAGGAAGGTGAACTTGCTGTAGGAGCCAATGAAGTCATTGGTCGACAGGAAAATCCTTAAGCCAAAGGCAAAAAACTTGGAAATATAGAACACTTTCTTGTTTCTGTGAGGATTGTGAAATTTAGATTTCAATAAGTAAGTAGTCTTACTAATACTACCTATTTAGTATTTTAAATATATACAGTTAAACATATACAAGCAACAACATATAGAAAGGTGTTTGGATAGGTTGAACCAGCACTTGCATAGATACCGAACAAGCCATAGACCAAAAACCGTGGGTGCGTGTCAATATGACATCATACATATCTATTGAATTGAACCAGCTTTATTCATTGTTAGTTTCCTGAGCATAATTAACATTTGTTCGCCAAGCAACGATTCCCCACCAAGCCTCACGCGCTGGATCTGCTTTGGAGGCAGCAGACGGCTGGTCCAGTCACATCCTTGAAACATTTGGTCACGAATCGAGTCGTCTGTCATGGCATGCCTGGCACTGGATGCTGTGGTGAACCCATAGTGGAACTTCATGAGAGCTGCCGCTATAGCACAGAAAGGATGGGCTTGAGGCAACAGATGCGATATGCCTGCAGCAAAAAACACTGGCTGCAACGCAACTGCGTAAACATTCAAAAATTTTCTTCGGGCGGACCACCGCCTGAAGAAAATTTATCACTGCCTAAACATTCAAAAATTTTCTTCGGGCGGACCACCGCCTGAAGAAAATTTATCACACAGATACACAAAGTAAACAGCAACAGTGGGCAAGCTATGAAAAGCACCTTTTTGACGCCACACAGATGCTGTACATCATCATTTGCTCCTGTGCACGCCCATGGTTCTTTCCAGGGAGCGGCGACTGATTCCTAGGCTCTCCGCCCATTTTTTCATTTCGCGCCTGCATAGTGGAAAGCCTGGGTTAAAAGGTGGCGCACTCATGTTGTCAGCAGCGGCTGGCACACCCATGTTATCATCAGTGGCTGGCGCACCCGTTTTGTCATCAGTGGCTGGCGCACCCATTTTGTGATCAGTGGCTGGCCCACCCATGTGGTCATCAGTGGCTGGCGCATCCATGTTGTCGGCAGTGGCTGGCCCATCCATTTTGTCATCAGTGGCTGGCGCACCCATGCTGTCGGCAGTGGCTGGCGAACACCTGTTGTCAGCAGTGGCGCTGCTGATTTTTCCTGGAGCTGGGTCTTTCACTTCATCCTGTCCATCCTCCTCGAGCAAGATCTCCAAGACTGCTGGTCGTTGTACTTCAGTGTTTACTTCTGGTTCTGCAGGGTCTTCCAGGCTCTGGTCAATCCGCGGCTCTGCAAGAGCTTCTAGGAACATCTCCTTTCGGGCCTGAGTCGAAATCCAAAACAACATAACATTGGCCAATGTTCTTCTTCATACCATGATTCATACCTAACTTGAAAAACTAGTTTATACAAAAACAGTTTATACAAAAATTGGTGAACCAACAACGCCAAAGGACACATTTGTTTGGAGCGGTTTCCTCACTCTCGTCTCCACTACAGTCTGCACATAGACCAGCTTGGCGAAGCCGTTTCATGTAGAGTTCGCGACGCCATGGGTACTTAGAATATCCGTCCATTGATTGAACAAAGTGGCACTACATGTAAAGTGGAACAAACTTTAACAAGTGGTACAAACATACACACAGTGGTAAAAGTGTTGTTGGATGGATTGTATAGCCCAGAACTCTTCCCTGCTCTTCTCTTTGTCCCTTAGGGAGGCTTGGAACTATTGATTGTAAATGCATCGTAGAGGCATTGAGCATTGGTGTCTGAACTATACATTGATATGCATAGATTGAGCCTCAGGAAACGATAACGATAACGATAACGCTATTGAATAGACCAACAAGAAAAACACAGAGTTTGGTTTGAAGCTAAATTGATTTGATCCCCCAATGGACCACCACCAAGGGATCAAATCCATACATAGTTTATGATGTTTTACATAGTCCTAGTTCATGTCCTTTGAACAACTGCATTTAAACTATGTATGCAAAACCCATGCACCCTTTTCCTGAAGTGCCATGTTGTCACGGCCACTGTGGCGTGCCAATGTCACACTTTCACCCTACAGAAAGAATGGCCAAGCGCCACTAGATGGTCCAGCCTCGGGCTGCCCAGCAGCTGACAGTGCAGAATTTCACCCAACGGCACTTGCTGCAGCCATTTCTCCGCTCAGCCTTTAAGTGAGTGGGAATGGTCTTCAACAACTTCTCTTTGAGCTCACTCTTGCCCAAGGACTTGTTGCCAGCAAGACTGGATGCTGGCTTCTTCATAGGCACAGGTTTCTTCTTCGCCTGTGGGTTCACCTTCTTCATGGCAGGCAGTGTCTTGGGAGCGGCAGCAGGCCTTTTCAAAATTCCCCTGGCATGCTGCATCTTCCGTAAGCTTTCGCTCAAAGACACATGCGCCGCTTGCTGTGGTGGAGAAACTGTCGGAGACTTTGGTTCAACGTGAGGTGGATTGCTTGCTACCAGGGCTGAAGCTGGTGGGCGCTCCTCCACTTGCTGCTTCTCAGGCTGTGCTTCTGCCTTGGATTCAGGCAACTCCACCTTCATCTCAGTGTCCTTCTCCTCCAGGGCTAGCGTTCCCTTGTTTGAATCTGCAGGTAGTGCTGGGGCATCTTGCAAGGCAAGAGGATGCGACGGCTGGGAAAACTCTGAAGAGTTGGATCTTGCTCTGTCCAGAAGGCCACTCAACTGCGACTGCCTTGCCTGTGGGCGCAACATAGTCAAAGAAACTTCTTGCTGAAAAGAAGGATTCATAGCAGCCATGCCTTGCATCAAAAATCCCTGCATCAGAGCTAAACACTGCGGTGTCAAACTTTGAAACATAGTCGCAGGCAACGCAGAAGCTGCCACATCCTTTCTGGTCTTCCTCAGTGGGACTTCCTTCGCCATGGACAAGATCGCCTCCAGAGGCCACGGCATTGTAGGAATCTGCCCACCTGGAAAGCAAAACTCTTGGACATTCTTGGGAGCTTCTGCGGTGTCGGCTGGCAAGCATTTCAAGAAGCCAAAGGTCAAGGATTTGCCGATCTGGTCCTTGTTCCTGGCCAGCTTCGCTTGCAGCTGCGCTTTCACGTTGCCTAGTGTATCAATCAACAAAAATCGAACAATGTGGGCTCTAGATTGCTTATTCGTGCTAGACAAACAAGCATTTCAAAGCAACAGCTGTGCCACTGTTCAAACTCCAAGGTACAAAACAAGCTTCTCATGCCATCTGCGCTCCTCCCCTTTCGATCATCACCATCTCGAAGGATGAGAAGCGATGTCAAGATTGCTTGAGTGGGCTCTGAAGGAGTTCTCAGGCCAAGCTTCAATAAGAAGACCAGCAAAGCATCGAGCGCTGCCACCATGTTCGTCGCTCCCTTGAACGTGTCCCAGACATCGCCTGGGATGTAGCAGGGAAACAACTCCCAGCTTTGCATGGGCAGCCGCTTTCCACTTGGCTCTGCAGCATCCGACATGAGAACTACCAGCTAAACCTGAACAACAAGCAGCTTGCCACCTTGAGCGTTGCCTGAGACAACACATGGCAGCCAAACACAAAGAATCACGCACGGACCACCGCGCAAAAAAAAAGAAGAAAAAACCTTTTCTGCACAAAGCAAACAATGCTTGCATCTAAAGCCATCTACATCTGCTATTTATAAAAAAGGTGCAGACCCCTTTTTTTAAACCAGTGCTTGGCAACAGGTGCAAAACCTTTACAAAAATGTAACTTCGCTAACTTATTTATAACTTATTTGATGTTTTTTTACATCGTACTTATAACTAAGAAATATTTTCACTTTCTAGAACAACTTACTTGCAAGTAAGATATAACATCAAGTAAACTTACTCCTACACACACCATGTTATACTTTATGTTACCATTAGTTATAACCCATGTTATCCCAACTTATAACTAAGCTTAACTACAGGGGACGCTCATTGTATGCAGAGTCGATGAGGTGGCACACTTCATTCCACTCGGCTGAGGTTTCATCACCGATCCTGTGGAAGTCGTCCACGTGTCCGCCCATCAGGCCGATGAGGCGTGGATGGTCACCATGAGGATCTTTTTCGTGCTTGCTGTACCAAGCCCATAGACATCGTTCACCTCGAACCACGTGGCCGCCCAGAGATGTGAGCTTCTCATTGAGCGACAGCCATAGCCCGCGGGGAGCTGTGGTGCTGCCATATATGTTTCGAAGAATCCGCAAGCAGGAATCTTCAGGAGCTCCGAGTGCAGCGCGAAGTTCCGGCACCCCATAGGTGTAGAGCTGGTTGTCGGCAGCTGTGGGCTCGGTTTGCAGGAAGGCAGAGGCCAAATCAAGTCCTTGCAACTTCCATTGATGGGTCACGGAGGCCATGTAGATCATATGGCGTCCCAATGTAGAGATGACCGGGGCAGACGTTTTGAAGTTGCGCTCAAGCAGGCTTGGATGCTGGAAGCCAAGCAAAGCAAGACGATCCTCGCCTTTGCCTTTCTGGTGGCATCATGATTCACCACCGTGTTGGGGTTGTTGAGCTGATCTTGTGCTGCTTCTTGACGCTCATCAGGCGTGACAGGTTTCCAAGTCAGCACCCATCTTGCCTTCAGGATGCGCCCACTGCCAAATGCTTCACGAGCCTCATCATCATCCAGGCAGCGTCGAACTGCGCTGTTGCGCAAGAAGGAAGTGACCTCCTTGGACTTGGCCCGGTTGAAGAGAACCAAGTCCTGAGCACTGACATTTTTGAGGTTCACCTCGGAGGAGTTGAGCTTCTTGGTCAGGTAGAGGACAGGGTCCTGCATGAAGCTGCGGCGTTGTCGCCGGTTCTTGAGTTCAATGTCCACTTCGATGGAAAGGCATTCACCATCATAGGACTCCAGGAAGGCGAAGAGGTCGTGGTGCGTGATCTCATCTTGCGCCTCTTAACGAAGCAGATCCAACCATTTGAGGTCATACTTCTGGCTCCTTGGCGTCGGCCAACTTGAGCTTCTTTGGATCTGGCGCTTCATCCTCCCCATAGTCATTGACCCTTGTAGAAGATGAAGGCAAGGATGTAGTGCCCTCTGGTTCAGGATCATCGCCAGGTTCTGGATCTGGCAGAGATGGGGTGTACTCATCATCAGGAACCTTGAAGTCCTCTGAAGTCGGCGTTGTCCGCGGTGGAGGCAGATACTTCTTTGGAGCAGGAGGTGCTCGAGCTTGACCAATTGGACTGGATCGGTGCACGACCTTGTAGTCAGAGTCCTTCAGGGTGGATTTTCCCACAGCTCGGCGGATCGGAGCCAGCGTAGTCTCATCTGGAGCCGCTGGTAGGTCAGGTAGTTCCTGATCGAGTTCGCCGGGTTCTTCATCAAGAAGGTCGGTGTACTCCTTCTTGGGGATCATATCATCCAAGGACCTCCATTGTGTGGGGTCTTCCCCTGACGAAATTTCGCGCCGAAGTCGTTCAGTTTCATTTGCAGGCCGGACGGAGTGAACTGAACAGCGAAGAAGTTTCCGTCCAAAAAGAACCCAAACAATGTGTTGCCGCTTGTCATCAATGTCCTGATGTGGGATTGCTTCGGCAAACACGACTCTTCCGGGTCCCACCCATTGAGGTCTTCCGGACTTTTTGTGTCCTCCACGTGAACCTTGATGTTGTTCTCCAGCTTGAAGTTTGCGCCAAACCATGACCAGTTCTGTCGGCGCATACTGTCGGACAGGCTGTCGGACAGTGGTGTTGGCCAGCTTGCTTAGCACCCTTCTCGCACGCGATCGACGCGCAACCTCCTCAGCTTCAGAGCGAGCCTTGGTGATCCGAAGAAAGTCTTCCTTGGGCTCGATGGCATTCCAGATGCGAATGTCCTCGTCGCTGATGGAGTACTTGGTGCCAAATGCCCATTGATGGGAGGAGTCGCGGGCGGTGTATTCAGTGCCATTCAAGGCTGAAGCTGCCAGCGTGAGAGTCATCTCAGGGCTGTTGTTCAGGTTCTCCTGGTGGATCGCTGTAGCCACATGCTTGATGTCAGCAATGGCGGCCTCCACAATGCCATGACTCCACGGCTCTTTCTCAGGAGGGTAGTGTACCTGAATGTTCTCGGACTGGAGGAAGTCGTGGAACTTTGAGGAGATGAAGCTCTTGGCATTGTCGGCAACCACCAGTTTTGGTCGTGGGTAGTGACCAAACCAGCCTTGAACAAGTGCTTGAATGATCTCATCGGTTGCCTCGGGTTGCATAGCCAACTCCGGGTAAAGCTTGAGGAGCACCACAACACGGAGCTTGGTGGCCAGGTCAATGATCAACAGGAATCTGGCCTTCTTTCGTAGACCAGGAACCAGCCATTCGGAGGTGTCCAAACCAATGCATTCCCATGCGCGTGGTAGTGCGTGAGTTGCTGCAGGAGGAACTTGGCCCGATGATGTGCCACCAGGCTTGAGGGCTTTGCAGGTTTCACAAGTGTGCTCCAGAGCAACTTGTATCTTCCACAGTGGTCCTCCAGCCTCTCGCACAAGACGAGCGAGGTTGCGGGCTGTTGGATGACCCGCTGCTTTGTGGAAGTGGGCCAGACGGGCCTTCCACTTTTTCAGCTCATCCGAGGTTGGAGACAAGGAAGTAGAGCTGGATGTGGCACCACCTTCGGGTAGAAGTTCTTGTCCCGCTGGTTGTTCTTGGAGAGCAGGTAGTGCTTGAAGCGCAGCGCGCTCCATGTTGATCTCGTCCTCAATCGGGATCATGTAGGGCTTGTCCTCCTTGGCAAAGATGAGCTGCATGTTGCGGTCGGAGACATACTCTTGACGCCATGCCAGGGCCATCGATTTGACCATGCGCCAAGGATAGTAGGAGCTCTTTGACGTCTCAGCTCCCTGAATCCAGGCATGTCGGTGACTGCCAGGACATACCTTAGCTCTGAAGCGCTGGTGGAAGAAGGAGCTGGTTGTCCGAATCATCCATCGCTTCCGGAGGAAGTCGCCAGCACCATCATCAGCACGGAGACCATAGTTGCACCCATCAACACGGCATGGAAGCCATTCACGACCACGAGCTTGAAGGAGGTGAGCAATGTGTTCCAAAGGTCGTTGATTCCATCCTTCACAAGGCCAGGGCCATTCCCAGTAGATGTCGGTCTCGGGGTCCTCGTTGAGGGTGTCTTCAATGAAGTGAGCTGCTTGCCATAGCATGCGTCGCTCCCGACGGCGATATGTGGCCAGCAGTTCTTGACGCTCCTCTGTGGCATAGTTGAGCTTGGACCATTGGCACCACTTGGTGCAGGGAAGACTGAACCACAGTCGCCGGGGACGATGACGGCGTCGAAGACCTTTCAAATGCTCCCAGGTTGCCGTCTTATAGACGTCATAGCCCTGCTGGAGGTTGATCCGGCGAGGTCGAAGACCTTGTTGGTCACAAGCTTCACTGAGCCACGAGTGAGGTGCGCAGGCAATCTCCCAGATGCCATCCTGCTCATCGAGGACGAAGTCCATAGTTGTTGATGCCATAGAGCTCAACAGCGTTGTAGCCATCAGCAGCATCTTCGCGGCCATAGAGCTCTTCAAGGGCATAGTGGAAGGGGTCGATGAAGTCATGCATCCTCCTCGTAGGCCTGAGCCAGACCGGTCATGGCAGCCAGTTCTTGCTCTTCCATCACGGCCTTGCGTTCCTCGAGGAGCTGCATGAGCTGTTCCATCTCCTTGGGGTTCAGCAGCTGCTTGACATCCTTCTCGAAGTGGTCGGTCGGAGGAGGAGTGCAAATCTCCCATGAGGAAGGACTGGATGTCTGACCCTTGGTCTTGTTCCTCGAGGTCGGAGTCGCCGGCGAGGTGGAAGGATACCCGGAGCTTTTCACCACGGCCTTGCCCGTCTGCTCCGGCGTGTTGCGCTCCCCTTGGATCTTGGAGATCTGGCGGTGCACGAGGTCCTCCAGGACAATGTCCGCATCCACCTTCTTCTGCATGGCGTGGACGATCTCGGCCGATGGACGTTCCGAGTTCATCAAAACTTTCAGCTCGTCCAGCATCCGTTGAACCAAGGGTGGAGCATCGGTCTTGGTGTTCTGGCCATGGGAGCCCTTGCGAGGGACATACATCCAGCGGATGTTGCACACCTGGCAGTGTTGCCATTGACCGTGAGGGTTCGCTCGCACTGAGCCCAGGTGATGTTCTCCGTAGCATGGCCACTGTTCCGGACTCATCCGAGGATCTCTTGGATCCGGACCGACTCCTCGAGGAGGATCGAAGGGCCGAGGTGGCTCCTTCTCGCGGCTGCCGGTGATCTTCTCCCTGAAGTCCGCGGCTGCCGTCTTGATGTCCCAGATCTTGTTCCCCTGCTCTTCGGTCAGCTGGCTGCCCTTGCTCCGGGACATGGCAAGAGTGGTCCGGGGAAATCGAATTGGGCGTCGGGCTTCCAGCCACGTGCATTTGAGCAGCTGAGAGCTGAAGACGGCGGCCACAAACATAAGCATGTAGTGTCATCAACTGTTGACGTGACTGTCGGAGTCGTGCTTCCTCATGTTCATGAACAACTCGCGCATGTTCTTGGGAAAGAAGTTCCAAGGGCATGAACTGAAGTGTGTGGTGGTCGTTGATCATGTTGGAGGTGTCTTTCTCAATCACATGGATGTGGGGATGTCCGTCATGACATGTAAAACCACGGGTGAGGAAAAAGGCGATGTCCAACATGTAGTGACCCTTTTTGTTCTTTTCCAACTGGTAAATCTCTGGATGGGCCTCATGAGAATCCAAAGCAAAACCTGTTGCAAAGTCAACCATCATGGACGAATGGGGACCTGCCAAATGGTTCATGCCGATCAGGATGGGGGCCAGCTGCGACCGATCGAACGAAGGATCGTGAAGACCTGGTGGATTTGGTAGTGCATAAAGTTCAAAACAATGAGGCTTTCCAGAAACAGCCGAGGTCAACGAAACACGATAAAGCGCTTGTCCCCATTTGCCGTTCCCGAACCTGAAGTAGGGCCGATCTTCTTTGTGAATCGAAACCACGGCCTGTCGGTCACGGTCAACGATCGTTGAGATCAGTTGCTCAACTGCAATCTGAGGGCCAGCGGAAGCTGTAGCCCCGCAATCCAGGAGACCATGTGTCTCAGGTGGAGAAACTGTGCGCTCAGTCTCATTGATCTGAGCCTGCAAATCTAAGGCGCCGAAGAGCATCTCAGTGTTGTAGGCATTGACGGAAGGTCGTCCCATTGGGGCATTGGACTTGCCCTTCCCTTTCTTGCCTTTTGTCCAGGCTTGAGCTTCAAGCCAATGGACATTCTTTCCCTTCTTGCCACCACCCTTCTTGCCCGTGAAGAAGTCGTCGTACGAGTACGGGTCATACTCAGTCATGTAGTTCCATTTGCTCTTGCCTTTTCCCTTATAGGGACCAGGGTGTTGTCGGTCAGGGCATTCTCGAGAAAGATGAGGGCCTCCACATTGGAAGCAGGGACCACGACCTTTGCCCATGCCACCTGATGGAAGTTGTTGTCCAAAACCACGATCTTTGCGAAGCGCGGCGGTCGCTCGTTGAGCTTCAGCCCAAGAACGTTGAGCTTCCACAGCCAGAGATTCGGCCATGCGCTCAGCTTTCTGCGCTTCTTTCAAATCCTCATCATTCTCCTCCGGGGTGGTGTTCTTGTCCTCGTAGGCCTCCACGTTGTAGGCGTCAGCCCAATCCCATGAAGACCAATCTTCTTGTCCCCAGTCACCGGAGACATGAAATGAGTCCCAAGTGGCAGAGTGCCACTCAGCTTCAGGTTCCTCCTCCTCAACAGTGGCCAATTCGTGCCAGTTGGAGTTGAAGAGGGTTGGATGTGATGAGCGGCTGCCAGTGAACTGCTCGTCCCATAGGGTCTGCAGTGCCCTGTTCACCTCATCGAAGTCGAGGGATCCGTGGGTCGCCGACAAAATGTCTCGGCGTTAATCAGCACTCAAACCTGCGGCTTGAAGAAGGCGAAATCCTCTCAAGACTCCAAGGACGAAGGAGTCTGCAAAACTAAGCTCGTTGAGCTCATCGCCAGCCAGTGATGGCTGCACACCAGCCGATCGTCGGCTAGGTGAAGACATCGTGCCTTGAAGTACACGTTGATATCCGCCACCATGGGGCGAGCCACTTTCCGCTCGTGACGTAGACACCGGCAATGTCGTAGTGGGTTGAGCCAAGTTGGGATCGAAGTCACCATCCTCGGGGTCAGGAACGTTCTCATCGTCCTGCGGCCACTCAGCCCAATCATTCCACCATGCATCCCAGCCGGAGTCATAGTCCTGCTCATAATCAGCCTCCTCAGCAGGAAGGCCAAAGTCTTTGTCCTCTTGTCGAATGCCACGCTTCTCCTCAGCCAGGCGCACCAAAGCCTCAACAAACTCAGAGAAGCCAAGTGCTTCCCTGACCAGGAACTGGGTCATAGGCTCGTGAGCCTTACGAGCAAAGCTGAAGTACTGATTGCAAATTGCCGAGGCGTTGGGGATGCTCTGGCGCACCAACGGAGAAGCAGCCAGGCGCTGCAGCAGAACCTTAGTGCCCCCATAGTCGTCCAGCGACATGTCACTCCAGCTCATAGCCAGCAGCCTCGCCGGGCCGGTGAGGCGTGAGAGAAGCTTGGTGGCAACATAGCGGCGCTTTGCCACCGGTGTAGCTCGGAAAAACCAGGAAACTTCCCGTGTGTATTTACGCCACGTTCGTGGCGACCCATCCCACGATGGGATAGAGAAGTTGCCATCTTCTTTGGACATGCTCGGGGCCGAAAACCAACTCAAAGGAAAAATGATAGAGGGGCTTGCCAAGGTCCAGCCGCCAAGTCCGCGCGAGGACAATCTTCAGGATGTAGGGCGGGCGTAGATCCAAGGCGCTGGAGCTTGCGCTCCGCTACCATGTAGCGGGAGCGCAGCGGTAGCGAAAACAAAGGGCTCGAAGAAACCACGTCGATCGAAAGGCAGCCGGTGCCTATGGCTCTCTTTTCTAAGACCGCTGAGGTCTGGCTTCAAAAAGGGGCCCCTGAGCATGAAAAGCCACGGTGGAAAAGTGGCATCTTTACATGGATGCTCGATGCACGTGTTGCACATTCCCAAGTCCTTCTTCTACTTGTGTTTCAAGGACATCCAGGATAGCACAAACGGTTCAAAGTAACGTGTGAGGGCACCTCAGTTGTGATATGAATCAAAAAGCACACAAAATATAGCGAGCAGCA
Organism: Durusdinium trenchii; assembly: GCA_963970005.1. Classification (NCBI taxonomy): domain Eukaryota; class Dinophyceae; order Suessiales; family Symbiodiniaceae; genus Durusdinium; species Durusdinium trenchii. The sequence continues at coordinate 842,026 of CAXAMN010023995.1, read as the reverse complement.
TATTTCCTCAGGAAGGATTCTCCTCGGCTTGGGGTCTCCCCGGCAAAGGCTTGGGCAAAAACGCTTCAGTCTCGAGTAAACCAAGCCAACCGTGCTAGCAGCTACGCGGCGTCTACATTACATGGCCTACATGGCTACATGACATTATATACATGACCATTTCAACAAGCTGGAAGGCGCCTGCGTGCAGTCATGGTATGTCAGGGCCATGTGAACTATGGTCAAAACTCAGTATATTTGGTATGGTCATCCCATCCCTTATAATGATGGTCATTATAAATCCCCATTATCCAATGGATGACCATCCCCTAGTAATGTTTGATAATCCCTAGTTTTGACCATGGCTCATGTAACATCCAACCCAAAAAACACATCTTCTCTGATGCCAAACTGTCGAAGCTTGACTGATGAAACTTAATATCCCATGTATTGATTGATGTGAGACGTTGAAGTGTGCCAACATTGCATATACAACCTGGAGGGAACATGTTGGTCCGATGGCCTCATTAACCAATCCACCCTGGCATTCTTGTCCCCAGCGCGGATGGCCTGTCAAACAGCAATAGAATAGAACCGCACACTTTGTGAGAGTTTAGCCTGTTAATTGAATGAGTTTGTTCTGGGCATGTTGCTTGTGTCTGGCATGATTGACAACAACTTCCTGCGCCTCAAGAGGCTTGTTTAGCTTTCATGCTTTCCAAGGCCTATATGATGTTCAGTCCCCAACTCTCTGGCCTCTTCGGCATCATCATCATCATCATCCTACGGACTGTGAGAACATGCAGCCACCACTCCTCAGGCTCCTTTATGTTCCTATTGTTGCCGCTCGCTGCTGCTTCTACTGCTGCTCCCTCTGTATTGCTGCTGCTGCTGCTTCTTCGTTTCAAGTTTTGACATCCGGTTTACTACCAAAGGTTCAAAGCTTCCACTTGTAGTGCACTTCCACTCACTCCCTGTACCAAGCACTTCAAAAGCACCAACATCAATTCCTGGCACTGGCAAACACCCTGCCCACCTACAACACCTTTGAGAGCCACCACAACTACAGCACATCGCACAAAAAACTTCGGTCTACAATGTGCATACGGGCATATTTGACCACAGCATGTTGCCATTGCAAATCAGCTTGCATTGATAACGGAAAACATGCAGCTCTTCAATGTCGAGGCTGCGTGCAACGAGACAATATTCACGGTTTTACTTCGTGGACGGACCGCAACAAGGGTTTAGCACCCGTGCCTCATCGCCAAAGCCGGCCTCCGCTGACAATTCAGCGCCCAAGCCGTTTGAGTTGAAACTAGTCACTAGTCCAAGCATGATGGCCAAATGATTCAAGCAATGACGGAACGATTTGCACAGTCGGTTCTAGACAGAATTTGCGACAGCATTAGAGTTGTGTGCCCTGCCTGATGTGCACCAATTTTGATGTTTTGGTCTTGATTAAACTTAAAGAATATTGAGTTAATTAGTATATATTTGATGGTATTATTTGTACACTCAGAATAACAAAGAATACAGTACCGGATCGAGCTGGACCTCAGCGGCGGACAGGGCTACAGGGGGACACCTGTTGGTAGTCTCTCTACTTCATTGTCCTTGCAAGTGGTAAAAGAAGGTGGGGACACGAAACGAACTGTAAAAAAATGCAACGCAAAGCAACCAAATGAAAAAGTTATATACGTTCCGCTTGGAAACTGAGATTTGTTACGTCCTATAAACAATGACTTATAGGACCGGATAACCCCACATGTCAACAACTTCACCAGGAGCGGACAATTGGTGGTTGATGGGTGACAATTGGTTGGTGGCGGTTTGTTGGTGGCAGTTGGTTGGTGGCAGTTTGTGGGTGGAAGTTTGTTGGTGGCAATTGGTTGGTGGTAATTGGTTGGTGGAAGTTTGTTGGTGGCAATTGGTTGGTGGCAATTGGTTCGTGGCAGTTGGAGCGGTGGCAGTTTGTTGGTGGCAAGTGGTTGGTGACAATTGGTTGGTGGCAATTGGTTGGTGGAAGTTGGTTGCTGGCAATTGGTTGGTGGCAATTGGTTGGTGGCAATTGGTTGGTGGCA
>CAXAMN010023995.1:791869-839953 GCA_963970005.1 Durusdinium trenchii | reverse complement strand
TGGCAATTGGTTGGTGGCAATTGGTTGGTGGCAATTGGTTGGTGGCAATTGGTCGGTAGCAATTGGTGGGCGGCAGTTGGTTGGTGGCAATTGGTTGGTGACAGTTGGTTGGTGGCATATTGTTGGTGGAAGTTGGTTGGTGGCAATTGGTTGGTGGCAATTGGTTGGTGGCAGTTGGTTGGGTGGCAATTGGTTGGTGGAAGTTTGTTGGCGGCAATTGGTTGGTGGCAGTTTGTTGATGCCAATTGGTTGGTGACAATTGGTTGGTGGCAATTGGTTGGTAGCAATCGGTGGGTGGCAATTGGTGGGTGGCAATTGGTTGGTGGCAATTGATTGGTGGCAATTGGTGGGTGGCAATTGGTGGGTGGCAATTGGTTGGTGGCAAGCGGGAGGCGGGAGGAGGAGCGCGGCGCGGATACAACACTAAAAACAAAAACCCCACACGTCAATGTGGGGAACAATGGCACTCCGAGCACGCCTCCTGACCGGAGCTTGGTAAAGCGTCCCCAGCTTCTTGGCGAAGGCTCGCCGCCTTAAAGACCCAATGGCGTACTTGGAAGACAGCATCATTGTTGCATCAAGGCACTGTGTTCATTCCTGCCCCCTGCAAAAGGATCAAAAAAGTGTATATATGTTTAGGCTTGCAAGGCTGCTTGTGGGCGCTGGTGACATACACCTCATGGGTGTGGGTAGGAGTGGAGCCGTGAATTGAGCGGTGTTCAAAATTGTGTTGTCTTTTCTTGCCGAGAAATCAAACCTTACGGTAGGCCTTACGCAAAGCTTACATTTTTCTATGTTTTGCTTACGGTGACACATGTATGCATGGCTATTCTTACGTTGTGCTTACGGCGAAGGTATGCAAGTCCACTATGGCCACATATATGTTGTTGCAAAACAAGAAAGGATACAGAATCAAAATACAAGTTTCGCTTCCGGTAGCCTTACGGCGTCGTTCAAGTCTGCACATCCTTACGGCAAACCTTACGGACACCTTACAAACATCAGCTAAAACCACTATGTTCACTGATTTTTCGCCGGTCCCTGACTTAAAAAGAAAGGGTGAATTTAGAAAGCTGCTCAATTGGTGTCCGTTGGGGACATGGCCGTGTTGGAGGGCTGGGCTGTAGGCCTTGTCAGTGCTTGATAGTCGAGCCAGGACAAGACTGTTCTGGACTCGGACTCGGCGCTCTTCATTTTCCAGCCTCCACTTCCAGCTCCTTTGGCAGGGGCCCAGACATGGAGCTCAGGTCCTCACCAAGGAAAGGCCCTCTGACACTTTCACACTCGGGGCAAGCAAGGCTACAAGTGGAAGATCTTGCTTCAATTCTTGTCAGCCTCTGATTCTTTGATTCGATCAAGTATTGAGGCATATTCCCTCCTCGTTCCCAGATAGTTCGCTCTGCAAGTATCTCCTTGGTTGCTAGTTTCATGTGCATATAGTTTCTGCTGCTAGCGAATCATATCCTTTTAGCTCTCTGTGGTGCAGTATGCAAGAGCTTCCGTGTAGCTCCTCCATTACATCGCTTTGCTAGCTAGTTACTGATGATGTGTTGAGATGTCACTACTAAGCAACCCTTTGCTTGCAGCGGTTGGTTACAATGTGGTGTTTCCACAAGACAAGAGCACGCAAGCCTCAGGCGCGGGGCCCATCCAAACGAAAACAAGTGGTTTGCTGTTTGGTGAATCAGCCTGCCTCAGCCATCTTGAAATCATCTTCTGGCACTCGCACGAAACCTTTCTCGCGGCGGCTCTAGGGATCCCTGGTGATTTGAGGGTGAAATGAAAGAACGGACGGCGACCATCATGCCATGTGCTCATGAAATTTCAACTCCACTGCTGCTTTGGGTTCTGCCCTCATGATTCATGCAGTGAATGCAAATCTTCTTTGAAAATGGCTTTCCATGATTGAGCCCATTGCAATCTGGTCGAAGATGGAAACATGCACCTGTGGTGGTGATCCAAATCTTCTCAGGAACTCGATTGGTTCCTCGGCTTCGGGCCTCCGGCTCTCGGCCAATCGCACTCACTGGAGTCGTCTCCTCCAGATTCAAAGTTCGTTCCATGCCGGGACTTGGCATGAATCTCTCAGGCGTTGTGCTCATTCTCCTTGTCATCGGAGTTGCCGTAGGCGAATTCAGCGAGGTAGGCATGGCCTCCTTCGGTGGACTCATTGACTTCATTGCAACACGGCACAAGCAGGTGACCAGGTACTCCAAGGTACGCAAAAGGATGAAGGTGAGCAGGATGAAGAAAGGGAAGCTCCATGAATCTCCCCATGAGGTCTCTAGCGCCTCTGAAGTTGCTGCATGAACTTGTGAGGTCAAGGCGGTCATCGCCAACAAAGTCCTTGTCACGGGTTTGGCTGCCAAGCCAAGCATAGCAAGCATCGCAGTCTTCTGCATTGAGACTTTTGGTCGTCCCTCATAGGCTTCCTTCCAAAGGCTTGCATCATCTTTGAACAAATCTTCTTCTTGTAGTTCATGAAGTACAGGCAAGCGGCGCATCAACGTTGGATGTTTGGTGGCGTTGCCAAACTCAACATAGCCGGTGCTGAGGAACTGGAAAAGCTTTGGCGGGTTCATGACCTTGGTTAGGCCATCTGCCAGCATGAACTCCGTCGGAGTCAACATCAGGAACCTAATCCTGCCAGTCGCTCTTGCCTCCTTGAACGCAAGCACGTACAGGCGCTGAAGCTTGTCCTGAGGTACTGAACGTTCACCTGTAGCCAGCTCAAAGAAGTCGCGGCAGTCTGTTGCACTGTCGACAGGGAAAAGTGAGGACCCCTGCTCTTGGTACTGCGTCAACGTCTGCAGTGAAGGATTGGGATCTGCAATCCATAGCTCAGTGAATGGCTGACAATGTCTCAGCATGTGAGGTGCTGTAAGACACTCGTTTGGCTTTGCCTCCGTGGTTGAACAGGAGGTGGCCATAGTCGGACACTTTGGTGATGTCCTCATCTGAACATGTGACGTCATCTTGGTGCAAGATCTCGTCAGGCAGCTCGGGCATGAGGAGGATCATCATGCCTTCCTGGGCATAGCTCTTTCCTTTGCTGGCCGAACTGGCATCGTGGATGCATTGAATGCGAAGGCCAACATCAGGAGGAAAATGTCGAAAATGAAGCCCAAGATTCAGCTTGTCAGCTTTGCATGCCTTCTTGACCAACTGATTGGCTTGACGGAGATCTTTCACTCTTGCTTTGGTTACGACGCTCTGTAGGGTGCCAACCTCAGCAATGATGTCTAACCTTGTGCTGCACAACCACAACAATCCTCCAAGCACTGAACGGAACTGTGTCAGCTCACTCGGTGTGAGAGCTCGATCATCGGGCCCTTCTGGATTGTCTGAGGGCTTGAGCTTCGATGCAAAGGTGGATTGGTCCATCTTCAAACAAGTGGGTGTCTTGCTATATTGACAGCCACAGTGTTGAAAAGGCAGATGTTCCCGTGAGATGGAACCGAACTCTTTGCACATCTCCTTGTAGAGCTCCTCCTTGAACCTTGAGCAGCCAACAACAGCTAGATCATCCACATGAGTGGTCATCGCTCCTTGCAGAGGTGTCGAACTGGAAGGATCTTTCCAGAAGTAAAAGCTGTCGTCCAACTTGCTGCTATGACCATTGTTTCGCTGGAGAAACTGTCCAAGACTCAACTGCCAAGCGACAGGGGCATCGTTCAATCCATAGATGGGCTTGCGGCTTGTTGCACCACAAACCATACAATGGAATCTCCCATGGTTCCAGATGAAATTCTGGATCTGCCGTAGCCAGGTGGCGCCAAACATTCCATGGAGGAATCAAAACCACTGCTCTCGTAGGAGACTTGATGCCTTGCTTCAGCAGTATCTCTCTGATGCGGTCAAAGGTCAATCCTTTGAGGAAGGCTCCACTGACATCCCAGCTTTCAGGATCTTCACGCATCACTGCGGCAGTCGAAAGCAGCATTCTCTGTGACAGTCGTGATGCCGTAGTGGATCGAGTGGCCAGGAAATCTTTCTGAGGGTCGAAGCATCCTCTGGCACACATGCGGGATTTGATGATCCGCTGGTTGCCCTTCCACTTCCATCTACGGACCCATGTGCCATCTATGATCACGGTGTCCGCGGGAACTGACTCCAGAAGAATCTTCGCAAAGGCCTTCTCGCTGACGAAGCAATCTCCTTCTCATCTGCAATCTCGACCTCTGGCCAAATTGGTGGAAGGTCCTTTTCAGCAATGCTGTCTTCTGCAGTGACCGATGCATAGCTTCCAACAGCCTGGGCAGAAAGCTCAATGAAGAAAGTCCGGTGCTTGCTGCCATACTGATCCACCAACTTGGAGCATTTGGTGCGAAGATTGTACTCGTGCTTGTTCTGGGAGTTCTCCATGACCATCTTGAACGTCATTCCAGCAAACCACTTTGGAACTTCATAGTAGTCGGCCCACAGATCCTGAGTATGCAGTCGATGCTTACGTTGTCTGTCCATGAGCCAATGAAGGGTGTGCAGATTCTGGTAATTGGTGTTGACGATCGTGAAGTTGCCTTCCAATCTGCTTCTCTTTGGCTCCTGCTCAGGAAGTAGGACCGGTGATGCTGGGTCCTCTCTCTTCTGTGGCAAATGTGGAATGACTGATGAAAGCTCATCTTCCAACTCCATGCGTTGAGAAGGTTCTGGTGGTACATGAGGAACACTGGGTAGGCTGTGTGACTCAGCCTTCATCTCTGCAGTAGTCTTGGCTTCATCCTCAATGAAATTGGGGTAGTGGTACAAGTAGATGACGCACAGTGAGTCCCAGTGTGATTCATGGATCTTGTTGAGCTTCATCTGAAGGTCATTGGTCTTGTTCATCTTGACGAAATTTGCCGTGCCTTTCTGCCAGACAAAAACAGTGCCGTAGGTGCCAGGAAAAGGTGTCAAAGTCTTCAGGCCCTGGCCATAAACCAGTCCGTGGATCGGATGTTGAGTCCAGCTCTGCCAGTCAGCGAAATCTTTCATCAATTGTTGTTGTTCTTCGTTTGGATGTAGTGGAATGCTCTGCCAGTTGATGCCAGATGAAGTCAGAACACGCTTGTAGCCAACAACAAACTGTTTGTATGGCTGAGCTTCTTCTGCCATGGTCATCAGCTTGTATAGGCTGGTGCCTGTGTAGGAGTCCACGTTGTAGAAGACTCCCTTCGATGGTCTGACAAATCGCAGTGGCATCAGGTAGGGCTTTCCTTGTGCTTGACGATGGCAGTTCCTTCTTCTTGATCTGCTTCAAGAAGTGTGGCTGGACCTCTCCATGCTGCATCTCTGTATATCTCCACGGTGCTGGTGCCTGGAACAAGCTCAGTGGTATCCACTCGATGAGAGCGGTGAAGAGTGGCACGTGTCAAGCGATCTTCAGCCAATGACTGCTGGATTGCAGTGAGGGCAATTTGACGAAGCCTTAGTGCAGTTTCGAAGACAGTGGCATCTCGATCTGCTGCCCCAGTGATTGCCGTCATCTGTGGGGTCTCAAACTCGTAGAAAGCTCTTGGAACCACTCCAAACACTGCCATGCATGGAGAATAGCCTCCGTAAGTCAAGCAAAGATTGTGGCTCATGCTTGATTCGGTGGCCACATCAGAATCCTCCACCAGAAGACCTTGTCGATCACATTCGGCCTTCACCTTCTGCATGGTCAGCTTGATCAAAGCAACATGCCTTTCCACTAGACCAGTGCCGGTGTGTTGTCGTCCAGCTTCTCCTGCCGTGGTTCCTTTTGGATTGCGTGTCACCCCAAGGCGTTCAAACTCAATGGCAGCTGTGGATGACATAATGGCGCTCTCTTGATCCGAAGTCAGAACTCTCATAGGACCAAAGATGGAGGTCCATCTGTGGAGAAGTCCTTTCAACAGTTCACCCGTCTCTCGACTCGGTGTCTCATAGGCGATCTTGTAGCGGGTGGCGACATCGATCAAGAGAACAAATGGCTTGGGCCACAAGTAGAAGATGTCCATCTCCACCTCATCTCCAAAATGGGCAGCCAATGAAATCTTGCTCTTCGGTCGTGCAGGTAATCGAGAGTACTTCCTGCAGATCGTGCAGTTGGCAACTGCTTCATGAGCCATTTCCACCACAGCAGGAGGCATGCCTGCTCTCAGCAACAGGTTCGCCAGATCTGTCGCATTGGCGTGCCATAGTCGTTCATGAAGACCAAGCAGCATTCTCTTGGCATTCACAGTGTCCTTGCTGACTTCTTGTGGTAGACGATGAAGGACTCTTTTGATGCTGTAGAGGGGCTTCATGGTGCGCAATTCTATTGCCTTGGAAGTGCCCACTTCATCATATGGTTGTATTGCCAAAGGTGCAGCAGGTTCCTCTGGTTGAACAGCATCAGCAATGGCAGGTCTCGGCGTGGATGCTGCAACTGCTGGTGTGCTGGGAACAGGTGTTCCAGGAACCTTCGTCGATGGCGGCACATTGTTGCCGAAGAAGGTGATCATCCAATCCTCTTCATCAATGGCTTCTCGTTGTTGGGCTGGAGAAAGTTCTCTCAGATCCTCAAGGGCATAGAGTTGCCAGCTCTCATAGGTGCCACGACAAATGAGGCGAAGTGGTGCATTCTCTGCTGAGAGGTGTGGTTCTGGAAAAGCCTTGACGAATGGATGTAGTGTCACATGTACTCCATGGACATGCGTGATCTTCTTCAGGCAATGCTTGACGGCCATCAGCAGAGATGGATCGGTCAGCCAGTAGATGTAGTCTTCACCTTTGGCTTCATCGAAGACGGCCAAACTGGATTTGCGGATCTCACACATGAGGTACTTGATCCACACTGCCTCCTCCGCAGTGAAGTCAAAGTCCTCGGGGTAGTTGAGTTCAACTTTCTTGGCCAATGCATGGGATTTTGCAGCTCGCTTGAAGTCCTCCAGTGGATTAGCTGCCATGCTTGGTGTCGCTGGTGCTTTGTCTGGGTGTCTGCCATAGCGACATTCTCCAGGAATGAAGGAGTGCTCCATGAATGGCAGGGCAGCTCTTCCCATGGAGCATCGCTCACACTTGTAGAAGATCTCCACATTGGTGAGGGCATTCAAGCGATTGGGTCGAAAGCTGCCTCGTGGTTGTAGATGGTAGAGGATGTCCTCAATGATCGCCCGGCAGAATCTCACTGGGTAGACAGCAGCCATTGCAGTCCGTGAGATTCCTCGGTGTTGTCCTTGAAGTGGTAGATGAGGTACTCCTCGATGACCATTGCAACGCTTGAGACTAGCTCTCAACTTGAAGTTGGCTTCTAAACCAGTGGCCTTCAGGATCGGTTGCCTGTTCTCTGCACATGCTCCAAAGGCGCATTGATCGGTGCGCTTGGCTCGTCGATGGCCCACGAAGGTCTTGTTCTCAGTCATGACACTTTCAGTCCATAATGCTGAGCTCCATGGGTGTTCCAGCAAGTAGATCTTCTGACGAATGGTCTGCTGGTACATCTTGTCTTGCAGATAGACCAAAGCAGGCCGTTCTGATTCTCGATCTTTCATGAGCTCTTGTCGATCTCTTCTTGAAGATGAGATGCTCCAGAACTTGCAGCGAGGTGAGCACAGTAGGAAGTCAGGACAGCACGTCTCATAGGCCTGGTCGAGCATCTTCTGATGATCTGGATGCGCAATGTCCCAACCATAGCGGTAGTCCACGGGAAAGCCCATCGTGAGGCCAGCGAAGATGCACAGAAGTGAGAAACGACCAGAGCCTGAGCAGAGTTCCCAACCATGCCACTTGACCTTCTTACGACGTGCTTCACCAAGCCAGGTGTTGAAGTTCTGAGGTGTGACAACTCTCTTGCCAGATCGAGTGTAGTACTCTTCCGGCATTGCCTTGTAGTCCTTGTGAAGTCGTGTCAGGTCACTGGAAGAGAGATGCGGGGGAAAATCATCTCTTGCATACAGTGGAAGCTTGTCAAAACCAGTGCCAAACACTTCATCGATTGCTGTGGACACAGGCTCCTCCGATGTGCTGGATGGTGTCATTGCTTTGGTCATTGACTCCTCAATTGGGCTAGATGATGTTATCGCTGTAGAGATTGCCTCCTCAGATGTGCTATCTAAAGCTTTCTCAACAGCCTCTGTAATCTCAGCCTCAGGAAAAGTGTCATCTGCTTCTTTTGAATCCGTGAGCTCACTGTCTGCAAAAGACACCTGTTTTGGAGAATTGGTGTCCTTGATCTCGGGTGGCTCATCGGACCTCCACTTCTGCTTCGGGTCTGCCTCGGTCTGAGTCACTGATTGCCAGAACGTGTAAGCATGATCTGGCCATTTGGTCTTCGACACGTTGGAGAGATGTCGAATGAAGTGGCAAGCTTCATAGTGTTGACTTGGTACTTCAGCTTGCTCATCCAAAGGAAGGAGGTAGTGACCAGAACCAGTGAGAAGACATCGAAACAGATGCATCTCTGGTTTGACTGAGTTGTTGGTGTCCCAAGTCACCAAGAGGCCATCGTTGTTGTCAAACCATCTGGAGTGGAGTGATGCTCTCATCTCACATAGAGCAGGATTGCCAACCAAAGCCGGACAGAGCGAGCCTGCGTTCCCAATGACGTCGGCCGTGTAGGTGGCCTTCATGTCCTTCAATGGCAGCTGCAAGTGAACTCTGCCAAGAGCTTTGTCTGGTTGTCCACTGATGCCGGTGATGGTGGCATCGGAGTCAGACCATGTGATTGCCTCTTCTCGGTGTGCATTGGGGTAGCAGTGCTCGATGATGTCTCTCAAAGTCTCACTTCCAACTAGGCCGGCTGCTGCTCCTGGATCAATGAGAAGTCCTCGTCTTTTGTGACCTTGGACGGTGTGGAACACGTCCGCTGAGGTGTGCAATGTTGTCGCGAAGTTCAGGCTTCTCTTGGCTGGATCAGCAGGTGGAGTGCTTGGTGTGGTGACACTCTCTTCCTCAGCAGGGGCTGATCCTCGCCAGGCAAAGAGCTCGCCAACTTGTCGTGGTGGGCTCTCTTGCGCAATCGTCTTGCTGGTAGTAGTGGATGAGGATGACCTTGTAGGTGAACCCGTTGCGAAGAGTCCATGATCAGGTTGGCGTCGGTAGGCATAGTAGTCGTCATAGTAGTAGGGCTTGCCTTTGCCCTTGCCTTTGCCCTTGCTCTTGCCCTTGAAGCCTTTTCTGTTCTTGCCGAAGCCTTTGCTTTTGCCCTTCTTGCCTTTGCCTTTTCCTTGGAATCCTTTGCCAGGTGAACCGGAGTGTCCATGGTTCACTGGGCATTGAGCAGCTCGATGATACTTGGAGCCACAGACGAAGCATCCATCATTGGTGCCCTGGTAGTACTCCTCGGCGGCAGGTGCATCTGCAGCTTCATCTCCTGCGGCCATGTCGTAGTGCTCAGGGCTATGCCATTCGGAAGCTGTGTCTTGTGCATCATGCCATAGCTCCTCTTCTTCTCCCTCTCTCATCCAGGCATCATAGCTCCATGCAGAGTCAGCCCAATGGTCGTCGACACATTGATCATAATACACGTCTGAAGCGCGCCATCCGTCCCATGTCCAGGAATCCCAGCTGTCCTGGTAGTAGTCCTCATAGGCGGTGTTGTCGACCATGGAACCAATGGAGCTTGAGGCATAGAGATCAGTGGAAAGCTGTTGATCTCCTCTGCTGCTGATGCGAAGAGAGAGTCGTCGGGCCTCATCGAATCTGCTCATATCTCCATGGATCTGCATCTTCACATCCTCAACGAACTTCACAGGCAGTCCGCTGTTGCGGAAGAAGAGGTAGGTCTTGGCGACGTTGTTGAGCTCCAAGCCTGCACGGACTTGAGCCTCTTCAAGACGAAGCTCCCATTCTGCCGCATAGTCCTAAAGCGACATTTTTCCTCTTCGAAGCTCAAAGAAAGCTTCCAGGGCGGTGGTCGTCATCTCTTGGTCGGACTGACCAAATGCGGCACGAAGAGCTGTCGCCAAGGCGGAGATGCCGCTCGGAATGTGGTGCTGCAAGATGACATTTGGATCCATGGGGTCACGGACTTCGTCAACTGACAGTCGGACTAAAGCGCTGTCGCCAATGTCATAGTTGCCGTCGGGGCGGATGAGACGGAGGCTCAAAGCTATCTTTTGAGCTCTTCCTTGAAGGCGTCCAGCTACCAATGGTCCAACCGATTCGTCAGGTCCGTCATAGATCCTGTACCAGAGCTTCAGCTTGTCAAAATAGTGACGAAGGGGATAATCTGGTATCCCAGGGGCCCATCCGGGCGGACAGTCCTTGCGATACTCTTGCAATGGGACTCCTGTCGATGGCAAGGTCGCCATCGATGCTGAAGGACAGGCAAAGGTCCTGTACTGCTCCGACTTCAGGGTCGTGTAGTAGTGCAACTGGTGGGTGTCCTGCAAGGCAAGCGTCTCGCGATCGAGCTCGAACCTCACAGTCTTCTTGACCTGAATCGGGTAGCGCAGGGCTCTCTGGATCACGTGGTGGTCTACCGTCAGCTGGTAGAAGTGAAAGCAAGTGCACGCCACAAGCGTGATGAAACGGATGCCAGGAAACAGAGTCGTGATGCTCCTGGTCTTACAGCTCGTTCTCGAAGGTGGCCTGAGGTCGAGGTCAGGCAGCGCGGCAGCCACCGCGCAGAGCAGCCTATGGCGCGCGGGAGCCCTGCGTGGTGCAGGGCTCCGCTACCAAACTCGCACGAAACCTTTCTCGCGGCGGCTCTAGGGATCCCTGGTGATTTGAGGGTGAAATGAAAGAACGGACGGCGACCATCATGCCATGTGCTCATGAAATTTCAACTCTGGCAATGCATTGCCATGTGCGATCTTTTCATGGCAAGCATCTGCAAGAGTTCTTCTTCATGGCTACCCTCTGCAGAATTCCACGGCTCGTAGTCGACACTCAGCGAAAGGCATGGCCAGCTCAAGGGCCTGCGCAGCTTCAGGTATCGCACCAACCACCAATTCAGTCATGCCATAAAAAGAAAAATACTAAATAATGCTCAATGCAAACGCATTTCAAACGAAATGCATGCATGCATATCTTTATATAAATCTTTGTTGTACATTTGTATACATATAATAATCGCTACAAGTTGTAAAACGGGTTTCCAACCTCTGAGCGCCACAAAGTGTTATGAAGTGGGGGGAGTCCTACGTCTCGGGGGATACTGTACATGTGTGAAAAGGCCGTCAGCTCCCAGCAAACCCACTGGTTTGTGTGGATGTCCAACTCAGCAAGGAGCTTGGCTACCCACCCAAGGCTACCCACCCAAAATTAAAAATACAGATTCACGTCACTGATCAGTTCATATCTTTCCCTGTTTCTTTGTCTCCCTCTCCCTCTCACTTACTCTCTCTCTCTCTCCCCTCTTGTGTCTGAGCCACTTATTCTTTCAAGTTAAATAGCACCCCATTTAATTTCAGTGTTCCAGCCAGGCTACCCCAACAGAGGCGGATAGACAAACCCAAGAAAACAAACACAAATTGTATAATAGAAAACACAACATTGGAACCTATCTTTAAGAAGGGGCCAATGCCTGGTAAAGCATTTTGAAGACCTTAGTTTAAATAGCACCCATGTCATTTCAACATTCAAATGATCCTAAAGAAGAACAACAATAGAAATTATCCTAGATTTATTGAGGCATGCGTAATTTGTGTTTTCTTGGAACTACTTGGTCTACTGGTTGGTCTAATTGACAGTTCATGGATGCTGCTTGGCGATGCCTATATAAATAGAAAAACTAAAATCAGTAGGGCTTTAGTTTTATGTGTGCTATTTTTAACCTTGGTCCAACCTTTCGGGCTCCACAGGGGGTGGTGGGAAATCTGCTGGCGTGGCGGCTGTGGTGGTGGCATGTGGAGTAGGAGGGCTGTAGGGGTGGGCTTGATGTGGATGCGCACGGGACGTGGTACGAACAGCGTGGCTGGCTGGGCCATAGCTGGTAGCGGTAGGATAGTAACTATGCGGAAGAGGCCGGTGCTTGCTGTGCTGCCAATAGTACCAGTAGGGATCCATAGCCTCGAAGTGCGGAAGCAGCGCAGGATAATCGGAACACCACCGCCACAGAACAGGCAACTGAACGGTGGAGTTTTGAAGTCTCTAGGTTGTGTGATTCTGACCACCAGTTTCTCTTCCAAATTGGGCCAAGGTTTTGGGTGTGCCTGCCCGAGGTCCTAGGACCACATTGGGGTGGTTGATGCCGTGCGAATTTTTGTTTTGGTGTTGCATGAAAGGTGTTCTTGGAGGTCAGCTTGCAAGTCAGCTAGCTCAGCTCCCGCCCAAGCAGCAGCCTATTCCTGGTGACCTTTTGAGTATTCAACCTGTTGTGATACAGAGTCCGTACTTCACAACCCGCAAAACGATCTGGACTTTGTTCCATACAGCAATACTGTCACAGGCTGCTTGTGAAAAACAGGTGTTGATTGAGAATGCTCTCAGACAGCACTGATTGTGGACATGGGAGTTGTAGGCGGCCTTGAGCAGGTCTGAGATGAGTTTCCCTAAATCTAGGAACCGCATGAATAGTGCGAGCGCTTTCCTGCGTCCGGTAGTTAGTGACTAGCTACGTGTTGACTTGCTTTGGTATCATTTCGCTGCGTATAATATTTCAATGGGTTCCAGAAACCTTGGTATTTTGGAAGAACGATCTGCGACCACCCCAGCCTCAAAGGGTCTTCTCTAACTCCAAGCCACGAAGATGTCTCATCCTGCATGGTGTGTTAGTGGTGCCACCCTTCGGAAGAAACAAATCCAGCCTGCAACGGAAACACCCTGCTCTGCGGATGCCAACTATCCAGTTGTTTGGTAGTTTAGAATTTTCGTTGTCTACTGATGCCCAATCCTGTTGCTCTCTCACCTCTTTGCCTCTTGAGGGCATTGCACCCTCTTTTGAGACATTGGAGCGGGCTGCCAGCAAGGCCTGGCAACGCATGGTGGAAGGCACTTGCTATCTAGCACTGTCGAGTCTCTCTGTACTATATAGTTTATTCTGAAGTTCATGCATTTCCCGACTCACTCCGTTTTGCAACATGTTCATCAAAACTCATTCAAAACAAACCCCCCGGTTTCGTGAATTAGGTGCATACAAAATGTATGCACGGTACTCTCGTCAAAGCAGCTTGTTGATTCCCTGTGTGTGGATATACATATATATATATATATACACCTGAGAAGGGAGGGGACGAAAACCAGCCTCCATAAGAAGACATCAATATGGCAATGGGGGGCGAAATTGAGAGTGCACTGGAACTCAAAGACTTGGCGTGCAAGATCAAGTGAGTACCTTTGGTATGGGGTGAAGTCAACATTGCAGCCACCAAATAGAAAACAAAATACATAGGTTTGGGGGGGTGCCCTTTTTACTCCTGCTTCAAGCCCGTTTTAAAAAGGGCACCCCTAAGGAACTGAGGGGCTTGCCTGCTGCCCAAACAGTGAGCAAACATAGCTGTGGGGGGCCCAACCACTCTCTTTCCTATCGTCGACATAAACTCCCACCCCTGGTAGAAGACAACCTGTTTCATCCACATGAACTCCCACCCCATATGGGGTGCGCTTTTGAGTCCGGCAACTAGGCCTTGCACCGTTGAAACAGGGCACCCCCAAGCAATTCCAAGCTTTCCCACTGCATTCTGTTCTCTTTCCTGCCCCCAACAGACCGCAT
This sequence comes from Durusdinium trenchii, assembly GCA_963970005.1. NCBI lineage: Eukaryota > Dinophyceae > Suessiales > Symbiodiniaceae > Durusdinium > Durusdinium trenchii. The sequence continues at coordinate 826,374 of CAXAMN010023995.1, read as the reverse complement.
CAGCACATGAACTCACACCCCATGGGGGGCCCTTTTGCGTGTGGTTGACAGGCATCTTTACCTTTCAAAAAGGGCGCCCCCCAAGCAACTCCAAGATTAGGAGTTCCAACCACTTTTCACGCGCCGTTGTCCCCTCCTTCCTACCCTCAACATAAACTCCCACCCCCTGGTAGAAGAAGACGGTTTACATTGCCTCCTGAGCCCCTCGTGATGCTAATGATGCACTACTCGCCGTCAATTACATCACTTGCATCACAACACCCCAAACACCACTCATTTTCGTTACCTCCTCCCCCACCAGGCTCAGGGTTAGCCCTCCGAACTTGGCCCCTGTGCACCCCCCCCACACCCCCTTTACTCACTTCGCTCGCCCAGCCAAACTTCAGCCTATCGCCGACATAAACTCCAACGCCTGGTAGAAGACAGCCTGTTTCATCCACATGAACTCCCACCCCATATGGGGTGCCCTTTTGAGTCCGGCAACTAGGCCCCTTCACCGCTAAAAAGAACAAGCAATTCAAAGCTTGCCCGCTGCATTCTGTTCTCATTCCTGCCCCCAACAGACCGCATCAGTACATGAACTCGCATATGGGGTACCCTTTTGCGTATGGTTGACAGGCATCTTTACCATTCAAAAAGGGCACCCTCAAGCAACCTCTGCTATGCCTGCACCTTCCTCACAGCATTCTGTTCCCTCTCCGGCCCTCACAGATCACACAGTGTCTTAGAGACACACACCCCCCTCTCAGGCCTAGTCAAAAACTATTTCAATAGCGACCAGACGCTCTCCCTTTCCTGGAGGAGTTCCAACCACTTTTCGCGCCGCGTTGTCCCCTCCTTCCCATCCTTGACATAAACTCCACCCGGTAGAAGACGGTTTACATTGCCTCCTGAGCCCCTCGTGATGCTAATGATGCACTACTCGCCGTCAATTACATCACTTGCATCACAACACCCCAAACACCACTCATTTTCGTTACCTCCTCCCCCACCAGGCTCAGGGTTAGCCCTCCGAACTTGGCCCCTCTTTGCAATTTTTTAAGGGGACCCCCGAGCAACTCCAAGATTTCTTGCAAACCCTCTTTTCCTACCCAGCCTCCTCTGCTATGCCTGTCTTCCGTTCCACCTTGCATTCTGTTCCCTCTCCGGCCCTCACAGATCACACAGTGTCTTAGAGACACACACCTCCCTCTCAGGCCTAGTCAAACACTATTTCAATAGCGACCAAACGCTCCCCTGTGCACCCCCCACGCACAAACACACACTCTGACATTGGTATTCAGTTACACTCAGTTCCCACGTTGGGAAGGAAGGTGATGGAACGGCAAGGCGAAAAAGTCCGCTGAAAAGTATTGTTCAAAATTGTTGACACAGGCACTCGTGCGTTCAAAGCGGCGGCAAAACGATCAAAGCGGCGGCGCAGCTGCTGGGGAAGAGTAGGTTTGTGGGAGGTATCATGAATCACCATGGAAACAAAAAAGGAAGATTGGAACAGCGTGGGCAAAAGTTCAAAACAGTCGCAGGTACGTGAGTCGAGCGTCCTCAACTCATATCACAGGAAACGTGCAGCGTCTTCGTTGGTCGCTGACTGCACGAATCCCCAGCGACCCCCTGCCTTGTGAAGTGGTTGCAGTGAAAGACAGTGGCATTGAACCCTTTGGTACAGGGGGTGACACACACAGATCGCCGTAATCGGCGCTTTTCCTTTCAAAAACCGGCTGCAAGCTGTTGAGTCGTGTCCTTTTTGGACGTAGAGTTGCACAAGCTCAGTGGCAGCAGCGTCAGCGCTCGAAGGTGGAAAGGTGTATTTGTGGATTGTGTGAAGACTTGAGTGGAGCCCGGACAGAGCCAAGCGCTGGCTCCCGGCGCTGGTTGCGTCCCTGACTTTCCAGGGTTGTAGAGGTTGAATGTAGGTGATGGCACGTTGTTGTAGGTCAATGTTGAAACCCAGAAGGTGAAAGTCGTCTACCGGTTCAAGTTCTACTGGGTCACCGAAGAAGTTGTGATGGATAAGGGTTTGAATGGCTGGGTGTTGGAGGAAGTGTTCGTTGTGGACGATGAATCTGTTGTCAACATAGCGGTAGTATGCAAAGTGTATGTCAGTGTGCTGGAGGAGGTTGTTGTGGATCTGGTGCCAGGAGTGTTCGATGAGAGTGATGGCTACGTTGCAAAGGGCAGGGGAGAGTTGGGATCCAATCCCAGCCCCTCGGATTTGCTTGTAAGTGTTGTTGCATGCCCGGAAAATACAAGTGTCGAGTGCATAGGCGACAATGGTGGTGATGTCAGAGGTCTGGATGGTGCGCTGTGTGGGGTGTTTTTGGTGATGCCGGCCAATGTGGGAGTGGTGGAATGGGTGGCCGGTTGCGTGAACATCAATGGTGAGGGTGTTGCCAGTGCTGAATCATGGAGTGGACTGCGTCGATGAGGCGGTGCTGGGGAACCGAGTTGAAAAGCCGACCAGGTCATCGTTGGTGGCATATAGTGAGATGTCTGCTGGGGTTTGGGTGAGGTAGCAGTGGAAATGGCGCCAGAGTTGCGGGATGGAAAGTTGGCCTGGATGTTGTGGGTAGAGGTGTTGGAGAATGATGTCTAAGGCACGGCTGGTGATGCGTAGGAGGTTGCCGCTGAGTGAATGGAAATAGGAGATGATGGTGCGGCCTTTTTGCCAATGCTTCTTCTCTTTTAGATGGACCACTCCATATGGAATGTTGAAGTCTTTGCGGAAGCCCCATTTGTAACGGGTGCGTAGGATGGAGGGTACAGTGGCTTTGAGGTGGTCGTGGATGTTGGCGGCTGTCAGGTATGGAAGTGGTGCAAAAAGCTCAGGAGATTGCCACGTGTTGAGGGCTCCGGTAAAGAATTGGCGAGGGCAGAAAGCACGGAGCTGTTGTAGTTCATGATCAGCATGGTGAAGTACGGTGTGTGGGCCGAGGTATTCTTGAAGCTGTCAAAGTAAACGGGCAGTGAATCTGAGATGTTGTTTCAAATGATTGGTGTGAAGGCGCCATTGGTGCTCGAGGAAAGGTTGCAAATGCTGTGTGAGGGATTGTGGAAGTCCCTGGAGCTTGAGCCATTTTGTATAGGCCGTTTGGAATGTAAGGAAGTAGCGCGCCTTGCTGGGATAGTAGGTGCTGTTCATGTTGGCTTGGAGAAAGATGTTGAGGTGTTGTGGGAGATTGAGTTGGTCAAGTGTGAGAATATAGTGGTCGTTGATGGTCGGTGTGTCTGGATCCTGGAGGAGACTGCGTAGGTGGGCGCAGGCGCACGGTGGATCTGTTGGATCCTGTGGCGATTGCAGAGTTTCTTCCCATGTGCGGTGATTGTGGAGTTGGGATCGAAGGGTCTTGTGGGCTGCTTCCCGTAGGCGGTGTGACGGGAGGTGGAGAGGAATGGCCAAATGTTTGCGTTGCTGGATGGTGGTACGGAGCCACTGTTGGCAATGCTTTGTGAAGTCCTGGTGCGCCAGGAAGGGCGCTGTGAGAGGAATGTTTGGCTTGGGTGGTGTAAGATTGCGGAAAAGGAGGGCTTTGTTGATGATGTGGAGTGCCCTGCTGCGGCCTGGTTCTTCCAGATTGGGGGCCATGCGCCTGATGGCGTAGACATTCTAAGTCTGTGCGACGGCCACTGCGCAGCTGTTTGGCTGCTTCAAAGGAGGCTGCCGTGTGTTTGGTAAGGTCACGGAGTAGGGTGAGGGCATGATGTTTTGTAGAAGTGTAAAGGTGTGGTTCTCTGAGTGTCTGTTGGCGGAGGCGGAGTCGTCGAAAAAGGCGTTTGTGAGTGGCCAGTCTGGAGTAAAAGTGGGCCCGATGCTTGGTGAATTGCCACCCTTGGGCTTTGAGCTTGAGATGGTGTGAGATGAAGGGCCAGTTGAGTGTGGGCATCCAGTTGGCAATGTGGTGATGCTCTTGGATCCAGGCCTGATCATAGGTGTCATGGGATGTGAGCTGGATAGTGGTGTAGTGGTGGATGTTGTTGTGAGAGTGCCAATAACGTAGGGAGAGTTCTGCTGATACGGGGATGTTGTTTTGGAGTTGCTTGAGTTTTGCTCTGCGATTGTGTTCTCTGTGGGGAATGCCAATGGCTGTGGAGCCGATGTAAAAGTGGCCATGTTGGTGGTAACAGCGATGTGGTGGGGTGGGGTTGAAGTAGAGTTTGATGTAGACTGAGTTGTGGGAGAGAAAGTTGTGGTAGTGGTAGGTGTGTGGAAGAATGTGAAGCTGGCGGAAACGGTTGCGCCACTGCTGGGATCGGTGTGTGGTTGACGGATATGAGAAGAGAAGGGTGAGGTGGATGAGGCCTGTCGTGAAGATGGCCTCGGCTCGTTCAATGTATTGGGTGTGGTGAATCAAAGTTGACAGGGCGCGGTGAAGGTGAAAAAGATGTTGCATGCATGGTGGTATGGCTGGGCTGCTGCTGGCTGAGAAAGCATAGTCAGCAGCCGATGGCCGCACCCACGCTGACGAGGTGTTGGAGACTGCGGATGGGAAGTCGGTTAACACGGCCAAGAGGAAGGCCATAGCGAGTGGCGGCTTCTTTCAGTTGTTGTGTGGTGACCTTGCTGGTTTGGAGAAGGCGTAGAATTTCATTGGCCGACTCCTGGACTGCGGGGGCGGGCAAGCTCATCGTTGGCGGATTTGAGTGCCCGTAGGGCTGTGCCTTCCGCTGGGGCTGGTGAGTGTGATTGGAGTTGTTGGATGAGGAGGTTGATCAGAGGGGCGTGGAAGGCACGCGCCTGCGTTGTCTTGCTGGGGATGTCATTGCCTTGTGAAGTGTGGAGGGTCTCAGCCATGGCGTCCAAGTCGAGGCGCTTTTCCCGGATCTCTTGGAGGAGATGGGTGACAAAAACCGATTCGGCCACGCTCCGGGTAGCGATGAAACCGCAGTACTTCCCGTGGCTCAAAGTACGGGCAGTATACTCGGCCGTGCCGTGATATGCGAGTTGCCAGGGAAAAATGTCAAAGGTAGGAAGACCGGCAATGCCGGCCTTCCGTGACCATTGGGTAGGTTGGATTGTTCGGTGGAGCTGGTGGCCGTGGAGGGTGTTGGAGTCCCAATGGTGGTCAGTTTGGTGCCAAGAGTCCTGAATGGTGGGCTTGAGAGAGGGGACATGGGGTGGTGGTGGAGGTGCTGAGGGTTGGCCAGCGGGGTTCAGTGGCTGTGGGCTGTGTTTGAAAGATGAGCCGGGCGGGGTAACTGGTGCCGTGGTTGGGAGTGGCGGTGGTGGTGGTGGTGGTGGAAACTCTGGCTGTGATGGTGGAGTCCGCTGAGATGGATTGGACGGCGGCGATGGTGTGTAAGGTTGTGTGTGGTGCGTGTGGTGAGTGCGCAGAGCGTGGGTGAGTGGACCATAAGCGCCTGTAGGATTGTATGACTGGTGGCTGGTGGAAGGGTTTGTGGTGGCGGCGTCTGTGAAGGTCTGAGGTAGTGGTTCCAATAGTATTGTTGCCACTGTGCGTCCATGGTGGAGTGGCGTTTGGAACTCGAGGGATGGCAATCGTGAGTAGTTGCTTGAGCAGGCTGAAATGTTGAGGCCGCAAAAAATCAGAGATATGCGCATGCTGATGTGAAAATGTAGGGAAGCAGCGGCGCAGGACCGCTGCTAAAATGAATTGAAGTCCGAATAACAGCATAAAACAGTGAAACGTACAGTGTGGGCAAAACTTGACGGATCAAAACCTGAATGCGGATGTCGCAATCGTTTTGCGTGGTGCGTAGTGAGACAGGTGAGGACCTCGTTTGTGGATAGTTGTGCTCCCAAAAGTGATAAAGTGGTAAGAAAGTGGTAAGAAAGTCTTGACTTCCTGCCCGGGGAAAAAACTTGATGTGTCGTTTTTGGGAAATTGTGAGCAAATGAGGAGACAAATCCACGAAGCTAGAGGCGCTTGTGGCCAACACAAAGCTGCGGTGCAATCAGTGATTGTCTGCATGCCATGGATCGTGCTCCACGACGTATTCCTGCTGATGAAGTGGAAGTTGACGTCCGTGTGAGTCATAGTAGAGCGGCGGGTGTGTGCCTGGTGTTGTGGAAGATGCTACACGGTTGGTGGGCGGTGTGGTGTTGTGTAGAGTCGTCGTTGTTGGCGGCAGTTGTTGTGGTGGTGTTTGATAGTGAGTGGGCCATGGGTGCGGTGGTGGCTGAGAGGGATGTAGAGGTGGAGTGGCAAGAGTGGGAGTAGAGTCGGTGTTGCCGCGAAATGTGGGCCATCCTGTCGCTGGAGGGACTGTCTGCAGGGGAGTGGTGGGAAGGGTGTCTTGTTGAGGTGAAAAAAGTGTTGGCTGTGGGCGCTTCGGCAGGGGTTGCACAGGGGGGATGAATTGTTGTGGAGCTGGTTTTGGCATCGATGTGGGAGTGGGCCTCGGAGATCCCGAGCGGGGGTCGGGGTGGCGAGTTCGGGTGGGGTAGTAGAGCGTGGTGGGGTCTTGGTGCGCTTGCCGCGTGGGGTGCCGCCAATGGGGGAAGGAAAGTCGAGAGGTTGTTCTTGGTGTGTTGGAAGGGTGACGGTAGGGGTGGGGATGAGGTTGACGTACTGCCAACGTTCGTGGGGTTGTTTGTTGGCGGCAGCAGTAGGGGTGGGTGATGTGGTACTTGGAATGTTGGTGGTAGTGTCAGAGGGTGCGGGCTGCTCAGTGTGGGGAGTGGCGGGGATACCGGCGAAAGCTGGGTAGTAGACAATCGCGTTGATGTCGGTCTGGATATGCCGGCTGTGAGTGGCTGGAGGAGGGGTGGTTTGTTGCGATTGATGAAAGGTGGGTGGAGTTATAGGTGTGTCCAAAACTGAGATCCATGGTGAGCTGGTTTGGGTGCTGACATGCTGGACGACATTGCCTGTGTTGGAGGCGGTCGGCAGTGGGTAGCGTCGGATGGGTGGAATGTGGATTGGCTGCCCCGGTTGTAAGCCGCTGGGCGCTGAAAATGCCTCGTGAGGAGGGCGTAGTGGGTCTGAGGTGGACAGGTTGGGATTTGTGAAGTAGGCTGCTGGTGGGAAGCGAGCCAAACTGTCGATTGCGTTGAGAGCAAGCTGTGTGTGATGTTGTGCTCGCTGCAGGTTGCTGTGGTAGAGAGCAATGATACGTTGGATAGGTTGTGGTAGGGTGTCTGTGAGAGGCTGATGGCCAATGGGGGTTTCCGAGAGTGCTGTGTGAGTGGTGAGATGCTGATGTAGAAGAAAGCGATGTATGTGGAGATCGGTCAGTACGCCCATCAAGGCGTGAGGTGGGTCAAGCGTGTAGACCCCAGACCAAAAGGCTTGGTCGGCTGATTCTGTGGGGTGTGGCAGTGGTGTAACAGTTGGAGGTGGAGAGGTCGCTGGTGGTGACTGGTTGTCTGCTGCATCTTCTGTGAAGACAAAGAGGACTTCTGATTGCTCGTCGCAGTCCGGAGTATGGTCCATCGTGGGCCCGTTGATGTGCAAAGTCTCGATGAATGGGGCGAAAGGATACAGGTAGCAAGAAAGCTGAAAATGGCTGCGGTGTTGAAGAAAAGGATATTGATAATGTCAGGTAATATGTTGGAGAGCTGAATTGTGACAAAAAGACAGTGTTGTACTCTTTTGCTTGTTGGACGGTGGTACGTCGGTATGTCGAGCGATGGTGAAACATGGAGTGGTGAGACCTTGGCGCGTGGACACGCAGTCAGCGGCGAGCCATATTGACAGCAGCGGCGGCCGCAGCTTGTCTGGCAATGCGTAGTATGGCTTCTTGAAGGGTGGCGGCTTGTTGATCAGTCAGTGGAGTGTCGGGAATAGGTGGGACTGGTGGGAACACAGTGCCGGTGGTGGTGGGTGGGCTTGATGGATAGGCTGGCTGTGGAGCTGGACATGGCGGTAAAGGTGTGGGCGCGAGAGGTGGTTGATGTGTGCGGTGTGTGGTGGGGTTGAGGTAGTGGTGTATCTCGCTGGAAAAGTTGAAGGGCAGAATGTGCCCATTGTGTCTGGGGCGTGGGATAGTCACTTGGACAAGGCCCTGTGTAGGTGGTGTAGAAAGGTTGGGTGGATGTGTATGGCTCGGGGTTTGTAACGAGGTTGGATGGGTTGGGAGGTGTGACGGTCCCACCCATGTGGCGTTCAAAGGCGGATGTCCAGGGCGTGCCTTGGGCAGGATGGGAACGTTGGTGGTGAGGATAATGGGATCCTCACTGCTGGTGGAGGAAGAATTGGACGGTGGTGGTGCTGGAGTGTGTGGCTTGGTGGCGGGAAAATTCTTCCGTGAGGAAGTGGCTTTGAGAGTTGGGAGAGGAGGTGCTCGTGTGGATAGGTTGCGGTATGATGTTTGTGATACAGGTGGTGCTTTGGCTGGCGGAGTGGTGGGATCTGGAAAGCTGCTGACTGGAGGACAAAGGAATGGTGGATTGGAGGGTGAGTCTTCCTCCTTGGTGGTGTCCTCAGGTTTGACTTCCGTAGTGGGGGAAGTCTCGGATTTGGTGGGTAGGTGCTCGAAGATCTCGTCTTTTGTTTCCATCACAACAGAAGGGCTGCGATCCCAGTCCGGTGACTCAGGCTCCATGGATGGAAGGTAGGGCTGGTGAGGTGGCGGACGAGAAAGCTGAACAACGTAAATGGCTGTAGAGAAAGAAAATGAGAGGAGTGCAAAATTCAAAGGTCAAAATGGAGTGAAGTTGAAATAAAGGGACACGAGACTGTTTTCCAAAACCGCAGTGTTCGCGGTGAAACTCAGGTGTGAAGCGCCGGTGTCAGTCGTGGTGTGGTGAAGGTCGAGGGGGAGAGCGACATGGTGATGGTGTCGTAGAGGCTGTCCACAGCGCATGGTGGAGGTTGCCGCGCTGACCGGTGGTGGCTGGTGTGATGTTGGCCAAAGCTTGTCTTGGTTGGGTGTAGAGATGTGGGTCTGCATGTGTGGTGATAGGGAGGCGTTCTCGAGATCGGGATCGGTCCCTGCGGTGAAGTTGTCGAAGGAGAGGTGTGAGTGGAGGAGATTGAGTGTCTGCTGGTGGTGGGGAAGTAGTGATTGTGGATTGAAAAGAAGAGGAGAGGTAATTGGAGTGTCCGGGTGTGAAGTGGATGGTGGGATCCATGCGGTAATGTCCCGGTGAGCCTGGTGAACCAGGCAGAAATTGGAGGATGTTAAGTCCTCGTTGGATGTCGTGTGTGGTGTTGATCAGGTGACGGAGAGCATTGCGTATCTGTAGGTAAAGTCTGTAGGCTGATGTGTTGGTGAAAGAGGACATCGTTGGTATCGGGTCGTGGACAATAGGGTGATGTTGGAGGTCCTCCACGATGGATGCGATGGTGGTGATCATCCAAGTGAGAAGGAGGAGCTCTGGTTGGTGTGTGGCGGATGGTGCCATGTAGGGCATCGCATCGGGTTGCCCGGCAGAAAGTGCCCATGGTGGGTGGTGTGTGGATCTGTATATACGGTGGATGGTGTCGGAGTCGAGCCGGAGCTCAGTGGAAACGAGGCAGTGAGGGAAGCGGTTCGGTGAAATGGCTGCATGAGTAATAAAGAGTCCTGCTATGCGACTGTGAATATGGTGAAACAGAAAGGCTTATGTAACTGTTAAGAAAATCTGGAAAGCTCTTGTTTTCTGCGCGCTCGCCGAGAAGTGTCGGTGAGACTGAGATATGGATCATAGGCCGTGGCAAAGTGTCCAACGCTCGCAAGTGAAGAGAACGCGCGGTCGGCGGCAGTTGCTCCGTAGAGGGGAGCTGCTGGTGGTGCCCTTGTTGGTAACACGTGGGCTAGCTGGTGTGGGTGTCGCGGGAGCGGGAGCGATCCCTGGCACGATTGTGGTTGTTGTGGGTGTTGTGATGGGATTGGTTGCGTTCTGGAGGTGGATTGATGAATGTAGCTGGGCCAGTCCAGTGGTGGAGAAAGCGCAGAGCGTCTTCTGGTGGTGTGCGTGGTCGTGGGGAGGAGGAGTGGTTGGATGGTGTCGATGGCAACATGGGATTGGGTGGAGAAGCTTGAAGAGTGGCTGCCGTCTCTGGTGGAATGCGTGCGGAGGGATCGATGCGATATTGTCCCGGGTTGTCCGGGAACGAATTGGAGCAGTCGTCGAGCTGTGGCGAGGCTGTCGACGAGGCGGTCCAGCAGCATGGTGTCTCGTCTGTATTGGTAAAGGATGTTGTAGGCTCGGTCATCTGTGAAGTATGTTTGGTTTGGCATAGGTTCTGTGTGTAGTGGGTGGCGTCGAATGTGTTGGACGATCAGGAAAAGGATGTCGAGCATACAGTTGAGTGAATGGAGATCTGGCTGATGGGTGATGGAAGGTTCAAGGTAAATGGGAGGTCGTCCTGGAAGGTAGTAGTTGCCAGCAGTGGTGGCTGCAGGGTGATCGCGGGAGGAAGCCATGTGTGAGGGTAAAAACGGCTCGAAGTCACGTAAAAGGCTGCGGGACTGTGGTGAGCCCATCTAAAAATTAAGGCATACGGCGTGAAGCCATGTGTGCAAGATGCAACAGGAGCTGCTTGTGCACTTGGCATTCCGAATTCAAAGCAAGCTGACACGAGATTGAATCAAAAGACATACAGTGGTAGCATGCTAGTTAGTCATAGAAATTGTGTCAAGAGGCGTGCTGCTGAATTTGTCCGAGGGCACGCCGTGGAGAAATGAGTGAAACTGATCAAATAAAGTAGCTGCCAATAGGCGGTTCCGAAGGTGATTCCGGATGCCTGTTCTCACTGGGCGCTCGCACAGCAGCCGTCTGCGGTGGCACAGCTTCATGTGTGGATGGTGGGGTTGCTGTTGGTGAGGCTGAGAAGTCGGGTTGTGATTGCTGCGGCGGTGTGTCTGCTGGTGATGTGGGAGTTGGTGAGATGGGGTTCGGAGTGGAAGGTAAAGGTGGTGGTGGTGTTGTGGGTAGTGGAGCAGGCTCAGGCGGTTGAGCGTCTTGCAGTCTTTGTAGGTCTTGAAGCTCTTTCCATCGAGCTTTGCATTGCTCGATGGAGAATCCGACCCGTCGAGCAACAAAGGCCCAATTGGGTCGGAGCCTGGGAATGGTTTTGAGGTCTACGAGGCGGCACTCGACTTCACCATCCCAAGCATCCCAGTCTGCATGTGGATCGAGTGGAGGTGGTGGTGGCTGTTTGCGCTTGCGGGCAGGTGTGTGCTTGAGTGAAGGAGTGGGAGAAGGTGTGTCGGAGTTGACTGATGGCGGAGGTGGTTTGCGAACTCGTGGAATAGGTGGTGGTGAGTCGCAGGAGGAAGCGGGTGACGGCAGGTTAATAGAGCGTGTTGGTGGTGGTGGCAAGGGTCTGTGGAAGGTAGGATCCGCCTGTCCAATGTGGTGTAGAAAGCGTGTGTGAAGATCTGCCATAATGTCTGTGGCTTGCCGGAGGAGGTGTTGGATCTGAGAGAGGGCCACTGTCGTTTGTTGCAGGAGTGCGGTAGTATCTTCACGAGGATGTGAGCTTGTGGTAGTCATATGTTGAAAGTGTGATTGCGATGCTGATGAAGAGTTCACTGGGTCAGGGTCGTAGTTTGTAGCAGCAGCGCAGCGGCGCGGCGGCGTGGCAGCTGGGCAGCGGTGGCGCAGCATCACGAGAACGTGCAAATGAATTAAGCACAAAGACCGGGCCGAAAATCATGCCGAAATGAATTCACGATCAGCATCAAAAACAGTGAAGTGCGAGTTGGACTCGAAAAAGTCAAAGTGTCATTTAAAACCAACAAAGCTTGAAAGGTCGAAAGACATGTAAGAAATGAAATCCGAAGCATCTGCAGGAGTGTCAGCGCTGCTTTTTGCTGTTGGCGAGGCGGAGGGTGTGTGGCTGGGTGAAACTGAAGGTTGTGGGCGGTTGTCTGGTGGATGTTGAGTGTTGGGTTGTCACAGGTCTGGTGGGGTTGCGTTGATCGACCATGCTAGTCCTTTGACAATAGCATGGTCAGGGTGGATGACCCAACTTCTGCCCTTCTGGTGGAAGACAGCGCCGTGGTTGTCGTGTAAAAAGGTCATAGCATGTTCTTCGCCGCCCGAAGTAAATTTTGCGGCGGCGCCCCAGGCCAGGAGCGTGATAACGAGGGAGTGGGTGTTTTTGTGGAGTTGCCATGAATTGTGGATTCGCCGTGGTCGTGTTGTGGGTTGTGAGTAATGCGGACCCCCTGGGCAAAAAAGCCAGGGTAGTTTGGGAAGTGAAGTGTGCTGGGGAGGAAACGGCCTTGTCGTAGGATGTTGGTGATGTTGCCGACAGGACCGGTGTGGCAGGCGTTAATGTGTGCGACTTCCCTGTCTGTGGAAGTGGCGCGGGAAACTGGTGGCGGTGAGGGTTGGGTGGCTTTGGTGTTGAGGTATGGAAGTGAAATGGCATTGTACTGGAATTGATCGTATTGCTGGGTGGTGTCATTCCACTTGGCGTAGGTGTATTGCCTAAAGTCGGAAATGTCTTTGTATGTGAGTTAGCGTCAAAAATATATGCTTGGAGTGTTTTCGTTTCACTTTTGTCAGTCCCCTATCGTTTTCCATGCTTTTGGATTTTGCAAGTATGTAAACACAGGGGTATCGTTTTTTGTCAGTCCCCTATCGTTTTCAAGGAAAATCACGAAAGCAACACAGAGATGAAACGTCCCTTACTAAAGTGGTTGATGATAATTTTGAGGTTGCCTCATGTGATGTTGCTGTCGAGGAGAAGGTTGGCAATGTAGTGGTGTTGAGGTCGATTGGGGGTGTCCAGCTGTTCGGCATGGAAGTCGAGCCAAGTGACAAGTTGCTGGTGGGGAGGTAGTTGTTGAAAGTGTGAGGTGGGTCGCCAAAAATCGGGCGGTCGACGATGGACCGGTGTGAGTGGATACGTTGTGGCGGAAGTGTTGAGATTGTCGGCAGTGGAAGTATCCGTGTTGGGTCGTAGGTCAAGAGGTTGTCTGGAGCGGCTGCGTGAGGGAGTGGCAGAGTATGAGTAGGTGGATGTGGAGGGCGAGCGGTGTCGCCTGGAGGAACCTTTGTGTTTGGTGGTCCTGGAGCGCTTTCGGTGAGCGCGTCGACGGCGACGCCGGTGGCGACCGTGTCTGTGATGATCGGTCTTGCGGCGGCCCTGGTGGTGGCGGCGCCGACTGGCGTGTGGTTGGTGGGATGATGGCTGTGCTGGTGAAGCTGTTTGAGTAGTTCCCCCGGCGGCGGGGTCTGGGTTCACCGTGGTTGGTGGTGCCGGTGTAGTGGCTGGTGATGGAGAAGGTTGCGAGACAGTAAGTGGAGTGTTGGGAGTAGGGTTTGCGGGATCCTGGGGTGCAGGATCGTGGGGCGGCGGTTGTTCTTGTGGTGAGTCGCTGATTGCTTGTTGGGGCTGTGGAGAAGGGTGTGGTGACAGCGGTGTCACTGGTGGGAAGACTGAATAAGGTTGCCAGACCCCTTGTGATGTGTGCCATTGGGGTTCTGCTGATGTGGTGGTTGGAGTGACCTGCTGAGGCGCAGGAGGCGGCGGCATCACGGTGGCTGTGGTGGGGTGGGCAGATGGTGGAGGTTGTAGTTGTTGAACGATATAGGATGCTGGAAATGCTTGTGGATGATGTGTGGCCTGGGGTGGTATCTGATGTGGGTGCACGAAGGTCCACATAGATTGAGGTCCATAGGGGAATACTGTTGGCTGTGCTGCAAATGCTGGCTGTTGTGGAGCTGGAAGTGTTGGATGTGGTGAAACTGGATGATGTTGTGGGACTTGGAATGTTGGTGGTGTGTGTGGATGTGGTGGATGGGGTGTTGGTTGCGTTGGCGGAGTGGGTAATGGCAGTGGTGCCGTGTGGGAGTAAGGCCAAGGATACTGCATCGTGTGGGAAGTGGAAGACTGTCCTGAAATCGTAGTATCTGCTTCACAATGGCAGCGGCGCGGCGCGGCGGCGAGGACAGCAGCTGATGCAGTCGTGTAAAGTGAGATGGCAAAGATATGGTTGAATGGTGAAAAAGTAGCGTAAAAGTGGTAGTTGTGGTAATTGTGAGAGTGTGAAAGTTGGTAAGTCCATGCAAGTCGAATTAAGCGTTCTGAAAGAATCAAATCGCTCAGCTTGAGGAAGAAAACCCGCAAAGCAAAGTTCAAGGCTGATGCAAAAACGATGCAAGGTGAAATCTGCTGATGTCCCGTTTTTTGGCCCGGCGGGGCCGTGGAAGCGGTAAATTCAGTTAAGGTTGGTCCAGTGGTGAATTCCTGTGAACGGTGGAAAAGTTCAGTTACACGAGTTCCCGAATGAAACGGCGCCTCCTTGCGGAGGATCACACTCAGCACCCAAGTGGGACGGCTGAGCGAGACACACTCTGACATTGGTATTCAGTTACACTCAGTTCCCACGTTGGGAAGGAAGGTGATGGAACGGCAAGGCGAAAAAGTCCGCTGAAAAGTATTGTTCAAACTTGTTAACGCAGGCACTCGTGCGTTCAAAGCGGCGGCAAAACGATCAAAGCGGCGGCGCAGCTGCTGGGGGAGAGTAGGTTTGTGGGAGGTATCATGAATCACCATGGAAACAAAAAAGGAAGATTGGAACAGCGTGGGCAAAAGTTCAAAACAGTCGCAGGTACGTGAGTCGAGCGTCCTCAACTCATATCACAGGAAACGTGCAGCGTCTTCGTTGGTCGCTGACTGCACGAATCCCCAGCGACCCCCTGCCTTGTGAAGTGGTTGCAGTGAAAGACAGTGGCATTGAACCCTTTGGTACAGGGGGTGACACACACACACCCTTTACTCACTTTGCTCGCCCAACCAAACTTCAGCCTAGCCGAGCCTGCTGGCTTGATATGTACAATATACTAATCTTTTTGAAATCATTCTCAGTGCTATCCAGTAGAGTAAAGACTCTCACCGCCTCACCATGTCATGTGCAACTTGAAACTTCAACATGGCCTCTTTCAAATCCCAAGAAGTTTTGATACTCAGCATGTTCCTTTCAGGCCTCCAGCGCCTATCGCCCTACTGGGTCACCTGCTGAAATCCCTAGGACACGAATTCTACTTCGATAATACTCAACGTATTCGATGCTGGTCCCTCTCTTTCCCGGGCAACAACGGGCCGTTGTGATGTTCCAACGCCCACTGTCCTCAATCTCAGCATCTGCATCGAGGGCAGCGTCTGAGAGAAGGGCTGAAGCAATGGCATGCCATCTGCATGTGAGCTGTGCTGAATTCTTGAAGCTTTGGGACATGTACAGGCATGTATTGTTCTTTGGACGGATGTATATGCTGATCAAGTCTGATCAAAGCGTCAAAGCCAACCGAAATGACACCTGCTTACATCATGTTGACCGCATCTCAAAATTTGGGTTGTTTTGGAGAGGGCTTGGCGCGCATACTGGAACTCAAACATGAATCAATAAGGAATGCAAGTCGGCATTTTGAGCAAAGTTGTTGTCGATCCGGCTAGCCTCCAGGAACACTCCAGTCGCTTACGCCCCAGTCAGCTGAATCTATTGCATAGGAACCTGAATATTGCAGAAAGTGCAAACATGGGTTCTTTTCTATGGTGATTTCACTATTGTTGATATATAGCCCTGTCAACAGTTTGACAAACACAGGATGCAAAGCATCCTTTTTGTTGTGCAAAGCTGTTCAACCCACTCAGCAAAACCCATTCAGGATGTACTGTATATTATATATATATTATTATTTATATATATATACAAGTCTTGAAAAGCAAAAGCATGAACCCAGGTACACTCCCCAAAGGAGTGTACCACAGGACAGTAGTCCCCCCAGAGGGTATTTCCTGCTTGGTTCCGCTGTGGCTCCCCCAAGCTTGTCACCTGCAGCCGCAGTCAAAGCCTCCTTTTGGCTGGCCTGCGCTGGTCCCGGGAATCTGCGGCAAATCGCTGGAGAATCTCCCCATGCTATTTAGCGTTGCCCGTTCACGTTGTGACCTATCTGCACACTGGTTCTGAGAGATCAAACAACAGACTTTACAGCGGCGAATCCAATTACCACTACAACTACTGGAAAAAATCATTGCAAGCTGAAGAGCCAGGAGGGTTCACCGGTTCAGCAACTTTTGTTGGAAAATTTTAACTTAGTCTGCTCTGGCTGGCCGATTCCACATTACATGCCATACATACTCGCAAGTCACAGGTCTTATGGTTTTCTGTATCCTGCCCATTCCACTCTATCAGGGAGGCTCAAGTGGTCTCATGCAAGGGAGTTCTGGCTGCACACTGATCAACAAATAGTCTGTGTTTGGCATCTCAGCAAGGGGGCAACAAATGGTCAATTTTCTGCCAGTGCGTGGCCCGTTCAAGCAAGTTCGTGCCCTTTATGCATGAAAGGAAGGTGCATGAAGTTTCTCAAGGCCAAGCCTTTGCCTCTGCCATTGGCCCAGTACCTCACAGAAACACGAATCGGGTCAAAAATATATGAGCAGCAGCGGAATCTATTTAGTACTAAATTCAAAAACACTAATTATCCACCATAAGGACTACTTTATTAGATCACAGGGATTCACAGGGTATGTGTCAGCTCTTGTTTGAGAGATTCCTACCTTGTTGATAGGCGAATACTTATAGTTGCTCATATCATGGAAGCAAAAAGCTGCACATATGGCTATAGCAATTTTTTGTCAGCAGTCCCCGCACTGCGCAGTACTCGCCAGGCTTTAGCATCAATACCTGGTGGGAGCACATCTCGCAGGGGACATGTCGTCTGGACTCAAGAGGCCAACTTACAGTAAAACAAACCTGATAGCAATGGCCTCTACCCTAGTAGCGATGGCCTCCAACCTACTAGCGATGGCCTCTAACCTAGTAGCGGTGGCCTCCAACCTAGTAGTGATTCCAACCAGTAGCGATGGACTCATAGCGATGGCCTCCAACCTCATGAATTGGGTAAGTAACTAGCTGCCTTCCGAGCGCTGCAAATGTGCACGCAGAGATGCTGGCGTCTTGTGTGCGTGTGTGCTTAGCTACAGCATGATGTGTTGGCTTCAAAGAAATTACATTCTACATTGTATATACATTGTGTAGACTCGAACACATCTTGAGGATCGCTAGCCAATGCTCAAATTGTGCAACTTGAGGTTTCCATTTATGCGAGCGGATGTTTGACGCTGAAGGGGTCTGCGGGTAAAGGTTGAATGGCTTTTGTTTGCCACTCCTCCTTTGGTGCTTGAGCGTGTCAGCTTATGCACCAACTCTCTAAAAAGGCAGGTCTTCACTGTCCATGAAAGGGTAGTGCGTGTCCATCATGGCGTAAATTTCAAATTTCCTTTCATGATCCCCTTCATGGTCAGCCTTCTGCCATTCCATTTGCAGCTTCAACATGTGCTGCTTTGCACGAAGTCCGGATCGTGCACATGCCGAATCGAAACACTTCAACTCGCGAAGCTCCTCACGAGTGAGCCAGGCATTTGTAGCCTGATTGATGGTGGGGTCTTTGACCTCCTGAGTGGGCATATCTTCATCAGCCCACTCAACCTCTTGGGTGGCCTCGCTCACTTCCATGGCCGTCTCCGGCGCTTCATCCTCGCTCTCCGGCTCCCGGGCTTCTATGAACCGTAAGGGAATCTGAACCACTTCTCCGCTGTCCAGACGCACCGTCACGGTTTCTTCCTCATTCTCTTCCTGCATCTCTGCCTCCTCCGTGTTTCTGTAGGGCCGCAAGTCAATCGGTCCATTGTCCCTCTCATTCTCCTCTTTGTAGGCCTTGATCTGGGCGTGGATCCGCCGCAAGTCAAAGTCCTTATTGGAGTCCTGGATGTAGTTCCAGTGTTTCCATTCATCTTCGCTCACCTCCTCCTTGTCGATATATCCCGAGGCCTTGATCAGACCTCGATGGATCTCCTGGCTGTAGCTCTTCATCTCCTTCATCTCTTCTCGCATGCCCTGCGCATAGGCTCTGGTGGACACTCCGTTGACATAGGCACTGTCCTTGGCGTCCGCAATCTTTGTCTTCAACTCCTCGACAATGCCCCATAACTTATACACCGTCCATGCCAGTGCTGCTATCATCAATGCCATAACCACCACAATCACCATCATGATGCCATTGTTCTTCTCCACCTTTTCCTCAAGACCCTCGGTCCTTGATGCCGTGGCCTGCTCAAGACCCCCAACAAGCAGGATCCTGTTCAGCAACTTTGCCAACTTCTGGATCTTCACCGGGTTCACTCGGCTCTCTTCCATCTTGGCATACTCCTCCTCGCCAAGTTTCTCACCGTCTCCGCCGCGGGTGTTGCACCAATACAGGATCAGCATGATGCGGTTTCGTGATAGTGGTTTTGTGCCCAAGTCAGCCACATTGTGGAGGGTCCCCACTGCCTTGACTCGAAGCTCCTCCTGAGCCACCAAATCCTGAATCCACAGCAGTTTTCCTGCTATGTGGCGCAGCTTCCCTGGGCCTCGTCGGTGACAAAGATGTAAGGCTGCCGAATTATCCACCAGGCATTCATGGATCACCACTTCATCCACCAGAAACTCCAAGCACCGCTTGAGATAGATTCCATCAGCGGCTGAGCTTACCAATGCATTGAGCTCTGCCTCGGCTGAAGATAGGGCCACACTTTTCTGCCCTCTTGAACTGGTGAAAATGACCACTCCGTTCAACATGTGGATCGCGGCTGAGGTGGATCGTCGATGGCTTTTGGATCCCGACCAATCACTGTCGCTAAAGGTCTCAATGATCCATCTGGCCTCCATAGTGCGACAAATCAGTCCTTGCCCTGGCTCTGTCATCTCCAGGATGCTATGCTGGCCAATCGTCCCCTTGAGGTAGCCGATGAGCTTTCCCAGTTTCCTCAAGCTGCTGGTCGTAGGAAATGACATAGTCGATGCCAGCTCTTTGATCGTGTAGGAGACATCCGGCCTCTCCTGTGACAGGTATATCCCGCATCCAACCAGCGAGCGGTACAGGCTTGCCAACTCAGCTTTGAGCTCGACCGAACCATCAGCTTCCAGAACTTCAGGACCACAAGGAAGCTTCTGTATCTTTGCTTTGCCCATTTTCTCCTCATACATCTCGATCATGCTCTCGGCATACTTCCCGGGCATTACTTTCAAGCCACCTTCAATTTCCACATAGGTCCTCCTCAAGAACTGGAATGTGCTGCCCTCGCCAGTCAAATGCTGCTCTGAAATCTCGAAGCTCTGCTTGAGGTCTGGGATGAACTGCTCCATCACGTAATCCTTCTCTCCAACAAACATCACATCATCCACGTGAATGAGGAGCATCATCTTGTGGCCCAAACGTCCAAGGCAAGGGTTGATCTCGGAGAAGCTGAACTCCTTTGCTTTCAGCCAGTCAGTGAGATACTCGAACCAAGCTTTGGCTCCAATCCTCTGGCAGGGCAAGTTCTTCTTCACCTCAAAGTGGCCACTGGCAGTGCTCACCTGTGTAGGTACTGCCTGAGGGACTTGCAGGAAAGCATCCTTGATATCCAGGGCACCCAAGGTGTACTCCAGTCCACCATGCTCCTCCTCTGCCTTCTTCATGAGGTAGATGGATGGTAGCAGCCGCAAGGCTTGTCCACCTGTCGCTGGACTGTGGACATCATCACGACGGTCGGTGGCATACTCTCTGGCTACCAGCCTTGACCTCCGCAGAAACTGTTTCGGTGCTCCTGAATCCTTGGTTCTCGGCTTGGCTCTCCAATCCCGCACGAACCTCGTAGTGAGACTCTTGTATCCTTCCAGCCTCTTCTCCATTGGGGCGAGCACTCCAAGCCTCTCTAGTCGCTTCTCCTCCACCTCATCAGCCAGATCATCAACCCACTTCGGTGGGTCTGGAGGTACTCGGTCCAAGGGTGCATCTGACCATAGGGCATCGGGAATCTCCAAGGGTTGTTCATCTTCCTCTTCATTCTCTTGACTCCACACGGCCATCTCCTCCTCACCAATGATGTCGTCCATGTGGTAGTAAGACTCTGCTCCAACCTGGGTGACTTCAACTCTCCTCTCCATATTGGCATCTCCTTCATGCCTTGGTCTCTTTGGCTCTGGAGTTGAGGCTTCGAGTGGATGCGCTGCCTTTTCCACTGTCATCTTCATCTTCTTCATATCAGTTTTCTCCTGCTCCACCACCCCGGTCTTGGACGCCGTACTCCTTGGAGTTGTCACTACCTGCTGCGGCTTTGGACGAGGATCTGAAGGTCCTGCCTGATTCCTCCTCTCATTGATGGCCATAGGGTTGGACACCTTCACCAACTCCGGAACCTCCTCTTCCGCGAAGTCCTGCTTCTTGTCCTCCGCCAATTGCAGCTCTGCCAAACTCTTCTGTTCTCCGCCCTCTCGTCCTTCAACTCGATTGGGCTCATTCTCAACCAGCTCTCTGGCTTCCTCTCTCTTTCCCGCATAGGACTTCACGAAGGCGAGAATCTCCTGAGCATCAACATCATCCGGGGATACCCCACTGCTCGGTGGTAGAGCTCGACTCACAGGCATGCCCACCATAGATGCCATCCTCTTCGAAGGAACTATCCGGCCTCCAAAGTTTTGTTGATATTCCCAACTGTAGGCCGTGAACCCTTTGTAGCACATGAGGTTCTTCTTGCTTGCCCCTGACATCCTTCTCAAAGAGCGGCTCAGGTAGACCTTGTTGGCATCACCGATCACCCAGTTGTCCTGGAGCTCCGTCTTTCCCAGGTAGATTCCGAGCCTCCATTTGGGGTCAGCCTTGTACCCTTGCTTGGGCTTGCAGTATGCAAAGCAAACCTCCCCAAAGTTGCATTGTAGAGCCATGAAATGGCTGGAAGCGGTTGATCAGCCATGCGCTATGCCTGCACGCCCAGCTCCAAATGGGATGTTGGCTTTGGAATCTAAGCTCAATCTGCTCGGTCAGGTTCTCCATCAATGTTGATGCCAAGCTCCTGATCCGCTGGATGGCATTCTCCACAAGTCCATTGCCGGCCGAGTCGTAGATCTTGGTGGTCCTCATTGTCGTCTTCAGACCCATAGATGACCTTGCTGTCACCAAGAGCTTGAGAATCTGCCGCAAAGTCGGCTCGTTGTCACTGTAGTATTGGACCTCCTCATGGCCGAGGACTTGGGTGAAGGCCAGCAACTCATGGGTGATGAGGCTCATTTGGTTCTTCGACTTCACCGGCAGGGCTAGCAAATACCCTGTCTGTGAGCACACCGCTACCATCAGCACTGCCCCTCGCTCAACCTCTACCCCAGCCTGGGCCCCGTCATCTTCCTCTTCACCAAGTGCTCCTGAACCCGAGGCTTTCACGTAGCAGAAGTCGAACGATATAGTTGGGCATCCTTGCTCATGGGCTTTGCCAGTCCTCCTATGCTGGTCTTGACGGGCTCGATGTTTCAAGCAGGCGGTGCACCAGGCTTCATATGGAAGATGAGTGAGTTCGTGTTGGCGCCTCTCCTCCACCGTTGGCTCCCTCGCTGAAACCTGCTCCAATGGGATGCGCTGGTCCATCGCTCGTCCCTGAGCGGCCAAGTCCCTGGCCATAAGCAGCTCCAGTTGGTGTTGGTGCGACATCAGCCGATTGAAGCACTTCTGTTTTCCCCCACTCTGACCAATCCGGTAGAAGGCGCGTGCGGCGCGTAAACTTCGAAGGGGGCTATCCAAAGTGAGCACCACACCATTCACCTGGATTTGGGATGGCAATGCAACGCCAACCTCAAGTCGGGCCTCCTGATCCTCTAGGCCAACTCCCTCTTGACCTTCTCCTCCAGGGATGTCTACGCCCTCAACATCCTCCTCCATAGCTGCTTCGGGCACTGCCAATTCCTCCATGCCCTCAGGATCTGCCCGGAAGTGGAAGCCATCCATCACTTCAAATCCAAAGGTCTCGGGCGCTGTCCCACCTTGGGCGATGAGAGTGATGATCCCGCCCATCTCTTCCTCCTTGAGCTCCTCAATGGGCTCCTCCTGCTCCCACAAGCCATCAAGTGGCTCGGCCATCTCGACCAACTCCCATTGTCCACGACGCTCCACCAAAGTCGACCTGCAAAAGCCCTCACTCTGGTTCCTGAACTCCGGGACAAACTGGGGTGTCTGGTAGTGGCGGCTTGAGTGCAAGCCCATCCAGAAATGCTCCTTTTTCTTCCATCCATACTGCCCCACTGCCGCCTCTTGTAGCTCTTGACCAAGCTTCACCCTCAGCGTGCGAATCATGCCAGGCTCGTGGATCATCCGGATCGCTGCTCGAACCACAAGGCTTTGGTTCTGAAACGCCAAAGGAACCTCAATCTCATCGTGCTTGAGGCACTGGGTACCACCATCAATCGACCATCCGGTCTTCAACAAGCGCCCATAGGAGAGAATGGGCTGACTCACCAAGTCTGAAAAGGTCACCGCTCTTTGATGATGACTTCTCTCCCATCCTTGGCACGCATCACGATGTCCACGTCGCTGTGGCCATAGGTCTTGATCTTCGTGCCCTGGGCGTCCTGGAGGTAGGGGCATGCTCCACTGGTTGGAATGCCCTTGTCCATCAAACGTCCTGGAAACAGCGAGGCGTCCGCCCCAGAGTCCAGAATCACGTTGACCTTCTCCTCATCCTCAGGCACTTCATTCTCGATCTCCATGCTGCCATACTGCTGGATCGTGTTGATGGTGTAGCAGTGGTCCTTCTCATCCTCTGCCTCATCATCGGTGGCAATACTGTAGTACTCCGCCGAGGACTTGGGGCTCTCCTGAACCATCCTGATCGAGCCAGTCAGCGATGTCTCTCTCAGATCAAAAACTGCTGGCTGTGAAACACGGCGAATTGCCTTCTGTGAAACCTCTCCACCACTCGTAGTGCTTGTCGTCGCTGTGGATGGAGTAGACCCCTGCTGGCTAGTGGAGCTCAAGCTCTGAGTCGTTGGAGCCTCCACTTGACGTACTCGCCAGCAATCCTTTGACATGTGGCCTGGTTTGCCGCATGTCCAGCACACTTCTGTCGTGCTCTTTCCCTTTCCTCCCTTCTCTTTGCCCCCTTTCCCTTTTCCACTCTTGCCTCCGCCCTCTGATTTTCCTTTGCCCTTGTCTTTGCCCTTCTCGTGTTTGCCCTTCTCGTGTTTGCCCTTGCTCTTGCCCTTCTGCTCTTTTCCTTTTGACTTGCCCTTGTCTTTTCCTTTCTGCTGAAGACGATCCACCTCCATCGGCATAGGACCCTGGTCTGCACCTGAAGACATAGGGCTCGAGAATGACAATGCACCTGCATGCTTCGTTCCATTTCGTATTGGCATTGTCGAAGGCAATGATGGCCTTTCGAATTTGGGCGTAGGTGGATCCTTCGTTGAGGGCAAGATTCAAATGAACTTTCATCTGACCTCCCACCGAGCGCAACAGGATGGCCGCTTTCATGTCCGGGCTCAGCTTACCTCCCAGCTTCTCGTACTGGTAGTAGTGCTCTTCCAGCTTCAAAATCTGGGGCAGCAAGGAAGTCCGCATGTTGAAGCTCGGGTAGGCCATGATGCCTTGGAGCAAACTCAAAGTCCTGTTCCTGGCATTCGGCTGGCAGTTGCTCAGGAGTTGACGCAAGGCTTCATAGCCGTTGAACTGCTCCACATTTCGAATCAGGCCCATCAGCCTGCCCTGAACCAAGCTACCCAGGAGGCTGTAGAGGAAGCGTCCACGTTGTTGCTCAGGTTCTGACAGCAAATCCCAGTCCACCTCGGTGTTGAGGTTGTTCTCAATCCTTTCAACTTCTTCCTGGTAGGATCCATCCACCACCAGGAGGTACTGTTTGAATCCCCAGAACCAGTCTCTCCATTGCAACACCTCCTGCTCCCTGTCGATGGGACTGAAGCTGTTCGGACGGGGTATGAGCTTTGCCAAGTCTCGTTTCGAGCTTCCTGAAGATGAGCCTTCTCCTCCTCCTTGGGCTTGAGCTGCATTCACACTTGCAGCCGCTTGTGCAGCTTGAGTGGCTGACTGTGCAGCCTGGATCAACGCCTGGGTCAACTCGACCGCCGCTCCTCCAGCCAAGCCAGGATCAGAGCCATCCATTTGTCACCTTTCTCCTCTCCAAGGGCGTCCTCAAAGAAGATGAGATAGGGCCGTCAGGTGATCCTCAGTCAACCTGTTATACTCAAGGATGTGGGCAAAGGGGTACCTCAAGGTGCTTCGATCTCCAGGTTCAAGTAGCCTCACGCACCGAGGGCGAGCAACCTGCCACACTAGTTCTATGAACAGGCACGGTCGCAGCAAAGACGGGGGCGCGAAGGGATCTTTGGGTCCTGTCCCTGAATCCGCCGCTGGAGCTCACAGGAGATGCAAAGCAAATCCTGATCCCGGCTCCGCTACCATGCGAGCGGATGTTTGACGCTGAAGGGGTCTGCGGGTAAAGGTTGAATGGCTTTTGTTTGCCAATTTATAATATACCCTCCTGATGTACATCTGCTTGAAACGTTTGCCACATTTGCTGCTTCTGTGCAAATTGCCCGTGAAGGTGAGCTCAGTTTCCCACCACAACTGCTCGTGCGGCAGCCAAAGAGGTAGAGCAAGCGTTTCTGGTGATCTCCATAGCCCGCAGAAATCTGGACAAAGAGAACCTGGTCAAAATGGATCTGGATCCCACCCCTACGATGTCTGTTCCCCCCAGTCCAACTAGATCCTCCACTGTCACGTGTTGTGCATTGAAAGTCTCTCTATTGAGTGCTTGAATTGTGCGCTTTACTAAGCAGTCTGCAAGATTCTCACCGCAAACGCCGCATGTGAGGAAGTCTTTCCTGCCACTGTCGATTTCATGAGACAAAAGTATGCGATTTAAATTCATTGACGAAATGGAGTATTTGTTTCCCGTTCATATGTGCTCCTCCTAACACATCAATACTCTAAGTCGCAAAAACGTAAAACGGGCGATGCTCCAAACACCAGACACATCATTGATTGTCAACGATCCACAAAGTATCACAAAACCCCTCGCTGTGCTGGCCTGTGGACGAGAGACTCTGGGGAAGGCTCCACACTCCAAACAGCGGCACCTCAGCCCAAGTGGATTACACCCTGTTCTCAACACAAAGTAGTGACATTCACGATAAAGCAGAACATACCGAACGTCAAAGACATCAACATAAATCTTGTGGAAAAGTTCATGTGACAGCGCTTGTTCTGGCACCTCCGAATCGACTTGATCGAATATCCAACGCAGCCTCCTCAGTCAACAGCGTCCGAAGTTCATCTATCCTTGAGCCCTTGAGGACCTGATTTCCCAAACTCGTTGTCTCGGTCTTAAGAGTAGGCTGCGAAGCGATTCCAAGGCGTTAGGGGGCCACGCAGATCAGTAAGTTCAGAACGAGCTTCAGATCAGTGAGGTGCAGATCAGGTAGGTGTCATTTATATTAATGTTTGCCTCAATAGTTCTTGTCTCTAAAGCAGAAAACGTAAAATACGTACTCAACAAAAGCACTTAAAAAATCAAGGCGTTTTGGGTGTCACAAAAGGGACAAGTCTCCACCATGGGACCGTCTTTACTTCCGACAGAACCACCGAAAGACCGTAAAGGCATGGGAAGGGGCAGATTTTTGGGCGCCCTGATCCCACATGGTCTGGCAACGTGCGCCAAGTGTCATTTTTCTCGGCCGCAAAATCTCAATCACGAGGTCCCACCACCAGACTTCAGGAAATCCTCCGAGGGCACACGGCCCTCTCCTTACTTGAAAAATCCTGCAGAGAAAAGTCATGGGAGGAAATGAAGGTTCCAAAGCCCACCCCTCGCCCTTGCGTGGCTTCTAGCAATGGGACAGGTGCGCCGCTGCGCCGCCAAAGTCTCGAGTGGCCAGGTCCCAAATCAGAATGCCCGGAGTTCCGAGGCAATCCCAGCACTTTCCCTTCCTTAAAAAAAATGGAAGACAGACGCGGAAGAGTTGGTAAGATCGCCCGGCCACCACGGCCCGTGCTAACTTGGGCCTCCTAATCAAAAAGCGCCTACGCCTGGTGTCATAATGGCCCATCAAATGGTCAACCTTGTAACTTTAAGATTGCAGTTGTTACAACTCCACGGCAAAGATCCTCTTGTTGAGGAAGGGGTACCTTGACAAAGAGAGCTTCCTTTTGGCCCAGTGCTCGAGGAAGCCATGGGCCAGTTGGTCACCAACCCCAACAAGGAGGTCGCCCCCGAAGGGTGTCCTAATTTTTGTGTGGCAGGGGGTGGCGCCCACACGACCTCTACCCCGGCCGGGGCCCGGGGGGGGGCGGGCAAGGCTACTACTACTTCCTCGCAGCACAGAACCCTTCTTACAACCCCTCGTAGCGCGGAATCCTTCTCAAATGCCTCGTAAAGCAAGAACAGTAGCGGTTAGTGTCTGAACACTAAAACAATTACAGCGCAGCCCCCCCCAACCCCCCCCGCACCACGAAATCTGCACCTCATCTCATTCCCTGCGCCTGCCACTCATTTGCGCTGGAAATCTGCACTGCGTACGTGACCGCCACACAAGCCGACGTCCGACAAGCTCGGTATGTAGCAGAATGGGGGGTGGCCACGACTACTACTATAGTTTTCCCAGTTCGGGGGGCGGGGGGATTTTTTCAGTTCGAGGGGGGGGCCATGACTACTACTACTTCCTCGTAGCACAGGATCCTTCTTTAAGACCTGTAAGAACGGTTCGAGGAGGGGGGGGCACGACTACTACTACTTTTCCCAGTTCGAGGGGGGCCACGACTACTACTACTACTACTTACTTACTTCCTTCCTTCCTTCCTTCCTTCCTTCCTTCCTTACTTACTTACTTACTTCTACTACTCTACTACTACCACTACCACTACCACTACCACTACCACTACTACTACTACTACTACTACTACTACTACTACTACTACGACTACGACTACGACTACTACTACTACTACTTTTACTTTCTCGGGGAGTCCTGCCAACTGGGACACGCTCCATCCTCATCAATCCATATCCTCGGAACGACTTTGGGCTCGCGTCCTCGAGCACCGTCGCCACAAAACCGAGCGCTTCGCTTCGGCAGTGTCGCTGCGCCAACAAATTGCTTCTCTTCCATGTTGCAAATCCCTGCAAGGCCACTGGGTTTGGATGCCAATTCTGCAGCTATACCGCTACTTACTGGCAATGTGGTGGGTGGGTGTTTCCATCGGCTGGGACGATTCAAGGTTGGCTTGGCAGCGCAAAGAGCTCAGTGGGCACTGCACCATCAACCCAATCAACCCTTATTGCAGGCAGTCGGTGAGGCGTTGGGGTTGCCTCTGATCACATAAAGATGAGACTTGCGCGGTATGTCATGGGCCCCTAAGTGTAGTAAGGGCGTGGTGCTCGCCGTCAACCCCGTGCTACTCGGCTCATGGACGAGTGCCCCCAGACTGGACAAGCTGGCGCAGTGGCTTACTCATGCTACTTTGGCTTGCAGGACCATGCTTGGGCCTTGGGCGTGACTGTCCAGCTTGACCAGTTGCAATGCACGGAGGTGCCCAGGGCGATGCTTTGACTGCCATGTTCGCGCTTCTCTCTGATTGTCTTCTATCGCGGTTGCAAACCAGCTTAATTACTACAATCAATAGATGTCAATCAATCGAAAACCAAATTACAGTACAGTATATAGAAACAAATGAACAAGCCATTGCAGTGCCACAATGTTGTTTGATTATAAAATGCTGTTGAGTTTGTCTGTGTATGCAAAAGTGAAATTGGCCAAACATTCCCCCCGATCTGGCACCTCCCTGATCTAGACTCGCTTTGTATTGGCTTTGATAAGCAGCAGCTCTCCAATAGAAATAGACTCATTACAACATCAATTTCAGTCTATCAGTCTAATTTCATCATGAGTACTACATGATGTGTCATTGAAATTGCAGGCAACCTCGACTTGCCGCACCTATTGAAAGAAAAACGATAAACAAAAAACAGAAAAATAACGGAGGCGTCTAACAGTCTATCAGGAGACAACAGGAGACAGTTGAATCGAAATCACCCTTTCCATTGAGTAAACCCCTCACACTCACAGGTAAACCTGTTGGGAAAATATGCGTCTTGCCCTCTCCTCATCTAGTTTCTTGCTGAGGTAGCCCAGGAGAACATCCTGCACGGAACCTACCTACGTGCCACAGAAACACAAGTCTCGCTGTCAAGCACGGTTCAATATTCCAAACATGTCCAGTCCCTACCGCAGTACGTTGCACGATCACTGTGTGTCTGCCTCCATGAGCAAAGCGCTGGTTGCTAAACTGTGAAAAATCTGGCTTCTCGAACCGAGACTATGCAACACAGACCTGTACAACATGTCAGATGTAGACTTCATGCAATTATGCGTGTTCTTGTATACATAAATGATGCGAAATGTCCGATTGTCATCGAACTCGTCATTGGCATGGTTTAGACATTGTAGACCTTTTGCTTCGGCGTGCGCACATACTAGTTTTGAAGCAAGTTCGGACAAACCGCGCACCCGAATTGCAGAGTAAATGGCTTTCACAGCACCACGCAATCTTTGGTGAACCAAATGCAGTGAATAGTACACAGCAAACCAAATTCATCTCCAAATCTGGTCTCGAAATGTCAGGCATTCAAAGCTAGGCGACGTCTTGTGAAACGCAAAGACGCAAAGAACATTCGATCAGAACAGCACTGCCATCCGCTGAATTTTCATGGGCGCAGCTAGCTTCTCAATGATGCCCTGCCAATGCACGCTTTGCCTTAGGAGCAGGAAGCCACATGGTATACTATCTGCACTCTCCTTTGGAGTCAAATATCTCGGGATTCTTACTCAACTACCCTTCATTCATTTCGAGCTACGGGACATCTGCTAACTGCTGTGAAGAGGCCTTCTAACAAGACATGCTGAATCTAAGCCTGTCAAGCTGAAGGCATTGGGAAGCTGTGCTACTTGCTTGCCTTCAACTCCGTCAGCTCTTTAAGTGGCTTTGCAAGCTTCAGATCCTTGGTGCCGAGCCATTGCATTGCATGCGCACAGGCTGATGAAACGCACGCATCCTTCAACTCTACCCCAAGCAAGCACAATGCTGCCTGAGGTATTGACTAAACGGCGACCTATCAGTCCGTCTGCACGAGCGGGAATATCTGCCATTGCATCCATGCCTTCAAACTTGCGAAGAAAAATGGAGAGTAGCAGTAGCAAGAAGTTACTAGTAACAAGGGCATCGCTACTAGGAGCAGGGACGCTACTAGGGGCTCCTGGCCTTACTACTAAGTTACTAGGAACAAGAAGCTACTAGTAACAAGGGCATCGCTACTAGTAACAAAGGTTTCTTTTGCTGTTGCTACTATATAGTAGCTTTCAAACAACCCCTAGTAACTCAAAGCTTCGCAGCTTCACCAACATTCACCATGCACATTTCATGCGGTCACAGCGGTCACGCAAGTGCGAAGATGGTCGACACGATGGAAAAACTTGCTACCGGTCCTAGTAGGGAATGGCCTCCAACCTAATATCGATGGCCTCCACATGCCTCCACCAAATAGCGTCCTTCCTACTAGTAGTAATGCCAGGAGCTACTAGTAGCTTCTTGCTCCTAGTAGCGATGCCCTTTGTTACTAGTGGGAAAAAAAAAGAATCTAAAGCAACCCTGCCTTGCCTATAAAGCTGAGTCAAATTGATGATGCCCGAGAATCCGATTCTGATGACAAACATGTCTGGTTCTCTAGCTCTTGATATCTCTTGATACATTAAAAGAATTTAATAACTAGCCAACAAACCTATCTTGTTGGAAAGCTGGGGCTCAAACCAATCTCGACAGAGTGGGTGGCCTCACAAATTCGATCGTCTCGAAAATCTATTCAGTAGGCACGAAACCATAAACTCCGACCAGTAAACTCGTTTCCCTTTGGGCACGGACTTGTCACACTGTCACATTGACTATCCAGAATTCCATTGATCTCTGAGGCAAATTTGCAGGATCACAACCATTCTGTATAGCCTGTGACCGCTGAGGCTTTGCACAGATTTGGCCAGCTCTTCAGCCTCCTCTGCAAATCTCAAAAGGTCCTGTCAATCTGCATCAGTCTGTGGCAGACATGGACACTTGGTAGTATTGCAAGAAGCGGAACGCTTAAGCAGTTCCACTGCGGTCGAAGTGTGCACCGTCCACAGATGCAAATTTGGATCATGTCCTGCTCTTGTCACGTATATATATATATATTGATTCTAGATGTCTTCTTCTTCTTCTTCTTCCTTTTTTTTGCTCTGTCTGTTGCCTCGGTTGTCTAAGTTGTCTTTTTTGTGTTGCCTTTTTTGCTATCCCCAGATGTCTGAATTGTTCATGCTTCCTGAACTAATTGCACAAAACTTCAAGCGCTAGGAGTCTAGGAGTAACAACTGTTCTCCACATGTCAATAGTGAGACTGTCCAAGTCTCGTCTTGGATCATTCCTGGATTCTTGGTTTGGCCTGTTATTCTTGTGGCAGAGTTCCTAGGTTGGCCGGGCCTTGCTCAAAACGACATTTACACCCTTGTAGAAACTTCAAAACACACGCCTGAAGGGGAAAACGTCGTACACCACCCTTACAAAGATACGTACCTCTAGTCTTCGTGGCAGGTCTGCCACCCAACAAACCACCAGTTGGTACGGTATACCAACGTTGCCGCCGCATACCTGCTGCTATTCTGATCACGTCATGCTACTCTGAAAGACGTTGGTTACGCTTTGTCGCATCTATTGCCAGGATTGTTTCTTCCTGTCCTTTAGCTTGGTATCTTTGTCCGAGAATCCAATTTGGAAAAAGCTCTAGCAATGGCAAAGAATAGTTGAAGTGGTAATCGTAGTGGTAGTAGAAGCGGCTTCTGCTAAAAGCAGGATTAGCAGGAGGGATTAGCAGGAGGATTGGCAGGATGCGGGGAATATGTAGTAGCATTGTAGTCCTCTCCAGTCAGAAGACAGGGTATCTGCAGAAGAAGAACGACGACGACGACGACAACAACAACAACCACCACAACCAAAAGAAGCACAGCAACAGCAAAGCACCTCGCCTAACAGAAGCCTGACAGTAACGATGACAGTACTCATGCAACTACAAAGGGTTCGGATGTTATATTGTAATTATGTTTTCTAAATCTGGTATTGTGTTTTCTTGCTCTTGGCTGCTCTTTTATAAAGGAAAAGGAAAAGGGACAAGGTTGCAATCATCTGGATAAAACCAATACCTTCTTACATCTGGCAGCTGTGCCTGGGACTTCACATTCCTCTGATGATGGACTAGTGAGTAACATCCACCCATCAGAGCAGAACAAAGGTTGAAATGGTCAGCCGGGTTGGCCAAAGCCACAACTAATGCAAGCACGATCGTTGCCAACTCTGGGATTCTTTAGTCGGTAGGTGTAGTGACCAGGATAAAATAGAAAATATTTAATCACTATCATATCTTGATATATCTTGGGTATATCACAACATTTCCAATTCCGTGCAACAGTGAAAAAGCCCAACCCAACCAAAGCCACGAAAAGCCAAAGCCAACAGAAGCCAAAGGCCAACACAAGCCACCCAAAGCCAACCGAAGCCATCAAAGGTCAACAGAAACCACTAAAAGCCAACAAAAGCCAAAAGCCAACAGAAGCCACCAAAAGCCAAAAGCCAACAGAAGCCAAAAGCCAACACAAGCCACCAAGCCCCAACAGAAGCCACCAAAAGTCAACAGAAACCACCAAAAGCCAACAAAGGCCAGCAAAAGCTGCAAGCCCGCAGAAGTAAAAGGCAAAACATGTCAAAACAAAAAAATAATACCAAAATCAGAGTGTGCCCCGGGCGGGTGGAACAGTTCCAGTTCCAGTTCCAGTTCCACGTCGTTCAACACAGGAGACTGGGGAGGGGGGAGGGGAGTTCCAGTTCCAGTTCCAGTTCCACGTCGTCCAACACAGGAGACTGGGGAGGGGGAGGGGAGTTCCAGTTCCAGTTCCAGTTCCTCATCGTCCAAGAAGGGAGACTGGGGAGGGGGGAGGGGAGTTCCAGTTCCAGTTCCAGTTCCACGTCG
This sequence comes from Durusdinium trenchii, assembly GCA_963970005.1. Lineage (NCBI taxonomy): Eukaryota > Dinophyceae > Suessiales > Symbiodiniaceae > Durusdinium > Durusdinium trenchii. Next base: position 794,632 of record CAXAMN010023995.1, on the reverse strand, counting down.
TCCAACAGAAAAGAGAGGGGGAGGGGAGTTCCAGTTCCAGTTCCTCATCGTCCAAGACGGAAGACGGGAGACTGGGGAGGGGAGTTCCAGTTCCAGTTCCAATTCCTCATCGTCCAAGAAGGGAGACTGGGGAGGGGGGGAGGTTCTTGAGGGGGCGGTTCCGGTTCTACTTCCAGGTCGAAGTCTGGATCCAATTCCCAATTTCGTACCAGTGTCAGGTATTTTTCCGGGATGGGGTGGTCCGGTTGTAGTTCTCCTTCTAGTTCCAATTCAAGTTCCAGTTGCGCTTCCGGTTCTAGTTCCTGTTCCACTTCTAGTTCCAATTCCGGTTCTAGTTCTAGTTCTGGTTCCAGTTACCAATCTCAGGAGAATGTCGAATTTGTTTGTTCGGGGGGGGGGAGATGGAGTTCCAGTCCAGTTCCACTTCCAGTTCTGGGTCCGAGTCTGGAAGTGATTGCCAATGTCAGTTTAAGGTTTATTTCTCTTTTCGGGGAGGGGGAGTTCCACTTCCAGTTCCAGTTCGAGTTCCAATTCCAGTTGCACTTCCAGTTCTGAGTCCGAGTGTGGAAGTGATTGCCACTGTCAGTTAAATGATGTTAAATGTCGGTGTGTTGTTGTTGTTGTTGTTGTTGTTGTTGTTTTCGCGGGGGGGGGCGAGTGTTCCAGTTCCAGTTCCACTTCCAGTTCGAAGTTCCTCTCTGGGTCCGAGTCTGGTATGGACGTGATGGCCAATGTCACTTGAATGTCGATTAATTTTTTTGCCGGGGGGGGGGGGGGGGTTCCAGTTCCAGTTCGAGTTCCAGTTCCAGTGGGGTACACTATGACCAAAATAAAATGAACAATAATTCCAAAATAATATTAATTAATATACCCTCCAACTACAAATACATACTGTACTACAGCAGCTATACACTTATATACGTATAAATACATTTGCCATTGCTGCTAGGTTGGAGGCCATCGCTTCTAGGTTGGAGGCCATCGCTAGTAGGTTGGAGGCCATCGCTAGTAGGTTCCTTTTGCTATTAGGCTGGAGTGATATTGAGTGACTGATCTTATTAATCAAACATGCCATTGAATGTCCATAGATGTCCTGTCTCTTTTGGGGTGGGATCACGTGTGTTATTGCAAGAACGTGTAGTCATTTGGGGATGCCGCACGCCTGATTATGTGAGGTGGACTTTACTCACTATAAGCGAATGTTTCATCTCGTTCAAGTTAAAATCATATTGCGGATGATCCTGTTCTCGTTGGTGGATGGATCTTTTTGTGCAATTCCCTCGTATGTTTGTGTTCCGCAAAAACTATGTTGTGGCTCAAAAAGTAAGAAAGCGATTAACACCATGGCTCAACTAAAAGTCCTGCCCGTGATGACAACTTCAACTTTGTCAACACGACGGCTGCTGCTCCTGCTATAGTACTCAGATTACGGCTAGGAATATTAACACCACCAAGTATTTTGACAAGAGCGACAACTCACGAGATTGCTTTGCTGGTTCTGGTTGGCAGTAGTGACATTTGTGTTTGCACAAGCAGCATAAGGATCATAAGATAATTATAAGCCTTGTCAATCTTGTCAAACACATCCACAGGTGACAGGGCTTCTGCACGCAAGCAGAAGGAACTGCACATTCGCATCGAGTTCTCCAGTGGTCAGGTTGACAACCCAGCGTCAGGAACGAGTTTACATAAACTCTCCACGCGTTCCCGCATCTGAGCACACGACTGTTGTCTCCTCTTTCGTAGCTTCAAAGTCCTGGCCAAACATGACAGGTTACTGCGAAGTTCACCTTTGCAGGCACTGGCCCCGAGCAGCCATCTACTGAGAAAACTCCAGTCTACGAAATACCAGTCATCCCACTGTGGTTCCGAGTTCCATACTGGTGGACATGTACAAGTCTACACATACTTTATACTCTTTTGAATCCTAAGCAGTTATCCTAGCCAAACAAAGCAACCCTGCAGCCAAGGAAACTATCACAAATACATTGAAGTACGTAGTGACACCTATCTGAAAAAGCGGCTTGCTCTACTTCCCTCTTGCAAGCTGGCCTTCCTAGCGGCCCGAGCAACACTCCGGGCTCCCAGTGCTGCCTCGCCTCGTCAAACATGGGTTCCCTATTGCGTTTGACTTCTTTCGCATTTAAACCTACTAGTAGCTTCTTGTTACTACTAGTCATGGCCTCCAACCTAATAGCGATGGCCTCCACCTGGTAGCTTCTTGTTACTACTAGTATTGGCCTCCAACCTAAAAGCGTGGCCTCCACCTAGTAGCTTCTTGTTACTAGTAGTATTGGCCTCCAACCTAAAAGCGTGGCCTCCAACTAGTAGCTTCTTGTTACTAGTAGTAATGGCCTCCAACCTAATAGCGATGGCCTCCACCTGGTAGCTTCTTCATACTACTAGTATTGGCCTCCAACCTAAAAGCGTGGCCTCCACCTAGCAGCTTCTTGTTACTAGTAGTAATGGCCTCCAACCTAATAGCGAAGGCCTCCACCTAGTAGCTTCTTGTTACTAGTAGTAATGGCCTCCAGCCTAATAGCGATGGCCTCCACCGAGTAACTTCTTGTTACCATATAGTAGTACTGGCCTCCAACCTAATTGCGATGGCCTCCACCTAGTAGCTTCTTGTTACTAGTAATAATGGCCTCCAGCCTAATAGCGATGGTTTCACCTAGTAGCTTCTTGTCATTAGTAGTAATGGCCTCCAGCCTAATAGCGATGGCCTCCACCTAGTAGCTTCTTGTTACTAGTAGTAGTGGC
>CAXAMN010023995.1:748838-766869 GCA_963970005.1 Durusdinium trenchii | reverse complement strand
TACCATCCCTAAGCTCTTCAAGACAATTTGTCTTCATTGCCATATTTTAAACGATAGTAGCACAAAGCAGAGTGCTGAGTGCCCCCAACGCAGCAGCTGCCGCCGATCTGGCCTCCCACTCAGGCATTCATCGCCAAAGCAATCAAGACATTATATGTGTAATTGATTGTGCGAATAGGTTGGAGGCCATCGCTATTAGTAACAAAGGGATCGCTACTCGTAGCTAGGACATCAAGAAGCTACTAGGGAGGCGATCGCTTCTAGGGTCGATATACAGTCCTAACCTGAAAGAGTCCGGCAAAGGGTGGGTCGCGGTTTGTTTTCAAGAACTCTTGGACCTGTCTCATCAGCGTGCCTGCAAACTACAAAACCACTGACCAACAACTGAAAAGTTGCTGTGTAGTGTCCCCTCGTTCCAATTGAAACCAGCATAGTTCCGGCGCTTCTTCATCTAAAAAGAGGGAGGATTGATCACCTCTTGGTCTTTTTGTGCATCTGATCTTCAGGGTAAGGCTGAAGACTCCAAAATACTTTCGGGGTGGTGTTACTAGCCATACTTAGTTACATAATATGTTACTGTACATATTAAATGTTGATGCCAGAAGCCAAATAATAAAACCAAGAAAGGTAACAACTCTGCTCACAACCAAGAACCAGCCATTGCAGCCATCTTTCTTCAGGAAGTGGTCTACCTAACTTCCACAACACATGTGTGTATATATATACACACATGTTCGCTTACGATTGTCATATATACATTATATATACATCAATTTGCAGAATAGTGCAGGGTGCTTCCTTGGACATGCACAAGGGGAAGAAGAAGTTCTTGCGCAAACCTTGTGATTGTGCTGCTCGTTGCTTTTTAACCCACAATCACAATGCTTATGTTGCATTGGATCATACCAGAGTCCCCTTGCTAACAGGCCCTCGCGCCTTCAAGGCGTCCAACGCAGTTTTCTCGCTCAAGACCTCATCTGTCACCCTCTATTTCTTCAAGTTTCACCAAAAGCCACTCATCAAACTATTGAGTTAGTTAAGTTATACCACCTACAGTATATGGTTCTGCTGCGAGAAGAAAGTAAATGATGATAAGAAAGGATGTGGATCTCATTCCCGCCCAGTCCCCAAATGCATCCAAATGAAGCTGCTTTTGGGACATACCTGAACAGTCATTCTACGCATTCCATGAATTGGATTTGCTTTAGAGCAAACGTGCTCAAAATGGGCTTGTAGGGAAGACTCCAAAACAGAGAGACTCTGTCTTTCGTCAGCACTGTGTTTGTCGTTCTAGACAGGTGCCATTCCTGCAACTAATTCAACGTTATCACTATCACCACCAATTGACTAGAAGGGCATTACTACTTGCAATGCGCTACCCCTAGCGCGACCGGTGCCCACCTAAGGGCAAAAAGGACACCGACGCCCCTTTTGCGCTCTGTGCTCGAGCCCTGCCCTACAGCGGAGAGTTGAACATGTGAACCATGACCGCCATGCTTGCATCCACAGCACCCCTGGCCTTTTTGGCCTTTGCTTTACAAGGGCGCTTCCGCTTCGGCGTCATCGTCCCATGGCCAGCGATGCTTCAAAGCCATCGCTTTCAGGGCCGCCACAAAAGCTACTTGCTGCCCTTGCAGCTCTCGAAGCTTCTTCTCCATGGCCTTTTTGTGGACATGTCTGCCTGACTCGAACTTTGGGTCGTGAACCAACCTCCATCTCTGTTGTTGGCTCAGAAAGTGGAGGATCGTCTTGCGAGCACCAGCTTTTGTCAAGCTGTCTGCCAGCTGCACCAAGCCATTCACCCACCTCAGCTGAGTGCCGGCTTTGAGAGCCGAGTTCACCGCAATGGTGAGCTCGTAGACGCTCCGGGAGTCGCGAAGCCCATGCAGCGAGGAGAGGTTCCGCGTCATCGCGTCGAAGATTCCGCGGCTGTCCATCACCAAAGCCCCTCCTATCTTCTGCACTGCCGTTGCCAAGTTGCTCCGGTCAATCGGCTCGCCATCCAGCTCAGCCATCAGGAGCCTGATCATGTGGTTTTGATCCTCTCCTGTTGTGATGGCCTGGACTTCAGCGCCATTGGATCCCAGGACTTGTCGTGGGGTTCGACCAGACTTCCATTGCACCAGGGCGAATTGGACTTCCTCGCCCTCCAAGGCTGCTGCTGGTCCGATGCCCGTGAGGACACCGAGAGTGCTTGACCTGTCAGGTCGGTTGTGCTGTGAAGCATCTGCCCAAGTCACTGCCACCAAGTCCCGAACCGAGGAAACTCCCCATGATGGGAAGAGTAGAGCCTGCCCTGACTCCCTGCGGATCTCGCGCACCAGCTTGTTCACCTTGTGAAGGCTCTCAATGGTGCCACCATTGATCTCGCTCAGAAGCAATGAGGTTTCCGCAAGGAACTGCGGTGCACTCTGAGTGGCTCGCCAGCTGATGGTTCCGAGAGCCGCCCTCATTGCCGAGATCTCTTTGGCCTCCAAGGGTGTCTTGCGGGCCTTATTCTTGTCAAACTCCACTTCCTCAATCCATTGGAGCGTGTAGGAGTGTTGATCCAGGGTAATGGATTTGTCCATCGTCTGCTTGATGGTTGTTCCAGCGAAGTTGATTTCATTCTCCTCCCACTTGCCCCATCGGAAAGCCTTTGCCAGCTCTTCTTCACGGGTCTTGTAGTACTCGGAGGTCGGGGATCCTGAGATCAGGAAATCGTCCACATGGATTCCAGCCAAACCGACTAGGATCTTCTTATTTGCCTCCACCGCATCTGCCTCGAAGAGAGCGAAGAGGCAATTGTCGCCAAGCAACTGCGTCCATCCCTGTCCAACCAGCGTGGCAACACATTTCTCCCACCACTTCCTTGGAGCATGTGCAAGCCCATAGAAAGCTTCTCGCACCCGTAGGGCTCTTGTGTCTCCAGGCGCCGCACCAAACATCGCGGCTAGCTCCGGCGGAGCCAGGACCGTCAGGTTCTCGTCCTCCAGGCTCGTGCCAGTCTGCAGGAAAGCGGACGTCACGTCCCCGCTTCGAAGGTGGAATCTCATTCCTGCAGTGATTGCCAAGAGAACATTGCGCCCCACCTTGCTCATCGTTGGTGAAGTGGTTTGGACTTCAGTCAAATTGTGCGCCATAAAGCCAAGTACGACAAGGCGAGCCTTGGCCATTCCATCTTGTTTGCGAGTGAGCACCCACCGCATTCGCATCAGCGTGGCCGGATCCAGCTCCTTCGCCTCCTTGTCGGTAAGGTTTCGCAGCGCGCGGCTAATCGCCACCTGGCTGATTTCCTTGGCCATTGCCATGTCATACTCCTGCTTCTCCTTCAAGGGAAGCCGCTGCCAGATCACCTCTTGACCTTTTGCAGACATCTTCTTGCTCAGCCAGACTGCTGCCCTCTTCCGGTGCCGGTTCTTCGCCAACCAATCAAAGTCGTCCTCGTCCACCTCCAGGTTGAAGACCAGGAAAGTATCTTCTTCATCTTTCTTTCTTGACCGGGGTGACCTTGACCTTTCTCCTCTTGCTGGCTTCTTCGAACTGGGTTCTTCCACCACTAGCTCTTCTGAACTTGCCGATCTTGATCTTTGGGATGAAGAGCTCGAGGATGATGAAGAGATGTCCGCCTCCTTCTCTCCCGAAGTTGGAGCTCTTCTTCCTTCATACAAATCATACATGAAGGTTCGACCGTCTCGGTCCTGATGGTGCCCTGCATGTCCTCCAGGAAGGTCACATTCAGGTACGGGGCATCTATTGGCTCCAGATTCACCTCGGAGAGGCGTCGCATCAACTGCGTCAGCTCCCTTCTTCTGAAGTGCTTCGGTCAAAGTGCCAGGAGCTTCAGAGCTCTCCCCGCCAGGTGCTTGTACATCACCTTGTTCAGAATCGGGTACTTCAACTTGTCCAGCTTCAGGGCCTTCTTCTAGTGCTTGCGGTCCATCTGCCTCGCTCTTCCGTTTTCTGGCTCTTGAAGAGGAAGAACTTGATGCTGACTTCAGCTCAAAGCGAGTTTCGCCAGTCCACCTGTCTTGAAGTGTTCTCTGGATGTCGATGGTATCCTCTATGGTGACTGGATCTCCACCATGAACTGGTTTGATGATAGTTGTCCTCTTGCCAGTGAGATCATCGAGCGACGCTGGGCAGTTTGTGGCCCGTGCAGGATTGAACAATGCGAGTCTCGGCAGTCCATGATGCCGTACAAGAACTCGTAGGGCACCTTCTTTATGTAGTGACCATGAATCACTGCCTTGTCCACCAGCCGGCTCAGCCATGACAGTCGTTGGTGCCAAGTTGGATCGTTGTCGATCTTCAGAAGGAACATCACCTGCCACGTCGAGGTAGTACCGGCCTTGGAAGGTTCGCATGAGGGACTCGACGGAGATGGGAGTGCGATAGATCGCCGTTCCTTCCAGAGTGGCATCCAACTGCTCCCTCGATGACACAGGTCGGATCTGGTTGACCTTGGCTCTGATGAGAGTGGCTCCTGAACAGAGCCATGCGGTGGAGCCCTCCATGAGGATGATCCGAACAGGACCTGTCCAGTTTCCTTTGACCTTGCCCGGCTTCACCTTCTGCCGCCAAAGCATCACCAGTTGTCCTGTCTTGTAGGTCTCCACCTTGCGACCGACCGTGTTGGCCAGCTTGGAGAATCTCTCGCCTGCTCTTTCTCGCTCGCAAGCGATCCGTGCCTTCTCCCGCTCCTTCATCAGGCCATCGAAAGCTCTCTTTGGTGCAATTCCTTGAACCAGCTGTTCATCATCCAGCACGCTGCCACCTGAGCCAAATGCCCATTGGAAAGCACTGTAGCCACTGGGTCCAACATGGGAGTTCATTGCTGCTGCCGCCATCTTGAAGAGCTCAGGAACTTGCAGCTTTGAACCTTCTCTGCGAAGACGATCGACCGTTCTCTTCGCCAGGTTAATCGCAGACTCCTCGTGCCCCATGATCCAGTGCGCTTCTGCCGGTGCAATCGTCAAGCCAATGCCAGGTCGGTTCAGGAAGTTCATCATCTCCGAACTGGAGTAATATCGTGCAGCATCTGCCAGCATCCATTTTGGCTGGGGATACGTCATCAGCCATTTGCTCAGAGACTGGATGATGTTTTCAGTGCGTGGCTCCCAGGCGCCCGTGTACTCCATGAGGTGGTCGATCATCGTCAAAGATGAACCTCTGTCGTGCCATAGGATGAGCTTGTGCTTCACCTGCTTCTCTTCATCCTCATACTCAAAGACATCAGTTCCAAGGATCTCATAGATCTTGGGGTCCTCACCAGTAGAAGCGGGTGGCTGCGGCCTCGGTTTCGCCGCCTCTTCACATTCAGGGCACTTCAACTTGCCCGCCAGCTCCAATGCCCATCCAGGTGCGCCTCGTGCTTGTAGAAGTTGGACCAAGTTAGACATCCCCGCGTGCCCGCTAGCACGATGAACACGTAGCATCAATTGCTTCACCTGTTCCAACTTGCGGCCTGTTGGTGCCGTCGCCAGGTCCAGCTTCTTTCGACTCAGCGCCAGCACTTCGTGATCACATTGTCCAGGATGTAGTCGCTGGTAGTCCGAGGTGGAAGTCACGTCGTAGATGTCAGTGGGCTCCTCAGCGGACAACAGATAGTTCTCCACATCTCTCTCCACCGAGCGTGACTGATGTCGCCAGTGGTGTGCCATCGCCTTGCAGACTTCTTGACATAGCCTCCTGGGGTAGTAGGCCGAAGCCTGAGCAGCTTCTCCCCGGCACACGGCGTGTTCATGGCTTCGATCACACCTCTTGTTGACTGCCAGCCACATCTCTCGGCTGCTGGTGAGGATGGTCCATGCCTTCCGTAGAGGTACACCACGCCATTCCAGACCATAAGCGCAGCCATCCACTCTGATCCAGTAGGCTGTCCGGCCATAGCGCTTCAGCAGAAACAAAAGCCTCTTGATTGCCTTCGACTTCCAACCAGTCACAGCCGTAGTGGGCCATTCCCAGGCGAAGTCGTTGCCAGCAGCTAGCACTGGCTCCAGTGACTCGGCAATCTCATCACAGCGCTTCAAATCTCGGCCTCGACGTTTGAAGAACCTGTCCATCTGCTCCGGAGTCCTCGGAGTCAAGTTCTGAAGTGCCGAGAGACGAGTGCAGGCCATTGAAACCCATGCCAGCCTTGGGACCGTCTCCTTGATGTCCACCGCCAGTTTGCTCGCGCCGATGCGGGAGTCAAGGTCATAGCCAGAGAGGTAGTTGATCCTCTTGCCATTGAATCCCTGCTCCTCAAAGACCGTCGTGAGGGTCGATTCCTGGGCACAAGCAATCTCCATAATGTCCACGTGAGGTGAGACAGCAGCCAACAGTTCTCCCATGGGTTGCAGCAGTGTCGTGGTCATGACTGCTGCGGCTGCGAGTCGACGGGCCAAGGAAGGTCGCACCGTCTTCTCGGTCATGTTGGTCACCTCATAGATTGTCGCCTCAACAGGGCCAGAGAATCCAGCTTTGTGAGACATAGAGCTCCTTTGTGGCGTAGGGCTCGGAAAACTGGTAGAGCTATGCTCCATCGTAGTGCTCGTCGTGCGTGTAGGATGATCCATAGGATCCGTAGGTGAAGATTGTCGTGTTGGGCTCATTGTTGTAGTGACGGCATCGCCAGGTCCAGCCTCCAGCCGGTCTTGGCATGGCTCTTCCTCCTTCTTCCAAATCCGACTCTGAAGTCCCCTCAGGGCGTCCCATAGGGTCATCACTCGGCCTGCTCGGGGTTGATCACTTCGCTCTTGCTGTTCTTCTTCTCGAATGGGTCCGTGACCACTTCCACCGAGTCCTCCGATGTGATGCTCATCGCCCTGTTCATCTTGGTCGGGTACCCCTTCTGGTCCGTCGATGCACGGGCCTCCGAGATCAGGCGGGCGTCCTCCTTCACCGGGGTCGTCTTCGGGGTCACCTTCTCCTTGTTCTTGGCCTTCGGGGGCGATGGGCTCCTTGCTGTCTCCGTCTTCTTCACCGTCGAGCCCGAGCATGATGCTCCCGCCATCAAGGCCTCGCCCAGCTTCTCGTTGGCTCTCACTTGCACTGTCGCGCGGACCGTCCCGGACTTCATCATGGCGCGGCCACGTAGTTCTTCGGTGTCGCCGGGCACTTGTGGACTTATAAGTAAGAGTGTAAGTGTACTTAAGGGAGGTTAAGTGGGCTGGTAAGTAGGTTAAGTGGTTCATAAGTTCAATTTCTTTTTTCGTTACTTATGATGGAGATAGCTACTTACCGCCCTACTTATAAGTAGGATGCTGTTGAAGTTGAAAAACGTCGTCTCTACTTACGATAGTACTTAACCTACTTAGCTTTTTGTATGTTTTCAAGACGTTTTTAAACATATGTCTAAAACAGAGTCATTTTGCAAACATTTTTGTTTTCACGTGCTGGGCAGTTTTGGCTCACAGGCGCGTTACGTTGGGTCGGAGGCACCTCCATTTATTTTTCCGCGTATGGCGGGTGCTTTTGAGAAGGCAATGGTTGCCGGCCAGAAATTTTTAGAAGGCTTGCGCAGCCTTCCGAGCTACAAGGACGCACAGCAGAAGCAGCTGCGAGCGCTCTTGAAGCAGTTGGGTTCGGTCACTGATCTGACCACAGGTCAGTCAGGCAAGATCTTGTCAATGCTGGATGAGAAATTGTGGGACCACGAGTCTCTACAGCAGTTGCGGCAGCAAATAGCTGCCGGGTGTACCACAGGACGGGGAAGAAGTCCGCAGCCAGCGGGGTGGTTGGCAGACCTTGGCAATGAACCCCGCCTTGCACGTGGAAGAGATGTTCACAGCTGCGGATGCCCTGATGTCTTTGATCCCGCTGGTGCGTCGTGCAGGTCTGGAAGAACTGCACGACTGGCTGGAAACTGCGCTGCTGGTGATGTCGGCTGCGCGCCGGCGGCTGCAGACTTTGCATGTTCTGAGATGTACAAAAACGGCTTGTTCGCCGTTGTCCGCGGTTGTCCGCCGTTGTCCGCCGTTGTCCGCGGCCGAAGCGGACACTCTGCGCGATGTCCGCCGTTGTCCGCGGAAGCCTAGGATTTGTAGCCTGCAGGCGGAGGGGGAAACCTTGTCCGCGGTTGTCCGCGGACGACGAAACGTTGCGTATCTGTGAGAAAACACTTGTCCGCGATGTCCGCGATGTCCGCCGCTCTAAAATATATGATTTTCTGTTTGTCCGCGGCCTCTCACGAACTTTTGTTGATTTGTGGTAGTTTTGCTTCCGGTTGTCCTGTCTCTGGATACGTTTTTTGGTGGTATCTCTGACATGAGATCACTGCAGTTTTGCATTAATTGGCTCAACCGCGACCCCGCTATAGTTCCCCCTCCGAGATGGCTAGCGCAGATGCACCTGCGAGCGGTGCAGACTGCTTGCGCCGCCTGTGTGGCCACAAGTTCAGACTGGACCAAGGCCGCTCGCGATCTGCGCAGACGTTTGAGTGTCACCCGATGGGCTCACTGCTGAGGGGCGAAACTTCATTCCGGGTCAGATCTACATCTTGGACACCAAAACGGCCGTGGAAATCACGGGAGCAAGAGTGGAGCACTGCCAACACAAGCTGGAAGCAAATGTTCTGGCCCTACGCTGGCGTTCAGACGGCGGGCTTCACGCGCTGGTTGCGCCAAACTCCTGCTATGCATCAAACTGTGGCGGTTTCTAGGCTTCTGCAGAGGCGTGAAGCGCTCTTCGTGCGTAAAGATGGACCAGACGTGTGGCTCCTGCAGTGAAAAAGACCGCTTGCGCGCGCGTTTTTCGCTTTTTCGTAAATCTTCACGAAAAACACATACTTCTACTTAACCTACTTACAAGTCTACTTATAAGTATGGTTCTAAGTACGAAAATACGTATCTAGCTAAGTAGCATCATAAGTAACTTATAAGTCCACAAGTGCCCGGCGCCACCGAAGTTCCATCAGCTTCCCATTGAAGATCTTCTCCGTGACCGTCATGGAGGTGAACTCCTCCTTCAGTTCCTCCTGAGCCAGTTCGACATGCTCTGGAGGGGGACCAATGGCCCGGGTCTCGCCATGACCACTGCCCTTTGTGACATAGCGCAGGCGCAGACCGCACCGACTGCACGCTTGCCACATGGCGGTCTTGTTGGACCGCTCCTTGCCCGGCAGGTGTTCTCCATGACATGGCCAGCCCACATGGCGTGGATCGAGGTCTGTCGCCGGGGGGCATGATTTCATCTCTGGTAGATGAAGGGGCTTCACGGAGTCGTTGAAGTCGCTGAGCCAAGATGCTGAGGCGGTCGGACAACAGTGCTCCATGGTGTTCTTCAGACTCCATCGTGAAAATGCTCGAATCACCGCAAACAACAGCTGACTGGCAATCTTCATGTGATTGAACCGCATGAAATGGAAGTGACTCTGAAGTGTGTGCCATGGTTGCAACTGCATGAAGTCCCTCAACCGACATCTCGACCGACTCGGCATGCGAAACTGACTCAAGCTCCAAATCACTGATGATGGTTTCCTTGTTGTTCAACACATCGAAGCGACTCTCAGCAGGCACCGCAGAGTATTCCCTCTGGTCTTCGGGATTCGGTGTGTCTGCCTCATTGGCCTTCTCGACTTCCGCAGTTGGGGAAGGAGGTGCAATCGGAGAATGGGACGCATTGGAATTGATGTCCATTGGCATCCCCGGCTCATCAGGCGGAAACATCTGATGAGGCTCACCAGAAGTTGCAGCTCTATTGGCGTGCTCAGTCGTCGCCTGCAGCAAGTTGCGAGTGACAAAGGGTCCTCGGCGTCTCTTGGTGCCTCGGCTGTTTCCCTTGCCACCTCCATCATCTGGGCCGCCATCGTCGTCATCGATGTCATCATCCTCACCCCTGGGCCACCGAGTGCTCGGATAGCCGTTGAACCTCTGCAGCAGGAACTCGATGGGGACAGGCTGTTCCATGAGGTCAAGCCACAAGTGTCCTCCCGTCTGGGAGCTTGTCAAAGATGTTGACATCCACTGTCCTGTCACGTTCCTGTAGGCCAGATAGTCGCCGTGATAGGAGATGACCGCCTTCCGGCTCCTTAGATCTCGGGCCCCGAGCAGCAAAGGTGTTCTCTCAGCGCTGCCATCAAGCAGGTAGAAGGTCACCTTCCCGATGGCCGGCGTGTACAAGTAGATCTTGGAAACTGCTCGCTGGTTCTCACCATTCCCGAAGCGGAACCGTGGCCTGTCCTCCAGCTGGATGTGGTAGAGCATCGGGCATGAATCCAAAACACGAGCCATGGATTCCACACCTGCCACAGACTCCGTCGCACCCGTATCCAGCACCGCCTTGGCGACTCCCTGGGCATACAGCTCTTCGTTCTCAAAGAGGCTCAACACGTTGATGTCAGGGATGTAGTCCATGCCATAGCCGAAGTCCATCGTGTAGACCTTGCCGCCCTTCTTTCCTTTCTTTCCCTTGCCCTTGGGTCGTCCAGATCCCTTTCCGCTGCCAAAGGAAGATCCCTTTGAGCTCGGCGAGGACATAGGCGAAGATTTGCCTCCTCGTGACCATCGATCTGGACACTTCTGATATCCATGGCCATTCTGACCGCAAATGAAGCATGGGCCAAAAGAAGATGGGCCCTTGCCCTTTCCACCAAAGGGCTTTCCCTTGCCTTTGCCCGGACCAGTGCCCTTGTGACCCGCAGTGTCGTAGTAGCCACGAGCGGCCCGGACGCGAGCCACTGCCTGCTTGGCTTCAGCGAGGATTTTGTTCGCTTCAGTGGCCAGTGCAAAGGCCTCTTCAAGCCGCTGCTCCTCCTCCAAGGGCTGCTCAGCTGCCTGTCCAGCCAAGTCATTCTCAGGCGTCTCGCCATAGAGGTCGTCAGCCTTGTAGTCCATGCCCTCATAGTCTTCCCAAGAGTCAGCACCTGGCCAGTCTGACCAGTAGGCCTCAGCAGCAGGCCAAGGCTCCTCATCCCACCATTCATCATCCCAGTCGTTCTCCTCGTAGGGCTCCTCGAACCAGATGGTCTTCCGAGGTCTTGGATGATCTTCAACTCCATCTGTCTCCGCAAACAGAGACCTCAGAGCTTGGCGGATGAGGGTGAAGTGCGTGCTGTTCTTGGTGAGGGTCAGCACGTGTTGGCGTTCAGCCGCCGTGAGCTTGGAGGCTTTCAGAAGCCTGTAGCCGCGGAGCTCGTTCTCGAAGAAGCCGGTGTTGTCCATTCCGGAAGTCGTTGGGGCTTCCTCAAAGCTCTGCTCCGTTGGCTCCTCTTCAACCATGCGGCCACCTTTTCCACCTGCCACGTTCGGAGACCGTGTAGGTGAAGCCGAAGGGTCATGCTCACTCACGCCAACCGCCATGGACCTCATCTCGGCCTTTCGCCTCTCATGCCTCGCTCGCTTCAAGGCCTGCTGGAGCTCCAGGAAGAGTTCTTCTTCTCGGACAAGTAGTTGTGGGATGGACTCGGATGAAGTGCGTCTCATCCCTGTCCATCGCTCCAGCCTGGCGAAGCTGTCAGGCACCGGCAGCTTCTGCAGCGGACTCTCCCTGAGGACCGTCAGGAGCTTCTGGAGACCTGACTCCGTGGCAAAGTCCTTGGGGTCAAGGTGCTTGACCACGCTCTTTGCAGCGCCAGCCAACCTCTGCCAGATCCTCGGTGCCGCCAGCTTCTTCTCCGTGTCCTTGAGCGAGCACTCATACCACCTGCAGCTGGTGGCGAAGTTCTCGAAGCTCGCAGGGTCTCCATCCCAGGCCGGGATGTCCTCCTGCGGCATCACCTCCAGGCTCGCCACCTCCTCGGCCTTCAGGACCACCAGGATGTAGCTCCGCCTACCATGCAATGCGCTACCCCTAGCGCGACCGGTGCCCACCTAAGGGCAAAAAGGACACCGACGCCCCTTTTCCGCTCTGTGCTCGAGCCCCGCCCTACAGCGGAGAGTTGAACACGTGAACCATGACCGCCATGCTTGCACTACTAGTAGCTACAAGCTACTAGTAAATAGAGCATCGCTACTAGTAACAAGCAGCTCAATGCCTCCAGAGGTGTGGGCGGCACCCGCTTTTCATCATAGGTCGGCCTTATACACGAATGCGGCTGTCAATTGCAATCTTCCAGTGCCTTGCGTTTTCATGTTGAGCAATCGCAAAATCTGGGACCTTGTGATTGTCGCATTGCTGGTGCTGTCTTCAGTTGCTGCACAAGTGATTGGCATTTAAGGAGACCACAAATACCGTCAGAAAATGAACCTAAAGATTGACAAAAAAGGAGGATGACATTTCTCGACAATGTTGTTACCAAAGACCACTGAAAATGAGAGACAACTGCTATGGCCTTCCTCCTCTCAGTCTGGGTGCTCTGCGCATAGTCTGGGCTAGCTCGGAGTAAAGAAGGCACCTGCAGCAGTAGTTTCCGTTTCTGAGGACCGGGAGGGCAAAACAAGAAGAAAATGTGAGAAGGCACATCAAATAATGTCAACTGGTTTTGACCATTGTATGCGGTTCTTTGATGCACTATACAATATGTGGTCCAGACAAGTCAAAGGCTTCGTTTAAATGCATGGCGAGCGCAAAAAATACAGCAATAGATTGTGAACATTTACGATTTCATCGGACCACTGCTCAAAAGCTGAAGCAACCCTCTTCTCGGCTGCAATACCAAGGAGGCCCAAAATCCAGACCTCAAACAAAAGAAAGGAATTAAAGTTTGAAGGCGTAGAGTGTTTATCCACATGGTGATTTCCATAAGTTTCCAAACCATTCTCCACAGGTGCTTCCAACAGGCACTGTCTTAGCTTGCAGCCTTTAAGCGTACAAGTTAGCGACATCACAGAACACATGCTGTAGATTGTAAGTGTCCCTAAAAATCTAGGAAGCAAATCATTAGTGCGAGCGTGAGCTATCCTGCCTCCATACTAGTAGCGTCCTAGTGGCTAGGAGCTTCTCCCTTACTCAATTATATAAGTATATATAGGCGCCTACTTAATTAAGAGCGGGCTTAAAGGTTAAACAATATAAAGGTCTAAAGGAGAAAGGTGCCTTTTTGTCGTCGCACGCAGCCATACTCCAATTACCTGGGCGTTGCGTTCACCATCGATTCGCCTTCTGCTTGTAGCCTCCGAGGTTCGAAGTCCTCCTTGCTTCGGTTGTCAAAGCGTTGGTGGTAGCTCAAAAAGAAAACCTTAAAGCAGTAAAACTTTTCAAGATAACAACTGAAATATATAATATTTAAACGATTCACAATGGACAACAAAAAACACCACAACGGCAAATCCTCCACGAATCATGCCGCAATGTCAGTAGCTTTGTGCTCGAGCAACTCCCATGCGACTAGACAAGTGATACTTGCTTGATCAAAGTGAATGCTGCACCTGAGTGCAATGCCCGGCAACATGGGAACATGAAAGTCAGTGACCCTTGTGATGTTGCAGCATTTATACAGGCTGCTTAGACCGGGTATTCATTGATAGATGTAACATATGTATTCCATTGATTGCGGACAACTTAGAGAAGCGAGTTTTAAGCATTGCTTTACTTTGGGCGTCTTCAGGCATCAAACAAGTTTGGCTGCCCATTATTGGCTCAGCGGACACTGTGTGCACGAGCAAAATGCGGCTAACTACACCTCTGCGTCCTCTGTGTCTGTATCCCAGGAGCTGTGATGTCTTGGCTGCACGGCGTGAAAGGGCCCAGCCGTATGTCTCATTTGCGGCGCTGCTGGTAAAGTGCCGGAAGGGAAAGCCAAAACGCGCGATTCACTCAATAAATGCCTCCTCAAAAGCAGAAAGGTGTTTCATGTGCCACGTTTGTCGCGCCATTTTGGCAAGTACCACCGACCACACGCCCCAAACAACTACAGTATCACAATATCTCATTGTCATTAAGTGATGGCCGACTATACTTTTTGCCAAGACACAGCATCGAAAAAATCATCTGTTGGGTTCTCTTGTCTGCTTCATAGATTCAGAACCCATTGACGTGGTAATTCCCTCGTACAGTTTGCCATCCCACTTATCCTGCTGTCATTGTTTTAATCGCTTGCAGTGTTTCATGCAAACATGTTATTGCCCTACTGCTTTACTGCGGCGCTAGCAAATTCTGCTAAGCAAATTTATATGTTGCGCATTGCCGGATGACATCTCATGACTAACCAAGAGCAGTCAAGCACCCAGATCTTGGAACTCTTTCGTTATTGCACCCGAGGATTTAAGTAAAGCCCAACGAGTCTACATTAACGGCGTTGATTTGGACAAAGCCGAAACAACACAAGGACAATAACAAGGTAAAGGCCCCTCTAGTAAGGCCTGCACTGTCAACTTATTGAAGAGGCCCTTACCTTTTTTTTGTCCTTTTCCATCCTTTTCCTTTTTGTGTTAGTGGGCGTGGGAGTCGTTCTGAGGTCTACAATCTGCCACAAATAGTTTTCAGATGCATACCGTTCTTGGTGGATATGACCTGACACTGGCAAGGGGAACAAATTCCAAGGTTAGGGCAAAGCTACATGCTGATAACTATAACTGATATCCAAGTATTTCACGGACCAAATCAATACCTCATTACATCCTATTACCATCTATTACCCCATATCCCCGTGTCGTATACACATCTGGACATTGTAACACGTTTCGGGTAGCCCCGCAGAAGCAGTCCTTCGATCTGGGAAACGCAGGTTGCTCACCTCTTTGGAAGCGCAGGATGTCCAAAAAATACAATCTCCTCGTCACTCGCAAGTGATCAATTGGGCTGGGGTGACTATGAACTCGACATGCTGCTGATTGCACGCATGGTTGCACCCTCTTCTGCTGCATCTTTGAAAAATTTTACTTTGTAGGATTTGAAACAAAACTCTGCATTAGTCCAGCAGTTTGTTGGCTGAAAACCAAATGACTGGGATCAGAACATGTTCGAGGGTAAGATATGCCAAGTTCGTCCATGGTACTCCCCGCCCGCCTCTTCGCAGGAGGACAGGAGTCCACAAGTTGTAGTGGAAAGGTGCATCTTGAATCTCGTTGGCATTAACACCATTCAGAAGTTCAGCGTGCACCTTCACTGCTCCGCAAAACCATTATGCTATATAAAAAACAATCGAAAACATGTGTTAAATCAACAATGCGTTCTTTTTTGCACTCCTCGAAAACTAACAAATTTGGGCATCCAATCCAACAAATTTGGTTGAAAACAAAAGGAATGTACACTGTGCCTTCAGGCATTTGAAAACACAAAAATGCAGAAACTGATTTTGCTACTTCGAGTCTCTTCTGGGAACCAAATCCTGAACCAGAAATGACTCGCATTCTTTCGAAACTTAGACTGCTGCGTTCCCAGATTTTGGATATTCCGTGGGTAGGTGCGCCAAAGGCCAAAGTGGATCGCTTTGAGTTTGTAGATGGCAGAAGTGTTGATGGCAAATCGTAGATGGATCCTCAGAAAGTGAAATTGTGCTTGCTGCACCAAGAGCACAAGTCAAGTTGGTATGTGCAATGCTGGAACGAACCAAAAGGAAAGTAGGCAAAAACGCAATGACTTGTGTTAGTGCCCTGTGTTTTCCGCTGCCACTCCCACAGACGGTCCCTAAGACTGCACTCCTTAGTTTGGGCAAAGATCTCAGATCTGATCCACTTGAACAGGAGTGTTATAAACATAACACTGGGTCTCAGTCGTGGCTTCACAAGATTCACGGCGCTGTCGGCGCCCGCGCAAGGGTTGTTCATGTTGTTTGACCCTTTGCTGACAGCTTGTAACCCTCGCAGGGCTTTGAAGGTTTCCATGGATCTGCACACCCGTATTTTCATTGAAATGTACTGTAATCCGGCGTTACTTTGCGTTCCTGCGCGAGCTTGAACCCAAAAACTCGGACAGAGTGGCGTGAGGGTAGCCCAAAACACGAACAGCAGAAACAACAATTCCGCACCTGTGACCAAAAACATCAACATCGTTCGCTATTGCCCCCCCACCCACCCCGAGCATCAGCTCTCGGGCGCTAAGAACCTTCAACAAATCACAGACAAGCTGGTAGCGTCATATTTGATGAACTTATAAAACCTGATCACCCCGCACAGTGCCAACTGTGGGAGTTCATTCATAGTAGACCTCGAAGCCCAACCCTATATATGCCCTGTGTCTTTTTCCGCTCCACTCCCACAGACGGTCCGGAGTCCCTAATACGGCTTATAGTTTCAGACCTGATCCCTTTTCTAATCGAACAGGAGCGCTATAATAAACATAACATTGGGGTTTCCGTCGTAATTTGATCCACGGATGAGAGATGAGACTGCCGTTCGTTATCTGCGAAGCCACGGGGCCAGGCCATACAGGCACCAGGCAGTAAACTCCCGCAGGGGGGTTCACATTGATAACCCAACCCAAAAGGAGTTCGTGTTGAAGAACGGACATCGATGTCGGGAGGTGTGAGAGCATGACATATAACATGGCCAACGTCAACGCTTCACGCACAGGACTCAAAACTGGGTCAGTGGCACGCTGCTTGGCATTGAGCAGGGACCCGGCAAAGCGCTCAAATCACCTCTGAGTTTACCAGCGTCATGTTAGTATCCGTGGCCTGACGAAGTTTGGCTTGTACCTTGCGAGTGGTGGGCAATTTGACTTGAATTGAAAGCAAGTAGTGGCGGTTGCGGTGGCCGGCTGGCACTCCCATGAGCCGGACAACGAGCTGTAATTGGACTTGGGGGAGATCGGGGGAACGAATGAATTTAGCGCCAACTCACCGTCGAAATACGCCGCTGCGCGCCCCACAAAAGACATACGAGTGACAGCAACGCCAAGCTATGGGGAAACGGTAACGGTTGAAGTTAACCACAAGCATGTAAACCTCCACCCAGAGCCAGGGACACGCACTGGCCCAAGATGAGACCCAAAAAGAGTTGCGCTCGACGCGGCGCGCTGCGAAAGAGATGGGCGATGTGTTTGGCGTTGGGGGACGGCGTTTCGTTGAACGTTTCTTGATTGTTCAACCGGATGGGAAGAAAAGGGCATTTGACAGCGCCAAGAAGAGTGGCCATGATGTTCATAGACAGATGCGTGAAATCTACCGTGAATGTCTGTTGCCCGCGTGATCTGATGATAAACTAGAACGTACAGATTACCCGGACTGGCTTGATCTCTTTCTGGGCGCGGATTATGTGCCAGATGCCTACCGTGGGTTGCCGGTTGCTGATGCACACTTGCCGTTCTCCAGCAATGGCGGATGTCTTCAACATGCTCGGGTGTCTTCCTCGGCCGGAGACCCCTGAGAAACCGGGCGAAAGACTCCTGAGCGTGGCAGGTGGCAGGTCCCCAACGATGTCAAGCCGCAAAAGCAAAGATTTCACCAAGTTCTTCTGATCAGGGCCATTGGCCTTAGCCACACCGCGATGGCGTCAATCACAAAGTAACATCCAGCTCCGGCCATGCTCAAAGTGTAAGGCAACGTCTTGGCCGTCTCAATGCGGGTTTCCTTTCCCAGGTCCGGTGCCAACAGGAGATCGAGGCCCTTGGCGAGGGAGGTGGAGTAGCGTTGGCCAGTCAGCCCCACATAGATAGCTGTTCGTTCCCGGCCCCAACCTGGGTGATGTTGTCGTCTCTGTCTGGTCCCTCCGTCGCTTCGAGCGCCAAGTGCGTCGCAGGTCCGGCAGCAGCGCGGAGAATGCCCCTGGCCTCCCGCAATTAGCAGCCGCAAGCCCTGCACATCTGGGTAACGGACCACGTTACCTCGATGAAAGCGGCCCGCGCCGCGAACGGCCCGTTCTCTCTCTTCCAACGGCTCGCCCCCAAAACACCAGGCCGCCAGGTCCGACTCCAGGATAGGGGGCATGGCAGGGAAAGAAAGGAAGAGGTGCCCAAGAATCTTGAGCCAAAATGGCATCAAGATTGGGTACTGACACTACATGTTTCAAATCTCAATGTGCCCCTTTCCAACCTGATCGATAAAGTGCGTGTGTGTGTGTGTGTCACACTCTGTATCTAAGAGTTTTCCTCGTTTTGTTCCAGCAGGGGGGCAGTGGACCACTATCACTCACTGCCCAACGAAGACAGTGATAGATCGGTCGTGAAGCAACGCGGGACGCCGCATTGTGTACCTGCTGAGTTTGTCCACAAGCTGTCACCCTACTTTTCCACGGTTTGATTCATGGTTCTT
>CAXAMN010023995.1:712682-748438 GCA_963970005.1 Durusdinium trenchii | reverse complement strand
ATCACTCACTGCCCAACGAAGACAGTGATAGATCGGTCGTGAAGCAACGCGGGACGCCGCATTGTGTACCTGCTGAGTTTGTCCACAAGCTGTCACCCTACTTTTCCACGGTTTGATTCATGGTTCTTCATGCTTCCACCCCCGAAACCTTGGTTTTGCAGCTGAGTCGCGCCGCTCGTTCACTACTGCTGAGCTCTGCAGTCACGCACAAACAGCTTGTTCAACCTTTCAAGTGAACTGACTTTCTCACCATGCCGTTCCCTCACCATTTTCGACCTGGGAATTGAGTTAACTGAAAACCAATGTCAGAGTGTGAATCGCTCAGTCGTCCCACTTGGGTGCTGGGTGTGATCCTCCGCAAGGAGGCGCTGTTTTCATGCCGGAAATCGTGTAACAGCTTCTACTCTTCCCTTCAAACCTTGGATTCTCTTAACCGTTTCCTTGTTCACCACTGGATCGACTGCTTCACCAGCCGCCGGGCTTTCACGGAGAATAAACCCCGACGTTTTTTCTACCCCAAACACCCCAACCCCCCCCCCACCCACTAATTAGGGTAACAGAGGGAAATGGTACTCGACACACTTGTGTGTCGGTGCCTTTCCCTCTGTTGTCCCTTTTCTAGTCTACTCTACCCGGGCGGTTTAAGACTAAAGTCCCGCTCCCTAACTATTGCACTCAGTAACTCTAGAGTGCTAAGTATTCAGACACACACATGTACACACACATGGACATACACCCCCTCCCTGCCCCCCGCTTTCCTTCTTGCGGTTTTCGTCGTTTGTTGGGCTTTCTTTCAGGCTTTTTAGGTGATTCTTGAGGTTCGTTTCCCTACCCCAGTCAAGGGCTAAGAAATCACCTTTTTCTACACCTATCTTTCTCTCCTGCCCTTTTAGCGCTGCTCTTTCTGCTTTTCTTTCTTTCTTTTCTAAGGCTTTTTAGGTGCCTATTTAGGTTTTATGCCAGAGCGCCGCAAAGCGGCGGAGTGTGTGCGTCACACTCTGTATCTAAGAGTTTTCCTCGTTTTGTTCCAGCAGGGGGGCAGTGGACCACTATCACTCACTGCCCAACGAAGACAGTGATAGATCGGTCGTGAAGCAATGCGGGACGCCGCATTGTGTACCTGCTGAGTTTTTCCACAAGCTGTCACCCTACTTTTCCACGGTTTGATTCATGGTTCTTCATGCTTCCACCCCCGAAACCTTGGTTTTGCAGCTGAGTTGCGCCGCTCGTTCACTACTGCTGAGCTCTGCATGTAGTCACGCACAAACAGCTTGTTCAACCTTTCAAGTGAACTGACTTTCTCACCATGCCGTTCCCTCACCATTTTCGACCTGGGAATTGAGTTAACTGAAAACCAATGTCAGAGTGTGTTTATTGAGGCAGTCTCTTCGTTGTAGCTCACAACAGGTTTTGCACTTTGACTCTCCAAAGAAAGTAGTCTGTGCAATGATCCTGGCACATGTCTGACATGTCTAAGTCATTATAAAATACAAAATAATACAATATAGTATACCTCTTATATATATATATGTACATGACTAGATTATAAAAATAGCATGCCACATACTGGATTGGGCAGGGACCTTCGCCATGAATCTCTGATGAAACTGAGACTCAAGTAAGCATTCACAGGCATGCAAAACTGACTGTCGGCTACTGTGATGCATCCTTCTTGTGGTTCAAGCGCAGCTGGAATCGAAGTAGTGAAATTGGACCACTTCATGTCTTTCTTTGAGAAGCCCTCATCCTCATTCCCTAAAATAAAGATCGAGTCTGGCAGCAACTGCTGAGCGAACCGCACATGCTGATACCATTGGTCGTGGTAGTCAAAAAAGTTGTCCTTGATGCTCGGAAGCCGATGGATCATGGCAATCAGCCTTGGAATGCAGGTCACAAAGCCAACAAGAACCCAAGATTTTACGTTTGGCTCGGCTTTGGCTCTGAAAACTCAAGAATGTTCACATTTATGCCAGCCAAGGAACCTGAGAAGCGTGATGGGGATGTGTCTGGAGTCGCAAAAGCGCTGAATCCATGTATCACAATTCCAGATTTCGCCTTCCAAATCTCTGCGCAAAAGACATGTGTCAAGGATCCTGTCAAAAATATCTTCAGCAAAGCCTCGTGGGACTATCTGCACTGGATCTTTGCAAATGCTATCTTGTATGTAATTCCGAGTGATTGCGGTGTAAATACTTGAGTTTGATAGCTCTTCCAAGGATGGCATCTCCGTTTCGGCAGCCCATTGCAAATCTGGCCTGCTGCGGACAATCCATGCATACCTCTGCCCTGTTTCCCTCTCATACTGTCGTACTAGTTCAAGGCAAAGTCGTACCTTGTCAAACATGTGGGCACATTGGAAGAGGCAGTCTGGTTGATGATAGGACGTGTGACGAGGACCGGTAGGTGGTGGAGGCTCTAGCAAGTACTTTGTTGGTGGCAAGACTTTCCATGCAGTGTTCCAGAGCAGCGTCTCGTTGTAATCATAGACTCCTCCCTTGAAAGTATCCAAGTTTGATGACATTCCCAGGACGTAGAAGAAATCAGCACAGTGGAAGGGAGAAGCTCGTGCCACAAGGACATCGGCAATCGATTGGTACACTGATTCCTGCCAAAATGTGCGTACATGCCCAACAATGCAATGCGCCACTCTCAATCGACAAGGCAGGTCATCTGCCAGCACGTACCACAAACACCACAGGTTGCCAAAAATGGCGCGCAAAAGCATGGCATGTCATAC
Organism: Durusdinium trenchii; assembly: GCA_963970005.1. NCBI lineage: Eukaryota > Dinophyceae > Suessiales > Symbiodiniaceae > Durusdinium > Durusdinium trenchii. The sequence continues at coordinate 745,701 of CAXAMN010023995.1, read as the reverse complement.
CGAAATCCAAGAGCACCTGAATCATACAGCTTGTGCAAATTCTGCACAGCGAGAGCTTGGTGGTAAAAGCTCGCAAAGGATGTATTGCTTTTCAAACCGCCTTTGGTTTCCAACAGTGAGCCCTACGCACCAAGGCCCTGTTGAAGAAACTGTGGATATACCTTGACAAGTCCTATTTCAACCCTCAAATTATTCCTCGTCAGCACTCAGTTAGGGAATTTGGAACGGCACAGTGGGAAATCAAGTGCAACTCGCCATGTCAATCCTTTGTGCGATTACAGTGATCAAACATTCAGATTCATATGCATTCAATGTCACACAAGCTCGCTTTGAACTTTTGCGAGGGACTGTGGATGGATTTGGGAGACAAGGATACGACACTTCTAACAAGGGGTGTGACAGGTTTCAACCGACAAAGATTTTGATCCATCTTGCCGTATTTGCACTTCTACCATGGTCGCACGATTCTTGCATGTGAAGACCTTTTTGCCAGTCGGGGGGGTTCTTGATATCCAACAGCTGAGGCCACCGGCAAGCTTCATTGGTCCAGCTGCCATCAGCTGGAGCCGCTAAAGTTCGAGTGTCATTTGAGATCAGTGCACATATATATATATATAGCGATATATATATATAGATATGGTTGCTCAACGCCCATGCATCTTTGTCACACAAAACCGGGCTGGTCGGCCGGATCTCACCCAACCTCTCAAAGGCTATTGCAACAGAATATGATCATCACACAAATAAACGCCGGGATCCTCAAGTTTGCTGGTTTCAGAGATGTTCCGGTGCTTCACGCAAATAGGACAGGTGTTGATCCTATCATGCTTCTGCCAAAGAAGACAAAGTAGGTATCGGTATGGGTGTCAGCGGTGTCGGTTGAATTCTTGTAAAATATTGGCCAAGCCTCTGCAGAAACGACAATACAGTACTGCTACACCTGAACAAAAAGCTAAAAGGGTGAACTATGACCAGGTTTGGCCAATACGTGTGGGAAAAAGCCTGACAAGCAAAAAGCAGACTGGACTATAGTCCAGAACACCAGACATCATTCAAGGCCTATTCTATTCACATCATAGCAGCTATATAGCACTCAATTGCGAATCAAATCCCAAGGTTGCCCTTCCCCTCTTCCTTGACAAGAATCTTGTATAACCTGTGATCCTTTTGCTGGCATCTGCAGCATGTCTTGTCTCTTCTTGGGTCCTGTCCAACCCCTGCTGTTCACCAGTGCGACAAATAAAGGTGGAGTTAATCAAGCCCTGAGGACAGAATGAGTCGACACAGGTCAGCTTGGTGAGCAAGGTCTGGATATTGGACCGGCTCGATAAGATGCAAACAATTCTTGCAAATTGGCTTGCCAATCTACGCAACTGAAGGTGGCGCCTTCAAGCACCTCCTGACTGGAATCGTTATTTCTCGACGATTCGTGGTAAAGAAGGGTCCCTAGTCCCTTCCCTACTCACTCTGAGACACACACCTCAGTGCAAACAGGACCAAAATAGGATGCCTTTTCAGAGATGGATGTGGATGGATGGAAATTTGTCGCACAAAGACTCTTATCAAAGCCTTAACAGTACGCCATCAAAAATACGTCCTCATAGTGGCATCCCAGCTTGGTCCCAGCTTGCCGGCTTGCCCACCTTGTTTCAAGCACCAAACTGAGCTGACCTGGGATGGGAAAGGATGCAACGATACGCAGCGCCACAGGAACATTGAAGGGTTGATTGCATTTGAACCTTACTGCCATGAAGCAGCACCCTCAAATGATCTTGGTGTTCAATCTTCACGCTGGGGCAGCCTGACTAAGCAAGAAACAATAAATTGTGCTTGCCAGGTTGAGCTGTGATGCCTTGCCACTTGAGGCGAGGCATAGTGTAAGTATATAAATCTTGCAAGATGCCATATATATATATACACCCACATACCCTTTCAAAGTATTTTGCATGTTCTCAAATGATAATGGCACAAGGCCAAAACCCGGGCGTAAGAAGGCAGGTTAAGTTCCAGTCACTTACGAATAGCACTTTTGACCCAGCTAATCGGCTGTCTGGTTGACTTACACAAATGTAAGATGATGTAAGGGTGACTTTTGGGGGTGCACCTTTCCCCATTAAGCTCCACATACAGACACGGGCTGACTTAAACATCTCAAGTGATCCGTGCACATTGAAGATGATTGTGTATGTATTGTTATCTTTTCAGCGGCAGCTTGAACCTTGAATCCGCCGGCCCTTGGGCGCGGCGTGTTTTAGATGATTGGTTTGTATGCTATCCTAGTAGTAGTTTTGTTTTTAGTCTAATTGTACCCACGGAGCGGATTTTTGACAAGTCTAACTTCCCCCCCCCCCTTCCCCCCCCCCCGTAAGAGGGAAGAGTATACCCTATGTGCTGCGCAGTCTGCCTTGAGATAATTTAAGCTAACATAATTAAATATATAGATTAATAACTATATATAACTACTATATCAAAAATGATGGATTTAAATTGGGTTGTCGTCTGAGATGTTCAGATTTCTAAATGAATAAACAAATAAAAACACTATAAAATATTACGATATATTTATTTATTTCTGTTTGGTGCCTGAAAAAAAACTAAGACATATAAAAGATTTGGATTTAAATTTTCAAAAGTTTTTAAATCTCTCGGAGCCTAAAAAATTAAAAAATATATAAATCGAAATCTTTTATGTCTTCTATATTTGGTTTAAGTTTTTCAGAGCCTCCAAAAATCTAAAAAATAAAAAATTAAATCGTAGGATATCGTAGGACTGTTCTCAGACATCCCTAGAGTTCCAGATGATTTACAAATTTAAAAAGTTTAAGAAATTGAAAAAATATAAATCGAAATCTTTTATATTTTTTAAATTTGTTAAATTTTCAAGGCTCCGAAAAATTTAAGAAATTTGAAACAATTAAATCGTAATCTTTTATATTTGTTAGTTTTTCGGAGCCTCTGAAAATTTAAAAAATCTAAAAAATTAAATCGTAGGACTGTTCTCAGACATCTCCAGATTTCCAAATGATTTAAAAATCTTAAGAATCAAAAAAAGTTAAAAATATAAATCGAAATCTCTTATATTTTTTACATTTTTTAAAATTCTCAAGATTTTTAATCATCTGGAAATCTGGTGATCTCTGAAAACAGTCCGATTTAATTTTTTTTAAAAATTTTAAACAATTAAATTGACATCTGTATATTCTTAATTTCAAAAATTTTTCGGAGCCTCTGAAATTTTTGAAAATTGAAAAAATTTAAATCGTAGGACTGTTCTCAGACATCTCCAGATTTCCAGATGATTTAAAAAAAACAAAAATTCAAAAAATACAAATCGAAATCCTTTATCTTTTTTGAATTTTAAAATCTTTCAATCTCCGAAAAATAAATAGAAATTTTAAAAATTTAAATCGCAATCTTTTAGATTTTTCAAACTTTGTAAAAAAAATAAATTCCTTAAATTGTTAAATCATCTGCAAATCTGGTGATCTCTGAGAACAGTCCGATTTATTTTTTTTACATTTTCGGAGGCTCCGAAAAATTTTATGAATTTTTGAAAAATTTAATCGCAATCTTTTATAGTTTTTAAGTTTTCTAAATTTGTCGGAGCCTCCAAAAATATAAATTGAAATCTTTTATACTCTTTAACTTATTTAAATTTTTCAAGGCTCCGAACAATTTAAAGAATTTGAAAAGTTTAAATCGCAATCTTTTTATATGTTTTAAACTGTTTATATATTTAAACTTCTTTAAACTTTTTAACTTTTAAATCTTAAATCATCTGGAAATCTGGTGATCTCTGAGAACAGTCCGATTTAAATTTTGAAAATTTTCGGAGGCTCCGAAAAAAAATCAAAAATATTTTTTTAAAATTTTATAAATGGTTCAAGGCTCCGAAAAATTTAAAAAAAAGTAAAAAATCTAAATCGCAATCTTTATTGTTTTTATATTTTTTAAGTTTTTAGAATTTCTAAAAACATCTGGAAATCTGGTGATCTCTGAGAACAGTCCGATCTAAATTGTTTAATTTTTTAAAATTTTCGGAGGCGCCAATTTTTTTTTGAAATTTTGAACATATAAATCGAAATCTCCTATATTTCTAAATTCGAAAATTTTTCAAGGCTCCGAACAATTTAATGAATTTAAAAAATTAAATCGCAATCTTTTTATATGTTTTACATTGTTTATATTTTCAAACTTCTTTAAACTTTTTAAATTTTAAATCTTAGATCATCTGGAAATCTGGTGATCTCTGAGAACAGTCCGATTTAAATTTCAAAAAATTTTTAGATTTTTGGAGGCTCTGAAAAAATTCTAAAATATTTAAAATATAGATTAAACCATCTGGAAATCTGGTGATCTGTGAGAACAGTCCGTTTTAAATTGTTTAATTTTTTAAAAATTTTCGGACGCTCCGAAAAAATTTAGAAAGTTTAAAAATATAAATCGAAATCTTTTATATTTTCTAAGTATTGAAAATTTTTCAAGGCTCCGAAAATTTCAAAAAATTATAAAAATAAATCGCCATATTTTATATTTTCTAATTTTCTTAATTTAAATCGTAGGACTGTTCTCAGACATCTCCAGATTTCCACATGATTTAAAAATTTAAAGATTTTAACAGTTTATATAAATTTAAAAAATATAAATCGAAATCTTTCATATTTTCTGAACTTTTTAATTTTTCAAGGCTCCGAAAAATTTAATGAATTTAAAAAATTAAATCGCAATCTTGTATATTTTTTTACGTGTTTTAAATTTTTAAATCATCTGGAAATCTGGTGATCTCTGAGAACAGTCCGATTTAATTTTTTTGAATATTGTAAATTTTCGGAGGCTCCGAAAATTTTTGAAGTTTAAAAAATATAAATCGAAATCTTTTGAAGTCTTTTTTTGAAATTGTTCAAGGCTCCGAAAAATATAAAACAGTTAAACAAAATTTAAATCGCACTCTTTTATATTTTGTAATTTTTTACATACTAATGTCAACGAGCCCTTTCGGGGAAGGGCCCGGATGACATTTACCAGTTCTGGCAAATAGAATGTATTTTTTGGGGCTTAACTGAAAAAATGAATAGATTTTGCGATGCTTAGCAAACGGGACGTGATGTGTGTTCTGTTGGCTCAAGGACTCAAGAATTAGGGTAAGTCTGACCCAACTCAGGAACATTAGTTTGATGAAAGTGAACACTTGAATCAGAAATCAGCAAGTGAAAACGGTATCGGCGATAGTGCGTGATAGTGCTAATTCATGACCCCTAACCCACATAAAAGTTAGTGTTCTTTGTATGGTGAAGGATAAAAATAAGCAAACCAAAATTTGATTCTGGATCATGGGGCTGCGCTTCGAATTGGATCCTGAATTCTACGTCATTGAGAATTGAGTGTGATGGCACTCTTCGAGTGGAGGAACAACAAGTTTGCTGGAGATGTCTTCTGGATTTTCCATAGGTGTGAGTTTTCCAAGCTTGTGACACTTTGATTGAATTAAAGTTAAAGTTCTTGTATTTGCTGCGCTGCTAGAATCTACCAACTTTAAACTAGTGATCCGTCAAGTATGATGGTGTTCGCTTTTCCCTCTCTATTTTTGTATGTGCTGTGATGTGCACAAGGAATCAAGAGAAACCACACTACACATCACTTACAATATTTCTCTGCAGCGAGCGGGGAGAAGAACATGAGATCTTGGTTCAGGGGGAATTTCAGCAGGCAATCCCAAGCAATGTGCTTCATCAAGGCAGAAAGCATATGGATAGGCTTCCGCAGCCCGACCAGCGCACTATCCAGGCTGCCCTTGTGCCTTGTTTAGTTTGGTAGTAGATTGAATTTGAACTTGAACATTGCTATTTTGGTTCAGCTCAGGCGCAGGCGCAGGTGGTTCTTTTTTTATCCGTCAAGTATGTTCATGTTCAGTTCAAGTTTCAAATTCCGGTCAAGGACTCAATCTACATTTCTTACAAAACTGAAAAGGGAATCTACCGACAGAAATCACTAGAAGAGCTGCAGCGCAAATATGGTGAAATCGATTGGAAGGATCATGTACGAATTTCACTAGTTCAGAGCAAGACCGCTTACAAGTTACGTGGGTCGTCGTCTTCATCCACACTTGGCGGTGCTTCGAGCGTTGTGCCTGCAGGTTCGTCGGATCACCAAAGGTCTTTCATTGATCAGCTCTTTGATGCAATTTACAAAGGCCTTGATGAGCAGGCTCTGGAAAAGGTTCGGGAAGCTGTTCAAGATCTCCAACTCCACTTGAAGGTTACAAGTGGACGTGAGTCTAGAACTCGTGGTGGGTGGAAATACGGATGCGATTTTCTGCTGGACACTGTGTTGTTTTCTGATGTTATCGCCCGGCTGCAAGAAGAGGAAGACATAATGAAAAAAGCTATTTGCTTGACACTCAGAATGATCAGATCTGAGTTTATGTTTTATTTTTGGTGCTGCTGGTGTTGTTGTTGAGACGTTGTTTTGTTTGATTCAAGTTAAGTTTCATTTTAGTTCAGGCTTGGTGTTGCATTCCTTTTGGTCTTGTGACAGTGTGCGTGTGTGTGTGTGCCAAGGGCAATTCAACTGGTCGTGGACAAAGAACTGAGCAGCCACATCACAAGCCAAGAGACTTGGCTTGTTGGAAGTTTAATTTGGAGTCTGGAGTCAGAGTCTCGAGTGAACGTAGTCGAGAATTGAGAAGTTGAAAGTTGAAAGTTCATCGGATGAGTTACTTTGCTCAAACTTTGCTTTGGTAGGTCAATTGTTAACTACCAAGGATTTGAAAGTGCCACAAAGAACAACCATATATTCGTTCAGGGTCAAGTTGGACTATTGTGCAATGCTGCACCTTGCCTGAATAGAATTGAAACAAATATGGACACTGAGACTTGAAGACTGTGACTGGTACTCAACTTATATGCAAGTGTTCAGTGTTAAGCGCAGCCAGTCCAAAATCTAAAACCAAGATGCAGCATGACTGTTTGTCTGACTTCTGACAAAGGTGGGGACGAGAACACTTGTACCGGCCAGATTTACAGTGGATATTGCATCTTCGAGCTGATAGCTCACCACAATTTAGCAGAGACTTTTTTGTGGCAGAGTGTGACTATGTCAATCTGGAAAATGTGTACTCCCTCAAGCCGACCACAACACTCTCGAGCTTGACCTGGCAAACACGAGTTTTACCTGTTCAAGTCTTGGGTCGGAAGGCCACCTCCACTTCGTATAAGTTCAGAAGCCTTATGCGGATGCTTTTCTTGGAGACGGGTGATTGTGAAATGGCGCGATTCCGGACAGCAAGTTTTCTCAATGATATGGGCGTGGAAGCCCGACTGTCACTCCTACCAGACCTATCCTCAGATGTGAACCGCCGTGCATTTCCAAACACGCTCCCATTGCATGACTTAGATCATGCTTTCCATCACATGATGGAAGAAATTCGTTCTTGTTGGGAAGCAGCGATATTCAACGAGTTTGACAAACAACTCAACACCCTGGCAAAGTACTTCTCTAAATCTGACAATTGTGTACGATTCAAAAAGCACTACATCATCGACAATCCGAAGGTTGAACCGTTCGCCAAGAAGACCATTTGCAAGATGTTTGACAGAAGTTGTCCATCGCTAGTCAAATATCGCTGGGAGTATCGATTCGAGGTCTTGACCTGGTTGACACAAAGGTCTGCGTTCTTGTCATGGCTGGACCCATCTTCAATAGGTCGCTCGGACTCTGAGGCTGACGGATTTGGAGATCCTGACTATGTATTCAGTGACGCGGAACTAAAATGCTTGGACTTGCTTTTTACAAGTAAGAGTGTCTCTGCATGCTTCTGGAGCTTAGCTAATTCAATGCTCCTACTCTGCAAATGGGGACATGATGTCAGCGGCTGGATGCACGGTTGTCATTGCCATCCAACAAAGGAAGCAGCCTGCCTTCAATTCAGATGACCAAGTCACACAACATATGTTCTAGTCAAGTTACAGTGTATGACCAGGAGCTAGGAGTCTAGGACTTGGAGACTCATATAGCAATAATGATATAGGAGCAAGGCAAGGACAGGTACATGAATTTGGATTTAATCGTTTCATTCAAGAATTCAAGATTCAAGATTCAGCCAAGGACTTGCAACAATTGAAGAAAGAAACTGGCGCATCATCTTGCAAATGGTCAGGCAGAAGATTGATTGAATTTTCCTGCTTGGGGCCACAGCCGTTCCTGCAGAAACTCCGGACCCTTTCCATAGAATACGACAAACATACTGTCAAGCACTTCCAAGCATTGAGGGAATGTCAGGAACACAGTCAGGTTTCAGCACTGGAAGAGGGCTTCGCAACAGCAAAGAGAATGATGGAAGTCAAATTTCTTCAGTACACTAGTTTTCTGACAAAGCCACCGTGGAGCCTGGTTTCATTGCTGGAGTATCTATTGCCAACCACGCCTGAGTTGATGGCTGCTGCAATTGCCAGAAGCAAAGTGAAGGCAGCAGAATTTCTGAAGGCATATGATTCCCATCAACTGGGTAGTGTTGGTGATGTTGGGGAGAGATTGTTCAAGACTCAACACAGGGTTGCGTTGCAACGTTGGGCCCGTGGAATGGATTTTTTTATGAACCAACAACTTTTCCGAGAGCTTGTTGGTTGGTCATCAAGCCTTCTGGTTATGAAACGCTTGGAAGCAAAGCACCACTTGGTCCATGCCGCTCGACCTTGTTTGCAGTCATTTTTTTGTTGCCAAGTTTGATTGTTCAGCTCAATTCACTTGTATGTTGGCCGAAGTGGATAAACTCTCTGCTGTTTTCCTGCAGCTTGCAAGGTGCGCATTGCAGTTTCCCGATCTTTGAGCACGGCGCACATGTCAGCAAATTTGAGAAGGTCCTTACATAGTGATTTGCAGCAAGATTCATTCCGTGCAAATCTCGAGCGATATTTAGCTTCATTTTCGGAACTGGTTGCTGAAGAGTGGACCAGTTTCAAGGAGCTGCAGACTTTGACCACAGGGCACAACCTCGACATTATGTATGCTAACATATCAGAGGATGCCGCCAATATCGCTGCTTTGGATCAAGAGACATCAAGTCACAATTCACCAGAGTTCAAGGAAAGACTGTGTCATCTCATGACTTTGGTAAAACGCTCTGGTTACTATTGCATGCCTGAGCAAAAGCAAGAAGGTGCCACTTCAACAACCTATTTGGTGTTCCAGTTACTGGGCTTCAAGCCATGGAATTTCAAGTACATTGAGCGGCTGACACAGTGGGCAACTGATATTTGGCGTGGCCATTTGTCTGTTGCATTGCTGGGAAAATTTACAGTTGAACATGAGAAAGGAGAAAATGACCTTCCACAGGATGTTCAGTTTACATCAAGGGCCACTTCGGTTCAACCATTCTCTTTGGAGGGTTTTTTTGCTGAGGACCGCATTGACAATCTATACGAATTCACGCAAGTTGTTCACACAACTGAATTTGACAAATCCTCGATTTTGGATATGGCTGAAGATCCTAGTGAAGAGTTGGATGCAACCTTGGTGAAGCTTGGAGTGAACAGTGAACAACCACTTTCTTATGTGTTTATGTTCTTCTTATGTTCTTGCAGTTCAGTGAAAGCAATCAAGTTTAAGGAATGATGTTTGTGCGCTTGGCAATGTTGCAGTTGCACATGGACGTCCAATGAAAATACAATCCCACCAGCATGATGCTGTGACCTGGATGGAACAACACGACTTGGCATCAATCAACAGTTCTGGGCGTTTTGTCTTGCACAGCTCTGCATTGACCTTTTCAATGTCACTCTCGAATGTACAGAGGGTACAAGAACCAGAAAATCCGCTAGAGTGCAGCATATGGTCATTGCGTCGGAGATTGAAGAGACATGGATGGAGAGAAGGCAAATCTGGGAAGCATGCTTCGGTGGAGGCCAAACGGTTTAATCCACAAAGCCAGTTTGTTGCTTACTATGCCATTTTGCTGAGTAGATTCTGGGCCCAGTTTGTTGACTATTTTGTTGAATTTTGTTGGCCTTGTTTAAACAAATATAGTAAGACCAAGTTCATTCAATAAGATCAGTAAGGAGAGTCTACGGCCAAAAGGTATGAAGAAGAGAAGGCTTTCTCGCACTCATCTCAGTGTTCTGGCTACTATCTCGCGATTTGGGATGCCATGGATCATCATCCGGATGTCGTTGAAGTGGTTCCCAAAAGCATGAACAGCAAAGGCTTTGCGGCCTTGTCAGAATTCTTCCAAGGAGCGCTTCTAATTTTCAGCTGACTTCTTCCAAGGCTTTTAAGTTTGAGATCTTGCAACCACTGTAACCTTGATAGACATGTCATTTCTCACATGGACGCACTGTCAGGAACTAGGAAAGAGGATCCTAGAGAAGATCAAGATTCGGACTTCTTTGGTGCTTTGAAAAAAACAAAGAACAAAACAGGGAAGGCGAAGACGAAGACTACACAAAAGAAAAGAAAAGTTTGTGCTCCTTTGCCATCTGTCCTGCTCATTGAAGAAAGCGAAGACGATCATGAGTCTGTTCTCTCAGAGCCAATGGATGAAGAAAATGAAGAAAACAATGAAGGAGGAAACATATCTCAGATGCTGTGCATATTTGAAGACAACAACAGTGTAGTGTATTTGTTAGTGTGTGATTGCATGTGTCAAGAGTCAAAAATTAAGGAACGATGTAGCGGACAAAATACCGTCCTCTTGGTTGGAAGCAAGTCAACACAATGACAACGAAGAGGAGAACAGGGCAACTGGTGATTCTGGACGTGTTGATCCCATGTCTTCAATACACCATCAAGAGCCGCATAATGATTCCGTCACCACCCAGACTCAAGCTTCTGATCTTTCTACACCAGCGCCTGCTGCAAGCAGACCACAGATTAGTTTTGAGCCAGCAATGCAGACTGAAGGTCACAAATATATATGCACTATATTGCTGCCAGTGCTCCTTGATGTTTTGTGAGATAGTCTATTTGCTCACCTGGGGCCGCGCGACCAGATCAGAGAAGCTTGTTCAAGATCCTTGTCTCTATTCCAAGAACGACTTAGGTGATGCTAATCCATTTCAAGTGTTTGTGTTCTTTTATCTCAATGATTAATGAGCAAGATAATTAGCACAGATTGAAACTGGGGCCTGTTTGAGGAATTGATGATCAGCACAGATTTTGGGGACAATGGCGAACATACAGCAGGAAGAGGACCGTGGAAGATGCAGTCGCCAAACTGCGATTGTCATTGCTTGCATTCAAACGTCCAAAACATTTTCTGGCTGACTGCTGACCTTGTATATTGTATGAGGTTCTTGAGTGGTACTATGACAATGTCAAAAGATCAGCTTGACCCTAGGCAGAACAAAAGGCGCCTATTGGCTATTGTGGTGTTGTCGCATAAAGACCTCTCTTGAGGGAGTTCACGAAGTTGAACATGTAAACGTATACATGAAAAACAAATAAACAAACAATCACTTTTTCGGCTGTAAGTGTAGCAGTTGCAGCAGTCAAGTTTGGACTCTGACTCTGGACTCAGGTGTGTCGTTTGGACTCTGACTCGGACTCAGGAGTGTCTGGTCACCTTTTTTTGTTGCAAAACAATTGCTATTGATTATGTGACTGAGTCAAGATATTGGCCCAAACTAGTGTTGACGTTGATTTGTTTGCAGCTCTTGCTATGTCATCAAATCAAAACGACCATGATCATCGTGCTGAAGATCGAGACGGAAGTCGACATCCCAATGAGTCTCAACCACATCAACGTGAACAAGATCATCATGCTGAAGATCGAGACGGAAGTCGACATCCCAATGAGTCTCAACCACATCAACGTGAACAAGCACCTGTACAAGTGATGGTGCCACATGTTTCAAGGCCATTCAATCAAAACGATGTATTTTCCTTTCTTCAGATCAAGCTTTTGGAGGAGATTTTAGCACTGCGTCAAGATGTGCGGACAATTGCACGCCAGCTTAATGTGGACTTGAACCAGGCACCAGAACAGGCACAAGACATCCGCGATCGATCAAGAAGCCCCGCAGCTAGGTTACCATAGACAACATGACTGTCCGCTTCAGGTAGTTGGTGCCAAAGAAAAAGAGTATTGATCAAGTTTTGTCATTCATGGTTCGTCATCTCCAACCGTCAATCGCTCTGGTGTAGACCATACGTTGCCTTTGCTTGTGTTAGAATGGATTGAAGCACCGCAGGACATTGGCTCCACTCCACTTATTAAAAAAACCCATAACATTCAATGATGTAAATTGTCAATGTTGTTTGAATATGGTTCTACATGATTATGATGTTCAGCGTTGAACAAATGGTATAACACTGTAGATTGGGTTGCAGTGTGTACACCCAACCAAGTGAAACAATGATGTGTGCTGGAAAAGTACAGCACATGGATGTGGATGTGGACGCGTTCCAGCAATCTCTGGGTTATTGCATCCACGGAGGGAAGGCCAGGATTGCAAGTGCAATGTTCATGATATGAAATATATATATATATGATATATCTTTGTATATATGTATATAGTATATATTATACACAAGTGTTGTGAGTTCCTTTTTTGTTTTGAGTGTGTGTCTTGAACAAATTTCTGCTGCAAGGCATCAGCAAAAAGGAAGGCACCATCCGATGGTGGTCACAAGGCATTCTTCTGTTGGTGTAAATGATGCAATGTGTTTTTTTTGGTGCGTGGCTCCAGCTCCAAAACTAACAATGCATGTATGATGTTCAATACCATGCTTGCCCAGGTACACCAATCCAGCAAGGCTTTGAAAAGACCAGCTTCAAGTGCCAAGGATCCACCATCAAAATCAGGCAGCCAACCGAACGATGAGCCAGATATGCAATGCCCAACCGCATATTTATGGGCAAAAAGGTTTTGTGACAAAGCTCGTTCCTTGAAATGTGTTTGCATGTACAACACTGTGAATGTGCACACAGAGTTCACTGGCAGTGGTTGCGCAGAGAGTGCTGTGGAATCAATAACATCATTTATGACCAAATCTGAAGCACCACAAGTCAACTTTCGATCTATGGCTGACATCAAACCCAGTTGCCGTTCTGTTGCCATGCATACACGCGACTTGATGTTGTGTGGTATGATATGTTGTTGTTTTGTCTTGTATTTTTGTCTTTTGCAAATGGATCATCAACATGAATGCAATCTGTCTTTCAACCAAGACCCCGATTCATGTTGCTTTGGAGATATCTTATCATTGTTGCCGGAGAAGACCCTGCACGCTATTGACAAGCCAGTGTCAGAACAGGCAGGTCAGCTTTCCATTCCATGTGGGTTTCTGTCAACTGTATGTTTGCGTGCATGTGTCTTGTCATTATGTTTGTTTCTCTTAAGGGAGGAGGGGGGCTCGTGCTAGGTGGCTATATCTTCGGCAGACTTGCTACAAATACCTGGAGTAAAGGCCCGTGATCACAAGAAGTCTTTGAGCAAGATCCTGACAAAAGACTTCAAGCTCAAGGTTGCATTGGGGAAGGCACACAAAGGTTGGGAGTTACTATGCATGAAAGGCACACAGTGTAATGAACCTCAAGACGCAGTGGAAGAAGCAAAGAACACACTTTCTCACCTAATCAAAGAAGGAAAGAACAGTGAATCCAAGAAGACGTTTGTTTTTTCCAGAAGGATACTTGGAATAGACACAGTCAGTCATTTTCTAGGCTATGTCCATTGGTTTGTCAATGGTTTGTCAATGTGTATTAGAACAGCACAACAACTCCCAAACAATGGTTACTTCGTCAATAGTTCGTCAATGGTTCGTCAATGGTTCGTCAATTCTTCAGGGTGTTCGTCAATAGTTCGTCAATCTACCATCTAAAGTTTGTCAACGATTGACGAACCCATAAATATTAACGAACCATTGACGAACCATTGACGAACTATTGACGAACTTTGTAACATTCTGTTTTATTGACAACCTGTTGACGACCATTGACAATCTTGGTTCAAATTAAGCACTATGATGGTTGTATGAGACTCACACTTGACACAATCTGAGGAAAACAATGGATGAGCTCATTCCAATCATCGTGGATGACAAGACGGCTCTCGATTTGCAGAACTGGTGCTACACTCACAAAAAGAACTGCACTCGTGGACCTTCACACGCTTCAGAAGACAACGATACATTGAATATGGGCATCATGGGTTCACCCTGTGTTGACTACAGCATGTGGGGGCAACGCTTGGGCTATGAAGGAAAGAGTGTCCCAGCATTTTTGACAATGACACCCAGCTATACCCAGCCAATGAACATGTGTGATGTGTGTTGTTTTTTGTCGGCGCAATTGAAGCCATAACAACTACAAGAACTAAGGATCAAATTTATAAAGGACAGCCACCTGGACCTGATCCTTCATGAGAACGTGAGTCAATTTCCGCACGACAAAATGATGGATGTATTAGGCAAGTAGTGGTCCAAAAAAGTCAATGGCAGTTTTGAATATGAATTGTACATTCTGCAAAAAAAAAAAAAGCAATTTCCTGACTAGGACAAGAGTTCAAATTGGAGAAGGTGTGGATCTGTGATCCTACAGATGTGGGATTTCCAGTGGCACGCAAACGGAAATATATGATCATTTCCCGCATCCAAAAGAAGATACAGAGCTTTGGAGTGATTGGTATGTCATTGATTCATTGATGCTTTGAATAATTGAATATGTTGAGTCGTTTTGAATGACATAGAATTGCGTTAGTTGAATCAACTTTGTTAGGATGCGACTCAATCTTGATGAGCTGCTGACATCATTTTCGAGGAGGATTGATGAGAATGGCATATCTTCCTTTGTGGAGATGTTGCCTGAGGTCAATTACAAAGACGTTTGTTCTGGCAGCTATAACAAACGTACCTTGTAATCATTTGAATTTTTTGTTCACAATGATAAAGTATATTGAACTTCACTGTATGCAGTTGTTGAATTCTATCCTCAGAGTACTCGTGAGCAAAGGCAGGAGGGACTACGAGCTTCTCTACCCACAGGCTTTGGCATATGACCTTATGCAAGACCCCTATCACCGCCCAAAACGATCAGATGCTATCCTATCTACTTTGACAACAGGATGCAGTAAGGTCTGGCTTGCCAATGAGCGTCGCTACATCACTGGGCTTGAACTAATAGCGTTGCACTCTATCCCAGCCACTTCGCAGCTTGCGAGGTTGATGCAGTGTAAGCAAGTTTGTGCTGATGCTGTGTCCAACACGATGCAAGCATTTTTGGCTGGAAATAGTATGCATGCAGCCAATATTGGCACAGCAGTAGCATTGTGCTTGTATGGCACTCACAGCATAGTGAAGTAGTGTTTTGATTGTGTGATATTAGATAGTTGATTGTGTTTGTTGATTATTGTTCAAATATATAACAAGTTCAAATTAGTTAAACATTTCTTGCTCTTCAACAACAGCAACTATTTACTGTATGGTCCAAACGCAAACAACTTCCTCTGCAAGAGTGCTTGATCCATGTGGGAAGCTACATGTGATCCCTCCGAGGGTTGAAACCACTTGTGACCAGTCAAATGTGCATCCAACAAATCGGCTCATGTGGGAAAGCCACATGTGATACTGATCTATGTGGGAAGCTACATGGGTCACCGAGATTTATGTGGGTAAGCCACATGTCAGGTTGCACAGACAGGCCAGATTCATGTGGGAAATCCATTTGCGGTCTGGATCCATGTGGGAAAGCTACATGTGAACACAGTGTGGCAACCCTCTTAATTGATTGGTGTCGGGGAGGAAATCTGAGCATAGTGTGTAGTACGTAAACTCGTGTATAGATGTGACAATGTGGGAAGCCACATGTGGTCATGCGAGTAGAGTGATCTGTTTTTGGCATATGTACAGCACGTGCTATAGCATCATTCTGAATCATGTGGGAAAGCCACATGTGATTTCATAATTCAAGTTAAACTTCTTGGGAACAAAAACGTGTTGTCACTGGTCCTGTAATTCATCGTGCTGTCTACATGTTTGCTTCTTTGCACAATGGTATGGTGGAGCTAAACACAAAATGATTGATGAGATTTGAATTAGTCTGGAGAAGCTTGAGTTTCCACAGCCATTTTGGTGAATGCCAGGAAGGAGTATATAGTTTGCTTGATTCAGGGAGCTTTTGTTGCACCGTTGTGGTTTTGCGACATGGCGAAAGATCAAGAAAAACCTGACGACGTTGAAGAGGTAGTACCGCCACCGCCAACGCCGTCAGAAGCTATTCTTCGAGTTATGTCACTAAGTTTGCACTAGGGTTCTTTTGAAATTCAAACTCACTATACTTAGATGAGGATAGATGATGACACTGACACTGACTAGACCTGTTTCCCCTACTGGCCAGGTGTCAGGATTGCCGGGAAGTGCATCCTATCACTGAATCCATCAAGTACGGCAAGCAGTGGAAGTGCAGACCGTGTCACTCAAGTTATCGTTACTGCAGAGATCATGATCCATCATGGCACTGCTACAATCCTGAAGAAAAGCGCCAAACAATTGTCGCCAACCGTTCCACTTCTCAGCGTGGAGTTGCACGATCTTTGAAGGCCGTCCACAAGGCAGTGTTGTGATTGAAACACAGTACAATGTGTTAATATACAATGATTAAACAGATTTAGTTGGTGTGGGTTGAGCTTGGAGGTTGAGATGGAGAAATATGATGATGAGCAACAAGCACTTCCTTACCTCACCAAGAGCAGGCACCTACAACTAACCTTGCTTTGTAGATATACATGGCTAAGGTCAAATTTGCAATATACTGTTCGTTGTTGTTGGGCCACATTGTGAAACTTGTCATCAAGCCAAGGTTCCTTCACAAGTACAAGAAGTGGAAGGGCTGTGACAAAGAGGTGGCAGAGCAAAAGTGGAACGAGTTCGTTAGGGATTCAAATGTCCGCAGGAAGCTTGATGTCGACGGAGAAATTCTTCTGGCTTGTCCAGTTGTGGGCACTTCCTACCATATCAAAGGCCACAAGATTGCAGACCACCGATCAGTGCAAGAGACAACAACAGCAGGCGTTGGAGACGCTGATGCTATCCGGGAAGTACGTGACAGCACCTCGGCAATGACACTTGATACTTGAGACTCTCATGACACTTGATACTTGTGACTGACTTGACCATTTATGTGTTGATTTGACCTTATCTGAGATCTACTTCGATCTCAGCTTGATGTGGAAGTGAATATTGCTGCCGTTGGTCCAAACCAAGGCCTGGCCAAGGTGTTTGTATTGGAGTCGAATCTAGATCATTTCGATTTTGATCTTATGGGTTCCATTTTCCTTGTTCAGTCACCCGTTCAATCCGTGGCCATGCAAGGGACTGTGCCTGGGCCTGCACCCAAAAGAAGGAGGAAGCTGGGGGCAGGTAGTGATAACAAGGATCCAAAACGAAAACCGCAGCCTGATGATGTTCCAGAGTCGGACGCAAGGGAAGACCACCATGATCCACAGGAAGACAACGGAAGACCGAAGCAGCCCAAAAAACCAAAAACTGATCCTGCTGTCAAAGAACGCTTGGACAAGCTGGAGAATGAGAAGAAGCTGGTCTTGACTCGGGAGAAATGGTCTGGAAGATTAAAGGCTACCAATATCGAAGTCACAGAATCCATAGCAGCTGCAGAGCAATTTGAACAAACTCAAGAGCACCCCGGCTTGATTTAGTATATCACACACAGTCCATAATATACTGGTTGCTCTGTTTTATTTTGTGCCTTGAATCAGGCTCCGATCTGAAGTCACGTCAATGTTCCTGAGATTTGCAGCCTCTGGTCCTGCCGTGGATTTGCCTCCACCTTCGAAAAAGACAACACTTTTGGGCCGAACCGATTTGCCTGAGCCATCACCAGCATCAAAAACAAAGATGAAGAGCTTGCAAGAGCCTACCAAGAAGGGCCTAGCAGATTTTGAAAAGAATATGGCTTCCCATGAATCATCTTTGAAGAAAGGCCTCTCCGAGTTAGACAAGGCGACAGTAGAATTCCAAGAGCTGGCAGGAGCTGAAGCAGAAATGAAAAGGCGATTGAATGCGAAATTGGAGAGAAAGGCCAAGGCTTTGGAAGCTGCTGCGAAGCGAGGGTGCAGGCAGGGAACTCTTGCAAATAGGAGAGAGAAACATAGAGAGAGAGAATAGTTCACAGTTTTCTAGATAAATCGATCATGACTGCAACTTCAACTTTGGTTTAAAAAGAAACAACACCATTGACACGGAATTAAGTAATCACCCTGTTTCAGGAAGGCCAAAGAGAATGCTGAGCATGATGAAAATAACAAGAGTTCAGACTCAGAGGAAGCAAATCAACGTGAAGGTGAAGAAGGTGAGGCATGCCATGAAGACGCAAATGACGATGCCAAATCCAATGAGGCGCCTGGCTCTCCTTCAGGCAGTGAACACAAGAATGATGAAGGTGAAGATGAAGATGGAGATGACAGTACAAGCTGGGCGATGACCAAATTGGACACATACTTTGACAGAAAGATGAACTCTTCAAATGTTGTCCTTCTTGAGAAGGTGACTGACCAGCAAAAAAAACATGTATTAGAAAGTAAATAGTAGTGCAAATGTATAGCATTATAATAAAGATGTTTTACTGTATAAAACAACTTAGCTGTCACATGTTTGTTCAAAACTCAAAACCATCCCAATCGCCTGATCAGGATGATGACCTTGATTGTTGCTGCAAGTTTGGAGCGTTCAATGACTCTGGTGCACCTGTGGAACTATTGCGCGCTAACTTTGAGTATGACTTTGATGCCTTTGGTTGGACTGAGAAAGAGTCCGACCGAATATACCATACCAATTTCAAGGTCAACCCTCAGTACCAGGTGTGTGCCCGGTTTCGGTTCAATGAAGTTCCAAATGAGTCTCATGTGAAGTTGCCCAAAGCCAAAAGTGTGCTGGAATCCGTTGGCGCAGGCTCTCTGGCGTTGATTAACCCTTTTTTCATTTGTTTCGTCAGTTCAGTAGCCACTGTATCCCGGAATTTCTGCTAGAGGGAATACAATATTACAATACTATACTAATACAAGTACTAATACAATATCGATCCATTTGTTGTCATGTTCAGGTTCAAAGTGGGCAACCAGCATTGAGAAAAACGATTGGGACAATTCGCCTTGGAGCAAATGGTTGGGGGCGAAGAATCACTACACCGGAGGACAGTTTCAATGGGTTGGCCTTCCAGAACTTTGTTGGGGAAAATTCATTTGGGTGAATCAAGGAGGAAGGCTCATTTTTGGATTGCCAATCCAAACATGCATCATGGTGCTGTGCGATGCAAAGAAGCTGAAGGCAGAAGACATTGATGATATCAATGATCTTGCAAACTTCTTGGTCGACATGTCACCGAAAGACTTGACATCCAATGGCGGCTTCTACATCTATGTGAATGAAGGACAAGGCATTGCGGTGCCTCCTTTGTACTTGATTGCGCAGACCAATTTTGGCCACCTCAAATCCAAGGACATTGCACCCAACAGCCAGAAGAGTTGTATGTCAGACATCCTAGATCCTCGGAGATATCTTGCCATGTTTTTAACGCTTTGAGTCCTTGAGTTCAAAAAATCACTTCACAACATTACAACATATCCACTTACTTTCAATGCAAGCAAGGAATTTCCATTCCTCACCGCGAACCACCTGGACCATTTTGACATTGATACGTTGAAACGAACACAAGCTCTATGTCACAAAGCAGTGCCAAAGATGGAGAAGTCCTTGATTGCTTCTGAGCAAATGATCTTGGCAATCCAAAGGATGCGCTCTGGGGTCAAGGATGAGGAAACTACTGAGCATGATAGCAAATGTAGTGGTACTTGTCCGCCAACAGGAAGAGATCCAGCATGCCCAGTGATGCCATTAGATGATGTAAAGGATCTTTTGCGGCAATTGGAAGCCCTTCTATCTTTGAGCCAGGAGGCCCGGAGACTGGTCCTAAGTATGTTTGTGAAGGGTGTGGCGGAGTGGCGTGAGTTATTTTGATTTTACAAAATAGTTTTAGTTTTAGACAATGTTTTTATTTTTTTATTCTAGATTCTCCATTCGGTTAGGCGAAGGTGGTTGATGTGCAAAGAGTGACAATCTTCCGCAACAAATGCGTTGCTTCAATGTGCAAATGGCTACGAAAATCTGGTTCAACAAATGGGGAATCGCTCCGAGATCGTCTTTCAGATCCAGAATTTGCTCATTTGGACGATCATTTGAAAGGTGCATGGGAGGAGCTTTCCATTGAAGCCATGAACTTGGCTTTTGATGTTCGGGGGCACTGTACTGGCACTGAAGCTAAGACGAATCACTGTCAATGTTTGTTCAACTTTGTGTGTGCGCTGTGTGTGTGTGTTGTGTTTCTTGACAACTTTTAAGTTTGCCACTGCACTATCATTAAAACTAAGGAGACTTGTGAGACAGCAGTGCAACAAGAAGGAATCCCGCCATCATCTTCAGCATCATCAGGAACAGCAGCACAACCAGAAGCAGCAAGTGTAGCTGAGCCAGCACATTCGACACCCGAGAAGACACCATCTGATCCCTTGCCTCCAGCCACGCAGGAGCCGACCAATGCAACAAAAGCAGGTGAGAAAACTCAACCAGCAAATCAGGATACTGATGCAAATGCAGCACAGGAGGGCACCATAGGGGGGAATGATGTCAATGATCAGGTTAAGCCACCCATAGTTGAGACTCCAGAAGTGCCTCCAGCCACGCAGGAGCTGATCAATGCAACAGAAGCAAGTGAGAAAACTCAACCACCGGGTACTGATGCAGATGCAGCACAGGAGAGCAACACGGGGGGCAGTGGCGGCAATAATCAGGTTCAGCCACCCATTCCTGAGCCTGAGACTCCAGAAGCACATGAGTCACATGAGGAGCTGAGGAAGACCAATGCAGATGCAGCAAAGAAGAACAACATTGGGGCCCATGGTAACAATGACCAGGAGACTCAGCCGCCCATTCATCAGCCAACACAGGAGGAGACGGAGAAAAGTACATTGAATGAGGAGAAACATTTTGCGAGCAGCAGCGATGGTGCCAAGGGTGGCAAGGATCAGGAGACTCAGCCGCCCAATGAAAGGACTCAAGAAACACAGGGTGATAAGGAGAACATCAATTCAAATGCAGCCAAGGAGGGCAGTGATAACAATGATCAGAAGACCCAGCCTCAGCCGCCCACAACTTCAGAAACACATGACAAGAAGGAGACGGCCGATGTGAGAGTGGATGATCAAGATGATCAAGCTTGGCGAGAACAAGATTACTACTCAATGCTGAACATACCTCAGACGGCGACGGCTTCTCAACTAAATTAAACATTGTTGCTTGAAACTTAAAACTGACATTCGATTCGACAATTAAATTGAATTTGAATTTGAAATCTGAAACATGTTCCAGCTGCAGTCCAGTTCCAGAACGAGTTCAGTTCAGCTCAGTTTCACATTTCACATTTTTCCAAATCCTAGTACTGGAGTTACTGGAGTTAGTTGTAGTGTAGTCATTGTAGAACTTCATGTAAGGTACAGGACGTGAAGAAAGCCTACAAGAAGGTCAGCTTGGTAGCACATCCAGACAAAGGAGGATCAAATCAGCGATTTCAACGTTTGCAATTGGCTTTTGAAACCTTGGCCGATGATGCAAAGAGGAGTTTGTATGATGCATCACTCCAAGCAGCGCAATCGACTTCACAAGAGCTTGATGATTTCTTTGCAGGCCTGGGTAATCCGACACGGAATCCAAAGACTCCAAAAGCGAAGGCGAAAACAAAGGCCAAGGCGAAGGCAAAGGCCAAAGCCAAATGCAAAGCTTCGCCAAAAAAAAAGAGTGGAACGAAGAAGGGCACAGCCGAACCTCAAACACCTGAGGATGAGAGGGTGACGTGTATGTATTATTATGATTTTGAATTTTGATTGTCAAATAAGTAATAGACAACTCCCTCTCTATATCATTTTTACAATTTCTGATTTCGGTATCCCAGGTCAAGTACTATCAAACCAACCAGGTGGAAGTCGACGAATTCTTCGACAAGCATGCTGGTGCCAACAAGAGGAATAAGAACACAGTGAAGGATAGTGGTGCTGCAAAGCGTGCACGCAAACCACGTTCTTGAACGCGCTCTTCGATGGAGATCGTGGCACTGGCAACCGTCCGTTAGTTTATTTCTTTTGATTCTGTTTCCTTTCCCTTACAACAGCATGTATTTTTGATATGTTTTGGCAATTTTTGTGCGTTGCCCGCATGGGGATGAGTCAGACATAATCACACATCCCTTCTTATGTATTGTGCTAAGCCATGTTATGTTCAACAATGACTGGTTGGTTGTTAGATTGTTTGATACATTTTTTGAACACTTATTTGACAGTGGTGCTTTATATTTAGATTAGTGGTTGTGTGAGAGCACAGCAACTTTGCTGACTCAAAGCGGGCATGACGCTAATTGGTCACACGCTGGCCCGGAAAAGATTTTGTAGATGGTTTTAGTGAAGAGATGTGAAGAGTCAAGAATCGACGGCCATGGCAAAGCGCAAAGCGCATTGCAAAGACCTCTCTTGCATCTAGGCAAGAAAAAAGGAGCTGACCTTGCAGTCCAATCTATGACATTTCCGGTGGAAGCTTTAAACAACGGTCGTTTTCTCGATTGTCGCTGAAATCATTGTTTTTTTGCGCACTTGGCCTTACAGACATCCAGTCGTAACACGCCCTTTCCCCGAAAGGGCTCGTTGACATTAGTATTTTTACATTTTCATAATTTTTAAATCATCTGGAAATCTGGTGATCTCTGAGAACAGTCCGATTTAAATTGTTTAAATTTCTTAAATTTTTGGAGGCTCCGAAAAAATTAAAAAAGATAGAAATTTAAATCGCACTGTGTTATTTTTTAAAATTTTTTTGAAGTTTTCGGGGCCTCCAAAAACTAGACGACGAGTGGCCCGAAAGCATTTTTCATCACGTAGGAAGTCAGAGTGTGAGTTATCTGTTAAGTGTTCAGTGTGTTGAGGTAGTGTGTGGGTCTCTGTGTGTGTATCTATGTCCGTGTGTATATGAGTCTCTGTATGTGTGTGTGTGTGTTCGAGTAAGTTGAGGCAGTGCGTGGGTCTCTGTGTGTGATGTGTGTGTATGAGTCCCTGTCTGTGTGTGTGTCCATGTCTGCGCTGGTGAAGGTCTTCACTGTAGATATAGTGAACGAAGTAGCGCGCAGGCCTCCCAAACCCCCCACCGGCGGCCAAGCGGTGACAGCCCAGCTCATCGTCGTGCATTTGAGCTGCTGGTAAGGGGAGAAGCAGCGTGCACGCCTCCAGGAAATCTCACTGAAAAAAACGAGCTGGAATGAAGACAGAAAATTACCAAGGCAGGTACGCAACAAGTTTGTCGAAGCAGTGACCTGTCAGAGGAGATGCGTCCATCGATATACGATCAGAGGTAACGTTTCCTTCACTCCAGGACTCCAGGACACAGCTTTTCTAGGATGTCCGCGCCTATGCCAGACCTTCTGCAGATCAGGTTGCTGGGCCAGAGGGTCAGCTTGAACCATCACGCATTTCTCCAGGCTACGTATTCTGGTTACTTTTCGCAGCGCAAGCTCTGAACCTCTCTCACGCCACCGCGAGCTCGGTAGAACAGCGTTCACTCTCTGCTCAGCTCGCAACTCGCCTGTGTCTACGGAAACGCTCCCCCGAAAAAATGTCTAGCTACGTCCAGGTGTACTGTGCGTTTTGTGTTCAGTGTGACGTGTTCAGTCTAGTGTCTCGAGTCCGCGTATCGGTCTCTGTGTGTGTGTCAACCCCTGGGCCAAGGGTTCACCATCACCACCACCTCCACCACAGTTTCACACGCAGGGGGCGACAGGGTCGCTGGGACTGATCATCCCTGTGTACCTGCACTTTCAACTGTTGACCAAGCTTTTCCACTCTCGATTTGATTCATGGTGGTTTTCGCGATAGACCCCAAAACATTTCCCTCAGCTGCTTTCAGCCGCCGATCTTCAACCGCGTTTCTGCAGACAAGTGAACATTTTGTTCAACAATTCAGTTGCTCTGACCCTTTCACCTTGCGTTTCCCTCATTCCTTTTGACCTGGGAACTGAGTTAACTGAATACAATTGTCAGAGTGTGTTTCGCTCAGCCGTCCCACTCGGGTGCTGAGTGTGATCCCCGTCATTGGGGCGCCGTTTCATTGGGAAAGCATTAACCGAACTCACCACCGCTCACGGGAACTCCACTGGAATTCACCTCCACTTCCACCGAATTAACTGCCACAACGGCCGCCGGGCCTAAACACGGGACGTGCCATTTCGCAGAGATTGCATTTTTCCGCATGATCTTGCATATGTGCTCAAGCAATCTGATCTGAGTTTCCAGCAGTTTAATTCGATTTGCATGAACACACTACCACACCACATACTAACATTCCACATGACGACAGCTCCTACTTGTCCACAACAACACATACCCACTTGCCGCACACGCAGTACGATTTTAATTTTTGAATGATTACACCAGCTGCAGTCTCCGCTGCCGAGCCGCGCCGCCGCCGCCGCCATTGCGAAGATTTTGCCACACAGCTGTCACGAGTTTTTCAACAGCCCTTCACTGGACGCCCCATGCAGTATCCCTGGCCATACCCACATACAACACCACCTCCACTACCCACCGCACCAACACAACCGACACCACACTTGACACATCCACATACAGCGCCAGCATTTCCTTATCCACAACATCCGGCATTTCCAGTACCACAACACCCAACATTTCCAGCTCCACAACCTATGTCCATTCCAACTTCAACACCTTTTCACTCAGCACCACCAGCTTGCAATGCCGTATGGTCCCCACTCCACATGGACCCTCGTACACCCTTCTCAGCCACAACCCACGCAACCACAAACCACATATCAACCGCAGGCACCTCCCCCATCCTACCTGGTGCAACAATTACACCACTCACCACCTACCGACCCCGCCACAGCCACCCCAATTCAACCACCTCCTGCACCTCAGCAGACCCTTCCAGCTACCACACCAACAGAACCCCAGTGGCACATGCCGCAAGGGGTCTGGCAACCTTACTCCGCATTCCCCCCAGTTACGCAACCTTTGCACCATTCTCCATCACAACCTCAACTGGCACTCAGTGATTCACCACAAGATCCACAACCACAACAGCAACCTGCACCACTGGATCCTAACAACCCAGTTCCCAACACAGCAACCACGGCCACCGGCTCCCAACCCTCTCCATCGCCATCCATCGCCTCTCCCCCACCGGCCACAGTGGCCCCTGACCCTGCCACCGGAGCACCAGCCAACACAGTTTCACCTGCCCAACCATCCCCCCATCCACCCCACAGCAGTCGCCGCCACCATCACAAGAGCCGCCGCAAGACCGACCACCACCGAAGCGGTCGCCATCGACATCGCCGTCGGCGCAAACATCGCCACCACTCCACGGCCACCAAACATCACAGTTCCTCCTGGCGACACCGCTCGCCATCCACATCTACATATTCCTACTCCTCCACACCCTCCCGCAGCCGCTCCAGGCAACCGATCGACCTATACGACCCAACACAGACGCCCCCGCAGCAGACAATACCAACACTGACACCTCGAAATATCCACTTACACCAGTGGTCCGTCGACCATCCAACCGATGGCGACCCACACAACACTTTCAGACCTTATCGCCAAAGGAGCAAATCCTCACTTGGCTTGACTTTCATGCTGACCAGCTCGACGCTTCCAACCGACCTCAACATCAATACCTGGCCAACCTCCTCTTCGACAGCAACATCACATACAAAGACATCACTGATTTCCGGCAATACACCTATGTCAAGTGGAATGAAGCCACCCAGCAATACGATCAGTTCCAATACAATGCAATCTCACTACCTTACCTCAACACCAAAGCCTCCAGAACATCACCACCACCCGTTTCCCGCGCCACCTCCACTCACAGGGAAGTTGCCCACATCAACGCCGGACACACCGGCCCTGTCGGCAACATCACCAACATTCTACGACAAGGCCGTTTCCTACCCAGCACACTCCACTTTCCCAACTATCCCGGATTCTTTGCTCAAGGCGTCCGCATTACCCACAACCAACAGGCAACTCCACAAGAACACCCACTCCCTCATCGTCACACTCCTGGCATGGGGCGCCGCCACGAAATACACTTCTGGCGGCGAAGAGCAGGCTATGACCCTTCTACGCGACCACCACGGAGCCGTCTTTCATCAGAAAGGCAGATGCTGGGTCATCCACCCCGACCATGCCATCGTCAAAGGCCTGGCATGGTCCATCAACTCCACCCCACCGGACCTATGACCCCTCCACATACCACATCCCTGCAACCACCCACGCCCGGCTGTCAGGCGTAAGCCTCTTAAATCCGGGCGCCGGCCACGCGCCCGTGTCCTCGCCGGAGGCCTTCGGTTGGTAACCGAAGGTTATAGACGGTCGCGCCCCCTGCCGCCGACCCTCGTTCCCAAAACGGGGGGACCCCGTCGTCACTACCGGGTCACTGATGCCCCTGTAATTTACAGTGTATCGTGTGTGTGAGGTATAAAAAACACTGTGTTTTACAGGGTTTTGGGCCCCTCGGCAGCCGAGAATTTTATGTTGGCGATGTCAAAAAACGTGAGTTTTTCCAGTGTTTTTGCTTTGCAGGAAGGAAAAATCGTACAATTTGTATCGGAAGAATTTGTCGCCATCATATCCCCAACATCTGCTCAACATAGCCAACATATCCCCAACATCTGCTCAACATAGCCAACAAGATGGATCCACGTAGGGCCAACATAGGCCCAACCTCGGCCAACATACGCCAACGTCGGCCTAACATAGGCACAACATAGGCTCCACATGGGCCCAAGATGTGCCCAACATGGACTACATGGGGCCAACTTGGCCCAACCTAGGGCGAAGATGCGCACCAGATAGCTTCATTTTGCTCAATATAGGCCCCACCAAGGCCAACAGACAGAGACAGAGACAGAGAAGACAGAGACAGGGAGAGAGAGAGAGCGAGACAGAGACAGAGACCGACAGAGACCGAGACGGAGAAAGAGACAACAGAGACAGGCGACCCAACCTGGGTGCGAGCAGAGGGAGGAGCGAGATGGCGGACGAGATTTCGGTTGCAACGGCTCTCCCGACTTTCGGCTAAGACACGAAAGCGCACATCACAAGACAGCTGCATTCCACATTCACATGAAAAAGCACAAGGAAAAGCACATCCGCTCCTTTTTTCTTTCCTCTCGGAGTCGTTCAGCCGTTGCTGTCGAAGTGGGGTAGCACGAAACAGGATCGAGCTCTGGTTTGCTGGAACGAAAGTCTCACTGTAGCAAGATACCTGCGAGTCATCACAGGGGGTGTGGGTAGCTGGCTTGAGCGACGCTCTTGCCACAGGCAAAGCTGAGCTGGGTTTCTTCTGGGGATACGAAACGGGTTCGAACAAAATTCTCATTGTATAAAGATACCTGTGAGTTATCACAGGGAGTGCGGGTAGTTGGCGTGAGCGACGCTCTTGCCATTGGCGAAGCTGAGCTCTAATACGAAATAGGCTCAAAGGAAATACGCGCCTTGCGTCAAAAGACCTGCGAGTCGGCTTCTTTTCAGAGAAGCCAGGGCAGTCAGCCTCCTCCAGTTTGGAGGATGCTGCTGGGATGCCCCATGGCCCAGCCCCCGCGCAAACCTCTGTTCTGGCACACTTTGTTTGTAATTGTTTGTCTGTCTGTTCTTACTGCGAAACGTGCCGCACATGCAACAAAAACATGAAAGCGCACACCACAAGACAGCTGCATTCCACATTCACAAGAACACAAGACAGCAGGGATGCCCCATGTCCCAGGCCCCGCGCAAACCTCTGTTCTGGCACGCTTGGTTTGTAATTGTTTGTCTGTTTGTGGTTTACTGGGTCTTGGTGCGAAATGTGTAGCACATGCAAGAAAGACACGAAAGCGCACAGCTCAAGACAGCTGCATTCCACATTCACATGAAAAGCGCAAGGAAAAGCACTTCCGCTCCTTTTTTTCCTCCCGGAGTCGTTCAGCCGTTGCTGTCGAAGTGGGGTAGCACGAAACAGGATCGAGCTCTGGTTTGCTGGAACGAAAGTCTCACTGTAGCAAGATACCTGCGAGTCATCACAGGGGGTGTGGGTAGCTGGCTTGAGCGACGCTCTTGCCACAGGCGAAGCTGAGCTCTGGGTTTCTTCTGGGGATACGAAACGGGTTCGAACAAAATTCTCATTGTATAAAGATACCTGTGAGTCATCACAGGGAGTGCGTGTAGCTGGCGTGAGCGACGCTCTTGCCATTGGCGAAGCTGAGCTCTGTTCTGGCAATACGAAATAGACTCGAAGGAAATTCGCATTGTATCAAAATACCTGCGAGTCATCACAGGGTTGTGGGTAGCTGGCGTGAGCGACGCTCTTGCCACTAGCGAAGCGGAGCTCTGTTCTGGCAATACGAAAGAGGCTCGAAGGAAATTCGCATTGTGTCAGAATACCTGCGAGTCATCACAGGGTTGTGGGTAGCTGGCATGAGCGACGCTCTGGCCACTATAGCTCACAGCTTTTGTTTGGCAGAACTCTGCGTCGAGATCTCTGACACTGCGAGGGTGTGCAATGCCCGAGTGGGCATTAAGGACGGAGGTCGGAAATGAGGGTCATGAAACTGTTTCAAAGCACGGCACTAGTTCTTGGAGTACCTCAGGAGGGACAAGTCCACTCAGGCAGGTTTTTCAAACGAGTTCATGCGTCTTTTTTTGGGCACGGCTCCAAGTCGCTTGTCATGAGGTGGAGCAGCTGCGTTTGTGGTCTGACAGTTTTGGCATATCCAAGTTGGCAGTTGTCGAACGCGGTACTTGCTATTCTGGGATGGGCGTTCGGCGCCACACCCTGCACTGCATGGTGGGAAGGCACAGGCTAGGCATTGAGCGTCAGCTCTGGCTCGTGCACCTAAGGGCTTGCCACAAGTGGAGCAGCACTTGTTTGCGCAGCCCTCGCGTGTCCATTGTGGGTGGACTTTGGCATGGTACCCCTTTTCCTGCGGCCGAGGGTGGCCACATTTGTCACATGGTGGATAGGCACAAGCTTGACACCACGCGTTTGGTTGCACTCTGCTGTCCATGGGTCGGCCACAGTTTGCACAAGGTTTTGCCACACAACCTGAACATGCCCACACCGGCACGACCTTTGCGTGGTATTGCCTGTGAGTCGGCCTAGCAGCCTCACAGCCTGGACAAGGTGGAAAAGCACAAGCATGACACCATGTGTCGGCTGCTGCCTTTCCGTGCATGGCTCGGCCACACTGACTGCACGCTTTTGGGAAACACTTTGCACAGGTCCACTCAGGCATGTTTTTCACATGGTAAGCACGGTCATCTGGGCGGGCTGCCCCACAGCCTGGACAAGGTGGGTAACCATCCCGACAGGTGTCACAGGACCACTCTGGTCTGTTTTGGGCATGGTACTCTAGCTTTTTGTTGGGACGAGGCTGGCCACAACCACGACTGCAAGGTGGAAATGCACAGGTCACACACCAGTCCTGGTACTTTCCTGGGATGGCATCGCACTGGAGGCATTTTTTTGGCTAGACATTTTTGACAGGTCCATTCTGGCGTGCGCTTGGCGTGGTATTTTCCGTTTCGGGGTCGTTTTTCGTTCCCGCAACCATCGCAGTTGGGATGCCTGCGCAAGCCCGACACACACCTGCGTTGGTCGCATACTGTGAAGGCGTTGTACTTATAAGTATATAATAACGAGGATATGTATAGATAATGTATAGTTAAAGTATGATAAGTATGGACGTAAGTATGATAAGTACATCAAAAGTTATCGCACTTAAAACAGACTTGTTCTGGAGTTAGAGTACATGCATTGCACTTATAAGTAAAAATATAAGTATGTCTATAAGTAGGACGTTAAGTAGACAGAACAGACTTAGCGTACTTAGAATCTAGTTAAGAACGCTTTGTTTTTAGAAGACATCCGCGCACCCGCAGGATTTTTCGGCTCAAAAAGTTGAGGATGGCGGAGAGGGCGGGCTTACAAGACTACACACTATTGGCAGACTTCCTGCGATGGGGCTGTTGGGTCCGCTATAGGCGATTGGGGACATCAGACGCATGTCTCGCATTTGTCTCGCGCCGGACGGAGGGCGGGGCAAAGACTCGGCATTGTCTCGCATATCTCGCGTTTGTCTCGCGCCAATGAGCGTAATCATCCGGCAGCCGCAAAACGTCTCTGGCGGGATAGTCGCGTGTTGTCTCGCCTTGTCTCGCGTTTGTCTCGCACCTGGCAGCAGAGGTTTGTTTTTTTGTTTAGGAGTGAATGACCGCTGCAGCATTTTCCGGTTCCGCAGGTATAGAGCAGTGTGTGCCCCCCTCTGCGCGCCATGTCCTTCCTGCGTTTTGTTGAGTTTTGCGATACATGACCGGTTCTTCGAAAAACCTTGGTTCTACCAGGTTACAATTAGGTCAGACTTAGGTCGCGCTTGTACTACTTATATAGGTCTAAGTAGACTTAACATAGTTATCATACTTATAAGTATAAGTACGATAAGTATACTTATAAGAGCAACGCCTTCTCAGTAGGAGTAATTGCGCAGGTGGGTTATGCTTATGGCTTTGTCGCACTGGATGCAGAGGCCTTGCTTGGCCGTGGCTGAAGGCGTCTTCGCAACACAGGTCTTGCAGCGGGCACGCCGCACATCGTTGGTGGCTTTTTTGCGCCGAATTTCTTCCGGAGTAAACTGGCGTAGGGTTTTGGGGTATGTTTTTTCCTCTGTCACATCTGGCACACGACAGACGCACTGTGGCGAGGCAGTGGCGACAAAAGCCGGCCGTTGTGGAAGGACCGTGTTTCCCTCTGCAATGTGCACATGCATCTCATCGGTGGGTGTCGGAGGCTGCTTTCCTGACTCAGGGCTTCGGTACTGGGTGCACAGACGGTCCATTCCTTGTTCTAAAACTTTATACCATGCTTCCCGGTCCCAGACGGTGACGAATTCTCGAAGGGGTAGAAGTCTGTCTGGCATATTGCTGCGAGGGCTGCAGTTTCGGCAATAGAGCATGACATCAGGCTGACATTTTCGCTTGGGTGCATCTTTCTCGAACCGAGCTTTGGCTTGTGCTAAGGAGAGCTTTTTGCGGTGGAACTCCAA
Organism: Durusdinium trenchii; assembly: GCA_963970005.1. NCBI lineage: Eukaryota > Dinophyceae > Suessiales > Symbiodiniaceae > Durusdinium > Durusdinium trenchii. The sequence continues at coordinate 714,560 of CAXAMN010023995.1, read as the reverse complement.
ATACGTACGTGGACCAATGAGCTCTCCGTTTTGAAATAGGTTTGGGGAAAAGGCTTGGGTCACAGACGATCCATTCCCCCTGCCTCCGGTTGAGCGACGCTCTGACTCGGAGGCATCCTCAACGCCGGCTGAGCGACGCTCTGCTCGACGCACTTCCAGCTCGGCCCGCGCCGCCTCTACCACCCGATCCATGCTCTCGGACGCACAGGCGGGCAGAAAGTGCAAGGCCTTTTTGGCCTCTCCATAGGCACCACAAACTATCTCAACTCCGGCACTCCACATGCCAGCCGTGGCGCTTGCACGGAGTCGCGGGCTGGTCCCTTACCCACACAAAAACCCGCCAACACCGCGAGCGACACCTACCGTCCCCGCCACCCACACACACCGACCTACGCGCGGGGCTGGTCCTGCCCAAGCTCTCTTACCCGCGTGCGCCGGCGCCCGGCCCGGGCGCCGGCCACGGGCCCGCGTCCTTGCCGGAGGCCTTCGGTTGGTAACCGAAGGTTATATACGCTCGCCGCCCCTGCCGCCGACCCTTTTGTTGGACCGCGGGGATAGACCCCGTGTCGACCTCCGCCCGAATCCGGTCGACAGATTTATATGTATCTTGCGCAGGATGTTCAAAAAATGTTCAAAAACATCGTTTTTTACAGTGTTTCGTGGCCTTCGGCCGACACGACTTTCGTCTAACAGGGCGCCGGTGGTGTCGGTTATGCGTGCCGCGCGGACAGGCTTAATCGACATTTCGTGGGTGTTGGGCACATAAATTGCCTAACATATCCCTAACATAGGCCCAAGATAGCCAACATATCCCCAACATAGCCTCCAAGATGGCTCAACGTAAGGCCAACATAGGCCAACATGGGGCCAACATACGCCAACATAGGCCCAACCTAGGCCAACATAGGCCAACGTAGGCCTAACATAGGCCAACCTAGGCCCAACATAGGCTCAACTTGGGCCCAAAGAGAGAGAGAGAGAGAGAGAGAGAGAGAGAGAGAGAGAGGGAGAGCGAAAGCGAGAGCGAGAGCGAGAGCGAAAAAGCGAAAAAGCGAAAAAGCGAAAGCGAGAGAGAAAGAGAGAAAGAGAGACAGAGAGACACAGAGAGAGAGCGAGAGAGAGAGAGAGAGAGGATCCAGCCCTGCGCGGACCCAAACCCAAATGGGCCGGCGCCCGGCTGTCAGGCGTAAGCCTCATAAATCCGGGCGCCAGCCACGCGCACGTTCCCTTGCCGGAGGCCTTCGGTTGGTAACCGAAGGTTATATACGCTCGCGCCCCCTGCCGCCGACCCTTTTGGTCGACCCCCGGTCGACCTCAGGTTAAATCCGGTCGACAGATTTATATGTAATTTACAGTGTTTCGTGTGTGTGAGGTACGCAAAACACTGTGTTTTACCGGGTTTGGGGCCCCTCGGCGGCCGAGAATTTCATCTTGGAGATGTTAAAAAAACGTAGGTTTTTCCATGGTTTTGGCTTTGCGGGAAGGAAAAATCGTAAAAAGTTGTATCGGATGATATTTTTGAACATAAATTGCCTAAAATCTACCCAACATAGGCCCAACATAGCCAACATATCCCCAACATATGCCCAACATAGCCTCCAAAATGGGGCAACATAGGGCCAACGTATGCCAACGTGGGGCGAACATACGCCAACATAGGCCCAACCTCGGCCAACATAGGCCTAACATAGGCCAACCTAGGCTCCACTTGGGCCCAAGATGTGCCCAACATAGACCACATGGGCCCAACTTGGCTCAACCTAGGGCCAAGATGCGCACCAGATAGCTTAACTTTGCTCAATATAGGCCCCACCAAGTCTCAAAGAGAGAGAGACAGACAGACAGACAGACAGACAGACAGACAGACAGACAGACAGA
>CAXAMN010023995.1:656946-667682 GCA_963970005.1 Durusdinium trenchii | reverse complement strand
GCATCGCTACTAGTAACAAGAAGCTACCAGTAACAAGAGCATCGCTAATAGTAACAAGAAGCTACTATTGTTTTGGCAGAGGTCCCTAACCGATTCTTTCAGAGTCTCGGAGGCCCAGCAACAAGTGAGGACGGCAGCTCCTCACTCTGGCAGAAGAGGAGTAGAGCACGAAGCCTTGAACGTCTTCAGCACGGTGCACGAAAGGATGCTTGAAAGTCTTCAGCAATCTCTGAAACCTGGTTCCGACTCATGCAGCTACAAACCCAAAGGACTTCAAATTTTTCACAGGACTTCAAGCACCCTGGATGGGATCACACCAAGTTGGAAGAGGCTTCCTCCAATCATCTTATACACTCTCAATGCTCCAACGGAAAAACACCAGTTGCGCCGTCCCATTCAAAGTTTCCAGTTCAATCAAATACAGGCCAGGTCCACTTGGCACAATCTTTCTGAAAGCTACCTCAGACGCTCTTCGTTGAGACCGACAAACGATATATATATATATAAAGAGTAAGCAGCACCTTTTTTCTTATTCGCTCTGCAGCAAAGTTGTCAAAGATAGTAAAAGTTGGGAACAGAAAAAAGAACTCCCAAGCCGAATGATTGTCCCCCCCCTTCACGGTCCACAACACGTGAAGGGGACGTTCCCAGACAATCGTCCCCCCCCAGCCAGGCGGGCCACTCCCCAGACCCTGACTGGGCCGCGAGGGACACCAGCATTTCTTCTTGTTTCTCTCTCAATGCTGGTTTTTTGGAACTTTCAGTTTCCTTCCAAGTCCCCCCAGGCCTCGTTCCGAGGACGGCCTGTTGCTCTGCAACGGCTCAAGTGTTTTAAAACTTCTGGGGCTTGACTTAACAAAAACGCAATGGTCTTCTCTAAAGGACCTTGTTTCATCTCTGCCACCAAGGCTGTAAAACCGTTCAAGCAAAAAATAGCAGTTTAATGGGCCTATCCGTGCCCAGGAATCCTGACACGGCCCAAACCGCCATGTTGCCTAAATCACCATGTGGCTCTTTCTTGTCCAAAAGAGTATGATCTCAGCTCCAGGGACTCTAGTTAGAGAGTCGCAGGTTAATATTTAAACAATTGTCGCCAACGCGGAGGCGATAGGCACCGACTCTGGTGCGTGGATGTAATTTGAGTCCACTGTAGTGACAATGAGAAGGCGGTGTCATGACTTAGGGAAGCACTTTCGTGTACCCTAGCACTCTTACCTGCCTGCAAGGAAATGAGTGCTGGGCAGAGCTTGGCTGAAAAATCAAAATGACGTCTAATAGCCTACTCTTAAAATTCTTGACCTGCCTGCGATCAAATCGCAGCAAAAGCGACCATGTCCCTGGTACCGGCTCCAGCCGACCTTACCTTGTAGGACACTTTCAGGGACAGGCGGCCCTCGATTTGACAAACTTACTTTCTTATCCATCTCCATGATCCAGGGAGATCCTCCTGAAGCTCCGCAGCATGGCGCCTTAAGAAGGCCAGGGCATTGGCGGCCAGACCACGCCTGTTCCCCGATATCCACAAATGCTTTAATTACTCCAGCACTAAGCCATCCAACAGCTCTCACGCGTGTGGGAGCTCATGTCCTTGGCCGTGAAAAAGCTAGGGAACCTACCACGCATTGTCGTACCTGGCACGTGTCGAAAGTTTAAACAGTCAACTATTTCAAACACCCTAACATTTGCCTACACTCGCTCTCCTAGCTGGGGTAGACCCGCCAAAAACGACACGTTCGTCCTTTTGTCATCCTGTGGAAACTCACGGGGGAATCAGTGTGGCGAGAATGTACGGCAATCCAGCTCTTGGACATGCTCGAGTCTGCGTCTGAGGCACCCCAGGCAGACTCTCAACCCCCGGGTATTTATGCACTCAGCCTGATGCCCCCAGTTCTGTGTCTTATGACTCCCGCGAGTGCGATGTTGTAAAAATTGGAAACAACTGTGACGGGGCCACCTTGCTCCAAACCTTCCGCACTCTGACTATTATACAGGGCTTTTTTCCGATCAAAAAGATTTTGCGGTCCGGGCGGTTGACGATCTCCTCCCTCAACTCGAGCTTCCCGGGGAGCCAATATAACCTAGGTCGGTTGCACCCCATCAAAAGTCCCCACGTCACCGCGCCGGGGGTTGCCCCCGAATGAGCTCGTTATGAAGACTTTCTCCGCCACATCCATGGAGCTCACGCTCAATGCCGCTGCCTCCACTCCTGTATCCCCTTGACCTGTGTGCATAGCCCCGACCTTGCTTCGCGCAGGGCGCCCTTCGCCGCCTGTTAACCTCTGCAAAACCCTTGCCAGGGCGAGCCCGCCCCGTTGATGACCATGTACACCTGCTCGCGTGTCAACGACCATGAGACCGCGACGTCCTCTCCGGCCTCGTCAATATCCGCGAGAAGCCATGTGCCAGGAAAACGACGCTCAACTACTCCACGTCCGACACTTGCCCAGCTACTTCCTAGGGCAACCCTATTACTTTGAAGACTCTTCTCCTATTTGCTCGACATCTCGGGTGGAGCGGAGCTGTTCGCCCCTTGCTCACCAAACCTTGCATACCTCTTCTCCATGCTACGACGGACCGCCGCATGTCGCCCAGGAGTATAGACTCACACGAAAGCTCGTCCGACCTAAGGTTATCGTGCACAAGACGCGCCGCCTCTCTAGCTGGACGCCCGTTGGTATAGGAAGCCGATGGCGCCCACGGACATTTGAAGACTCCTTCTCCATAGGTGGAAGAGTGGTAATGATGTAGTTGGACATCATCTGTCCCTTAGGGTAGGCCTTACCCCGTAACCCATCCATCACTCTTGCCTGCTCCTCTGCGACTACCCGTCAGCTATCTGCCTTACCTGGGTGCTGGGGAGGACCCCCAGCCTGATTCTCCTCCCTAAGAATCTTCCCCCGATACTCCAAGTGGGGTTTCACTCGGGACCCCTTCCAGCCAGTCGCACTTGCCCAAGCCTACTATCCACACTGTCTGACCCACCGGCCATACCTTGTCGTGTCGAATCCCACACCTCCCCCTGTCATGGCAGGGGATGTGTCACTGCAAGCGCAATACCACTGTGCGGTGAACTAGTTATGCAATGTCTTCACTGTTCAACGAGCCCTGGGCAATACCTCTGTACAGGGATGACCAAGCTCTCCCCGGAGGCCCAATGGCACGAGAGAAGGTGGGAGACGCTTGCTGAAGCACAAGTAGGGAAACTAGCCGGGGCGAGAGACAGCGTGCATTTATTCCAAACGAAAAAGCGTAGAGCCACAATTGGGGCCCCTCACCGAAGGCGTTGGATTCGGCCCTCTCTCCAAAGACCCTAGCATCCATCAAACCCTGTGCGTCGCAGTACAAGACCTCATCTTGACAAAGACCTTTAAATTGTTGAAACACAGGAAAGGATACCCACACGGAGGAAGGGATAGCGGAAAAAATGTAAGACACTGCAGGTCTTCACTTGATACCATCAAGGTTTCATGCGGCTCGATGTGAAAAGGCGACCTCCCCAACCACTGGGCCAGGGTTTGCATGTCCCCGGCCATTCCCTGACACAAGTCGTTGAGCGGCACCAGATTCATGAAGAGGCGGTAGAAGGGTATTCCTTGTTCCTCTTCATGTTTTTCAACTACAAAAAGTCCATGGAGCAACAACTTTGACCCCACAGAGAACACTTCGGATTCGGGAAACAACCCAAAAAACAATCGTGCAACCCCGATCTCTCCGGGCAGAGCGGGTTTGATCTTCTCCCATCGAAACGAAAAGGCCATCCCCCGTGTAGTCGACAGTCAGTCCGGGTCCCGAAAGGAGTTTTTTCCCCGTCAAATGACTTCGTCACCTCTCTAATGTCCTGGAGCCCAGCTACTTCTCTTGCCGCGGCCTCGATGATGCGGGCCTGCGTCCCAGACATTGATGATCGCGTCATTGCTGGACCACGTTCCTGGCCAGTGGGTCTCTGACACCCCCAGATTGACTTCAATGCCATGCAAACTGCAATCACCCAGTCAATAGTCCCTGCAAACTCATCTAATAGTAAAGGGCTCACTAGCTCACGGTGGGTTGGAAGAGGGAGTGTATGAGCCTGCTTTGGTGGCTCCGAGATACGATCATCCCCTTCCGTGGGCTGGCTGCAGAGCGATAAAGACCCCCGTAAACTCGCCCCCAATATCCGTCCCATCTCCCAAACCTGCAAGCCAATCACACCTTTTATCGAACCCTCCAGGTCCGAGGGGAAGTACCCCGTGTTCATCAGGGTAGCCCCTGGCTGTGGCGAATGGCTGTAGGCCGCCAAGCCAAACATCTCTCCCTGCCGAAAATTTGCCTGGGCACGAGGTGGGCATTGGTCATCCACCTCGGCGGCGTACAGGGCGCTAGGCCCCTTCTTCGTCCAGCGTGCGTCTGCTCCTTCAAAGTAGCGCCACACGCCGTCATATTGTCAACCAACTCTGAAACAGGGCCTGGGCCCCGTGCCTCAACCACTGCTCCATCAGGGACATCCGCCCCCGTTTCAATGTGGTCTATCTCTCAATCCTCAATCTCCACAGGGCAAAGGCGCCCCGACCCAATCTCTCGCCTCTCAATTCCTGCTAGTCCTTCCTTGGCTTCTCCTTCTTCGTGCTGCGACTGCGTTGGGCATAACGTTGAGCCTTTCGACGTTGACGATTTCAGGCCCGCTTCACCGGATCGAGCCCGCTGCGGCCAAACATCCTCTTCTGATCGACTGGGGTGTAGTCCGAGGTTGAACTTGGGCTGGAAGTCGACGGGCTCCTTACAGGGCTTTTCGCCCCGATCCTCTCTGCTGGGCACAGATGTACACGAGCGGGATGACTGGTGCCCGTACCCCACGTGAGCAAACCCTCGAGGCTCGTGCCCATGAGCTTCCAGACCAAGTATCGGCCTGATACGTCCCTCGTAGTCTCCATCACCCTTCCGCTGAACTGGCATGGGGTGTTGTAGTAGGCCGCATCTTCCCCGTGGACCAGGGAGCCAATTGCAAGATCGTCTTCTCTCAGGGCTTCCTCGCCCCGATCCACCTCCCCTACGGCAGGTGCTGCGGGTTGACGAAGCACACGCGGGGGCCGAGGTGCCCCGGCCGGACGTCTGTTCACTTTCGGTGCCATTGCTTCCCCTTCGAGGGTCGACCTTTTCCTCCTTTGCCTTTGCCTCTCGCCTGCCGTTCTTGCCCTCTGTAGACGTGTTGCCACCCCTTCCACCTTTTGATAGGTGCTGAATCACGGGAATGGTATCTCCGGGGAGAGACGGACAGTGTCCTAGGTCTCCTGGGCAATGGTTTGCGGCTCGAAGGCTTTGCAATCTGCCGCAACTCATACTTCGCTGGATGCTTCTCGACGTCGTCGTCCTGACTGCCAGTCTCCCCAGGATCCTCTTCTTCCTCCTCAAGGGATTCTAACTCTTCTTTGGTCTCTGGCTCAGTGGCGATGAGCTCCTCTTTCTCGGCCACCTCAACAGGGCCTGGACTGCCCCGATCCTTCTTCTTCTCTCTTCTCCTGCTCCGGCTGCGCCGCCTCCTTCGATGCCTCGAGGAGGAAAGGGCTGTAGCTGGCTTCTCCTTCTGCGTCGCCTCACTCTCTTCTTTCTCGGATCTTGAAGGTCCTGCCAGTGGGTCCTCGTGTCCAGGGTGCTCCCCCGAAACTGGTCCAGACTTCCCGGGGGCCTTCTCCTCCTTGTTCACCGCAGGCTTGATCTCCTTCTTCTCGACCAAATACCTTGTGAATCAACCCGCCCCGCGGTTCGATCTGCTTCGAACACTTCGCAGTCCGACTCCAGGGTCGTCAACACTTTCGCGAGGAACGAAGTGAGTTCCCGGGCCTTAGAGGTGGGATATCTGTTTCGGACCACTGTCTGGACCTTATTTGCCAAAAAACAGGGATCGCAAAGCCCCGACGTACCAGTAGGAAGTGCCAAACGATTATGGCACCCACGGCAGAACATGAGCTAAAGCCGAAACACTACGGAATAAGAAATAAATGAAATTACCGGTGTGTTACTCTTTAATCCCGGGGGCGGGAGACCATATATATTATTATATAATTGCATTGAAAATACAATGTTAAGTTTCCCTAAAAATCTAGAAACCAAATCATTAGTGCGAGCGCTTCTTCAAGAAAGCGTGAGCTATCCTGCGTCCAAGGTAGTAGCGTCCTGTACCTAGAAGCTTACCTAGCTAACCTACCTCACCTCTACTAGCGGCCTACCCCCCGGCCCCCAAAAAAATCAGAAATCCAAACGAGTCGATGCTGTTTGAGACTGTTAAGTGGATAGATCTGTGGTGCTGGATGACCTGCTCCGGGGTATCGTTGCTGATGGCCGACATCCTTATCGTTGCTTCGCTCAAATGAATAGGTTGTCGTTGTTCAACACGTGCGACAACATGTCGTGTCAAAGTCGTCAGTATAAGCTGCCGAGTACACCCGCGAAATTTAACATTAAAAAACATCCTGTGTGGTATGTTAGCGTGAGGTGTCCTATTTGCGAAAAAGCTCCTGGGAGCGGGCCATGTTAGTGTGGGCAAACTGTGGGCAAACTGTTATATAGTATGCAATGCAACATAGACATAGACCTTCGTGTTGACACCTATATCCCTGAGTCTTGTGAGCAGCTAGCACAGTTAAGCCTTGTCAGAATGTGACACATTCGGTCCAAGTTGCACAGTTCAGTGTTGCCTGTGTACAAATACCTCAGCGCAAAGTTCACCACCTGACAAAGCTTCAAAGTCCAACTAACAAAGCTATCGGCTATCGTCCCCTCCAAATGTTCTGTTGGTTGTCTCTTTCCAAAGTCACGGCACACACTGAACTTCGTCTGCTGCTGGGTCTTGTTGCTAGCATGCGAGGACCATTTACAAACATGCCCTGCCGTCGTTGTTTGTTCACGGGTTCAACATCGCATGCACACCTTGTGTCCCTAGAAGGTTTGTCAGCATTCCAGGCCCTTCTTCCAGCGACATGTCTCTCCCACCCTTGGCCACACCTCGACGCTGTCGCAGGATGTGATTTTCAGCACCTCTGAGAATGGCACTTGTTAGTTTTCAAACAGCTAGCTCGCGAGAAGCTTTTCCACTAGCACCGCTCCACTTCAGCAATCCTGACAAATGCTTTATGCCTCAAAAATACCAAAGCACACTTGGTGATCACACGACAATGGTTTTTGATTCAAGTCGCGTGCACATCAGGTGACTAGTGACTATTCCAGCCCTATAAAATACCTCAGGGCAGGCCAAGGTAAGATGCAAAAAAATGAGCCTCCCTGTTTTCTCCGTCTCTCTCTCTCTCTCTCTGACTTTGCAGCTTGGTGGTTAACAGTAATTGTTCATGTGCTCGCAACAATGCACTGCTGCCGCATGCTAAATGCGACAAGTGTAGACGTCCCCCAAACCCAACTACAAAAGCATTTGTGCCATGCTTTACGGAAGAGTATACTATACAATAATATTGAGGACTGTTGTGAGCTGGCCATATTGCATTGAGACTGGTTATTGTCCATGTTCAGCAACAATTCAGCAGAAGGGTACGGTCCATCATTGTACCTCACATCCACCCCATACCGAGAGTTCGGCATGAACACATGTTGTTTTCCATTCTCCTGCCTGCATGTCACCGTTGCTGCATGGCATCCTGCTAGTATTGCGACGTTTGGCTGCATTATTTGATGCATCTCAAAAGCAACATGAGATTTGTCGAAATGTACCCTAGGGCCCTTGGTCCAAAAGCTTGCCCGCCTGAGATGCTGGTGCCATTTTTGCGAGCCTGCTGCCAGGATGACTTTGTGCCTTAAGGTTCAATCTTGTGAGCTGGAACGACTTCTCCAAAAAGTGAATCAATGGCTTGAGATTTCTCTGGTCAATCTGGAACCACTTCAAAGTGTCAGAGTTGTCTACAACTCACCGGAACGACCTGATCCAACTGATCCGCTCAGTGTCCTGACGCATAGACTCGCTGATCTTCTCCGACTTCCAATGCCACATCAACAAAAGGTGCTTTCACACCAGCAGCCGGAGGCTGCAGGCCACCTCCGGCTTTATGACTCTACGATGCCGGATGACAGCAAACCAAGGTTCTCCAAGTTTGCTGGTCATCCCTCGGATGTACACGCGTTCCTTTCTTCATAATGTTGATAGTATAGAACTGAATCATTATGATCTGGCATATGATTGATCTTGACAATCGGTCTGCAAAGCAAAACAACTCTTTCGCTGTCCCCTCCAAGCGCACCGAACGTGCACCACGCCGGCATCTTCGTGCCACCTTTCTCTAGGCATCTCAGAAGAAGCTTGCAATGATGCCTGCTCTACATGTGAAAAAAATGTATCATATCATTCCTCTGGGTGTTCCTCTGGGTGTTCCTTTTGTAGCAAGTCCCTGGCAAAGAAGTGCAAAAGGTAATGTCAATGTCATTCACATCAAGCACCAACTGAACCGAAAGGCTGGCAAACCAAAGCTTTCAAAACCGCTCTGTGGTTGCCTGCTAGCTACATCCAAGATCCAGTTTCGCGAACCAAGAAATCTGAGTTGTCCACTGAGGACCCAATGCAAAGCAAAACGCTGATTGCGCAAAACACTTGGTTTCTCTCAGTTCCCTGACCAACTTTCAACTCAGGGCGATGAAGCTGCATTAGTTCTAGATGCCTCAAGCTGACAACACAGCACGACCAACGACTATCATAGTCTGTCATGCCGTTCTTCTGAAAGTAGAGTGACTTCAAAAGACTTTGACTTATCCATCTTTCTCCAAAGGCTGTAAACAAATTAAACAGGCACATGGTCATGTGGCCCATTGGGCCAACCCTGAAAGTACCTAAAGGATCCTAAAGATGTGTTTCCAAACTGTCAGAAAAATGCAAGAAGCTTTGAAGCTTGGTCCGCTGACTGTCCCAGCAGTCGTTGTGGAGAAAAGCCCCCAGTGTCTGAAACCTCGGTACGGATGGAACCGGAACAAACTCGAGTTCACCACAACAAGAGCGCCTGTTGTTTGTCTGTTTTTCCTTTTTAAGGCTGGGGGGCGGGCGATCCACTAATTAGCTTCTTAGGCTTGGACGCAGAGGGGCTCAGGCTTCTTTAAGGAAGCTCCCAGAGCTTCCTTGAAGAAGTCTGAGCCTTAATCATTTGGTTGCTTTGGTTCCTAGAGTTTAAGGAAACTCAACATTTGAGCCTTTTCACGCTCTTGAACAGCCTTATTTGCTGTGGTAGGGCACAGAGCAATTTGATAGCTTTTATTTGCACGTGCAGAGTCAGCAGTCTGTGCACAAAATCCCACATTCATGTAGTGCATAGTCAGAAAAACAAGTACCTGAGAACACCGACAACGGTCTATTAGAGCATCTACATTGTGAGACATCAGCCTGGTTTGAACAGGCAACCAACGCAAGAATTGGGCATGTGTCTTCTCTATGTCTAGATGCACTTCAAGATGGATTAGCACTCTCAAATCGATGAACAACTTTTGAAAGTAGTGTATATATAGTTATATAATAGAAGATCGTCAGGAGAAAAAGACCGTTTAATACTTTGTATACTAGTATAATACGCACCAAATTTGATTTGAGTCAATCTATGGCCCTATGGTCCATGGCTTATGGCCATATCAGGTCCTTGGAAAAACAAAACCACACTTTAGCTCGAAATCATGGCAAGCTTCAAAGGCCTCAACTTATCGTTGGCGCTTAAAGGCTGATGTGTTTGCGTGCGACACAATGTACAGCTACAATGCTACAACTGCAGTCGGCAAAAGTTGATGAAAATACTTCTTGTAGTAGCACTGATGGCAGCTTTATACTGCGTTCTGGTAAATAGCCTGTGACCATCAATCTTACAAGACCGAGCAAGCACTTCCATGTCCAATTCCTAACGTCTTGCGAGTAGTTTTACCACTCCTACAACTACAGCTGCATGCCACGGCTGATACATCGCTACCTCTTCCCACATACTCGCACTGGTTGTGCGCGGTTGCACTTTATGTAGCCTGTTGTACACACCAAGGCGACAAAGCGCTGACTGCACTTGTGGCCCAGAGGGGGGTGGCGAAAGCTAGGCAAATAAACAACGCTGGGGCTTTTTAGGCAGCAAAAACCTGGCCGGGAATCGCAACATGCCATGGCCAAGGGAAAAGGAGAGTGCCAACAGCGCCCCCCCAATACGACCCCAACACAGCCAACACATGGCAACACACAACCACCCCAGCAACCACCGCAGCAGCAGCAGCAGCAACAGCCACAACAACAATAACTGTAAACAGCAGCGGCAGCGGCAGCAAGCAGAAGCTACCAAGCAGCAGCAGAAGCAGCAGCAGTAGCTAGCAAGCAGCAGCAGCAGCAGCTACCAGCAGCAGCAGCAGCAGCTACTAACGGTTACCAAGCACCAGCAGCATCAGCTACCAAGCAGCAGCAGCAGCAGCAGCAGCAGCAGCAGCAGCAGCCAAGCAGCAGCCAAGCAGCAGCAGCAGCAGCAGCCAAGCAGCAGCCAAGCAGCAGCAGCAGCAGCCAAGCAGCAGCAGCAGCAGCAGCAAAGGCAGCAGCAGCAGCAGCAAAGGCAGCAAAGGCAGCAGCAGCAGCAGCATCTACCAAGCAGCAGCTGCAGCATCTACCAAGCAGCAGCTGCAGCATCTACCAAGCAGCAGCTACCAAGCAGCAGCAGCAGCAGCAGGAGCAGCTACGAAGCAGCAGCAGCATCAACAGCAGCTACCAAGCAGCAGCAGCAGCATCAACAGCAGCTACCAAGCAGCAGCAGCAGCAG
>CAXAMN010023995.1:625064-656936 GCA_963970005.1 Durusdinium trenchii | reverse complement strand
AGCAGCAGCAGCAGCAGCAGCAGGGAAAGAGTGAGCTTTCCTTAGAGTCTTTCGCGCCCGAACATTTGGTCTCGAACAATAGCACATATAGGTGCTGCCTGAGTAATTGTAGAAGGGCGACGTGGAAAGACAGATATGTCTGATATATCTGTGCTTTTCACGAATAAATGCTGACGATGCAGCCAGCAGCGGTGTGCATGATTGACATCTAGGGGTTGTATGCGAACATGTGTCAGCGACCGAAGACTCCATCGCAACGCTTGTGCATGCTCCCTGTCGCTCGAACATGGAACGCGGACTACCGTGAGTGAAGCAAACAGCCCGTTCAAACATCTTACTGGGTTCTGTCATTCATGTGTGAAGTAAGTATCATTATCTTTTGATCTGCATGGATAGCGGATAGTGCATTCTGATTTGTACTCTTGGGTTGTGGGGTGGGTACATGCCTGTACAAGCTTCTTAAGGATATAATGAAATTAGCATCGTTTCACGACTCAGAGGGAATGCAACTACTCTCGATTCTAACGAATAGGCTTTCTTCAGCACCAACAGCAACAGCAGCCAACAACCCCAAACAGCAACAGCAGCAAAACGGAGCAAACAACAAGCAGCAGGCAGCCAATGCAAGCAGCAAGCAGCAGCAACCAGCAAGCAGCCAAGAGCATCCAGCAGCACCAAGCATGCAAGCAGTAGCAAGCAGCAGCAACCAGCAAGCAGCCAAGAGCCAGGCGCAAATGAGATGCCAGCAGCAGCAGCAGCGACCAAGCAGCAGCAGCAGCAGGTACCGAGGAGGAGAAGGGTGGAGTTGAACCCCGCGAGGGGGGGGGGGAATTGACTTTAGGAATGCTACGGTCTAAAAACATCCTAGACTCCTAGACAAAAAAAAAATAGTAATGGTATTGTAGCTGTATTGACCAGGGTTCGCACTGGTTGTTCCACAGGTTCTTTCTGCCTTGGCTTAGCCACAGAAGCAAATTTAGGATCATCTTCCATTCTGTTAAAGCCTTGGTCTTAGTCTTAATATATAATACCTCTTGCTTGCACCAAAAAGGATTCTTAGATAAGGCAAGCATTCAACAGTATGCTGGAATCTAGAAAAGTACAAAAATGTTTATGTAAAAATGCAGAACAGAACAGAATTTTACAAAAATAAATACACAAATATTTTTAATATATATATATGTCAAATCAAATAAATTATAAAAAAATAACATATTTTATAAAATTCAACTGTCTAAGCTTTACCCCGCAGGACAAGTACAGGTACTTCAAACTTTGGTTCCGCAGCCAAAGCAGGTGTGGTTTCTCACTTGAGAACATGACTCGGCTTCCAACCGAAAATTGAGATGCCAAACCCCGCGAAGCAGCGTAGTTCAGTATCCAAAAGTTCCTGCAAAAGGACGCTTGGACTGAATCTGAAGAACCCTTGGCCGCAAGTCTGAGGAAGTCGAAGCGATTTGTGAAGCCCTTTTGCTTCAAGACATTCAACCAAAAAACACCCTGTGACTCTTGTTCACGTTTAGGCTCTTCGCGAAAGACAGGTTCTTACCAGCATATAGTATATAGCTTTCGAAACTTTGGCTCTCTGTCTGGAGTATCGGAGGAAAGGGTGTGCTGACCCTGAAGAAGTGTAATTTTGCTCGTAGCAAGTAATCGCTCATTAGAATTCTACACTGCACGCTCCAAGTTGGTCTCAAGAACCCGAATCAACACTCACAAACAAACAAAGCACCTCAAATATCCTCACGAATCAAACACTTTGTTTGCGACTGCAATAGCAACAACCTCACAACCCCAGCAGGAAACATTCCCAAAAACAGTGGCAGAACAAAGCGCTTGTGGGCAGGCAGAGACAATGATAAGCCTTTACACCTGCAACGCTGAACCCGAATCATTCACATCTACTGTCCTCCTCCCTGCTGCAATGTGCAAAAAGGACTGGCCACGCCTCAGCCAGCTGGCGATGAGTCTGGGTGTTATTCTCGAAGCTGAAGATGTTTGCTTCATATGCCAGCACTAGCCAAAAATGCAAGTCTGAAGGAGTGGGAAGTGAGCTGGAAGGACCCCTTGCAGAAATCCCACTTCTCATCTGCAACAAACAGCAGGATGCATATACGAGCATTGTATAGCTCTGCAGTACCCGGCAAATTCCGATGGATACGCAGTGCCTCAGCTGATGCTGCCTACATTCCCCCACCAGAGCCAGATCTTCCAGCATGACTGAGTCTTTCTTCAAATGTTTTCCCTGACAGTCTTCTTTGTCTTCCTGTCTCTTTCAAGCGCCACACCTCAGGCATGCGTTCAAAGAGCATGGCAAAAAGGCCCTCACATTGTGCACTGAAGTGCCTCAGCTCGTTGGCTCATTACTATTTTAGTTCAAGGCCGTGGACAGGGGCTGCAAGAGTAGGCTAACAAGTAAGCTAAGTAAGTATATAGCTGCTGGCGTAACTACTCAGCTTATATAAGTAGCCATCACCGATCGGACAAAGGCTAGGGCCCTTTGTCGCAAGACCAGGCATTCACTTCCACAAGTAATTACGTTAGGTGGACAGGTTACTAAATGTCCACTAAATGGCACTGGCCAAATTCAACACCTGATACACTGTGGCTGGATCGTTTACACAAATGGTATCAATCTAATTTGCAGATCTCATTGGTGTGTAGGGCTCCGTGGCAGTCCATTCGCTTCTAGGTGGTGCACTGGAAGCCACTTACCAAATGTAGCAACGAATTGCCTCATGGAGGGCAAACTGCAACTTGTGCTGTTCAATTGAAGTTTGAGTGAGGCCTTCCTTCAATGTTGTTGTATTCCCAAAGCTACTTCTACTTGTATACCAATCACGCTTCTTTCCCCACACAGTTTAGATGCAAGTCCCATCACAATTCCGCATAGCAAGAATTCAAAGCCATTGCGAACCACAAATACAAGATCATACAAGAATTTCTGATGCCCTGTAAGAGCATGAAACATAGCTGTTCTTTTGAAACATGACCGAAGTTTCCGCCAGATCTGTGGGTATCTGTTTCTTCTGCTTGGCATTCTCATTGGATTCTTGTCTTCTACTCTAAATTTAATTTGTGCGTTTCGGATAGGGTTCGTTCGAGCATTGTCTCAACACTTCCCATAAGACTTCTGATATGAAATTCCTAGTGCCGTCGGAAAGACAGCGTGAGCATACAAGCAGCCATAGCTGCGAGTACTTTGACTTAGCTTCTTGCCGTTGCGTTGGTGGAGCTCCCCCAGAGCCACACCATGAAGCCTCAGCAGGAAAGTTGTGATTTCCGGGAAAGGTTGTTCATGCTCCAAGGTGGACTTAACTTGCTCTCAACAAAGGGGTAGAAGATCTACATGACCTTTTTGCATCTTTTTGCTAATAAAGGCCTGAGGTCGACTTACTCGGCAGCGCCAAAGGGGATTGATTGCCCCTCGCCGTGGATTCTCAGTAGTGAGTGGTCCCAACAACACAATGTAAACCAAGAAACGAACAATGTAGACATGGTTTCAACATGGGCGCAGACTAGAAACTGCCCTCTGTCCTGTCCAGTTGAAATCCTTGCGGAACGATGGACTGAAAAGCACTCACTGGGGTTCAGACACGTCCGGTGGAAAGTAACGCAGGAGCAACAAGGCCACCTGAAACCAGGAACTGTGTGACGGTGAGTGAAAAGGAAGCGGTGCAATTATGTAATTCTGTAGAATGCATCCTGTTGGTTGGAGGCCACCGCTATTAGGTTGGAGGCCATGGCTATTAGGTAGGAGGCCATTGCTAGTAGGTTGGAGGCCATCGCTGCTAGGGTAGAATGCATTATGATTCCCCGCACTTGGGATGCTGCACAGGATGTTTGGAGTCTGCTGTGTTTATCACTGCAAAGCACGTTCTTTGTGGCTAAGCCGAGCTCAGTGTTCGTTTGCAGGTCGAGGCCAGCTGAGTACTTGGCAAGTTCACCATGCAGGTCAAATGGTTTCTCCAGTGTAAAAAGAACGGTAAAGAAGTTTCTCTCGTCTCCTTTCGCCTCCGGCCGCTCAAATGCAATGGCATTCCACAGCACTGAATGGCCACTGGGGTCTTGCGTTCGACCAGAGACTAAGCCGCCAAGGCGGATGATGGACTCAACCTTAGAAACTCGCTCCTCGGTGATTTTGCTGAAATGCCGAAAGAACAAACAAACAAACAAACGCTTATGTTCTTGTTGCACCACTGATGTGGATAGAAGACTTTTTGCAAGAATATCAAAGCTTCGGCAACCTGGGCTACCAAAAAAGAACACGAACAAAACAGAAGTGTTTATTTCCTGTTTTTCTCCTTTCTTTTGCTTTCCTAGCTTCCAATCAGCCAGGCTTCTCACGGATGCAAGGTCCCCATGGACAATGGCACGCCACAAGACCTACATAGAGGACAAAAGAGAAGGATATGTATCAAATCTATGGACATTCTGCTTGCAAATCTGGCTCTGACTCAAGGTCGCAAAACCAGTGTCAAAAACATGTGCATAATAGAGAGAGAGAGATCGAACACAAAACAGCACCCGCATCCTTTGCCTCCGGTGTTGAAAGCATGGTGCCACCTGGGTTCTTAAAAACATGTCGATTGCAGGACTTGCACCCCGAAAAGAAACAGCCGCGGCCTGGTGTCACAAAGCTTTGTTCAAGCCTTCTCGTGCCTGCATCGGACCCAAAGGTGACACACCCCTCTGACTCTCTGCAAGGCACCCAGTCACTACGGTTGCAACCGTACCTCTTACTTTTAATTTGCAAACGGATGTTAATTGTTTCAAAAAGGAGCAAGTTCTCGGTCCAATCTATCAGGCAGTTAGCACCCTGGCTACACACAGAAAAGGAGAAACAGCAGCATGTCCTTTCAAGTCTTTTGGTTTGGGCCTTGCAGCCTTGCGACATTTGTCGGGCACAAAAAGCGCAGCATAGCAGCACTTGCGGATTCTCGTGAACCAGGTCGATGATGTGACTACGTAATTCACTCCCCTGCAATCTGATGCAAACTGTGAGTCGTTAGCAGGGATCCAGTGGAGCACCTTGAAGGCATTCAGAGAGCCTTGGCGGAGCTTGTTGATCCAAAGAAAGACTCTTTACTTGAGAGAAAAGGAGGAAAGGTTTGAGAAAGTGACATGCAGTGAAAACAAATGTAGTCATCCACTTCAGCGGTTTCGGCTGCTCTTTTCCAAACACAAACTGGACATGGGAACCAGGGGCCCAAGGTGGGCCTGGGTCATTCTGTCCAAATAACAATGTCTTTCCAATTCCTTTCCATCCCTTAAATGCAATCTGAGATGCTCTTTGAGTATCTGCTCCAGGAAAGGTTGTACACCCAACTCATAGGCTGCAGATTTGATGCCAAGTTCAACCTGCAAAGGCTGTGTATATGCGTATATATATAATATATGTTATATATTAGATATAGATATTGCATGATGTTGTCATTTTGTTCATGCAACAAACCTTGATGGGAAGAACTAATTTCGTGTTCCTCTGTTTTTGGGTCTCATCTTCGGTTCATTGTTTTGTTTCTAGTCCCCTTCTCGCCTGCCAGCTTAGCAGGGCCTCGAGGCGTCGAACAGCCACGAGATCAGGTTCATGGCGTGCTCTCGCAATGGCCTGTCGTGATGGACCAATCTAAAATAAACAACACATTTCTCTGGCGACATGCATGCCTGTCCGTGAAACAAATTGTTGTCAACGCATTGCTGTACGTGGCATGGTATATTATATGGAGTGGCACAGCCAGTAGGAGGAAATTCCCAAGAAGAAATACCCTAGCGCAATGCAGTTATATGTAATGCAAAGTTAGGATTAATAAACCCCCCCTAGTTAAACCGAGCCCACACAGCCCCGAAAATTCACCCAAATTGAACGTATTATTGGAGCTAAATTCCCGCCTAATAGTGTACTTGTCATCTAGAAACCCCCCAATTAAACCGAGCCCACGACCAGGTCAATTTTCCGTACTATTTCTACTACGACTACTACGATTACTACGACTACGACTACTACGACTACTACGACCACCACCACCTACCACCAACCATCAACTACCTACTACTTGTTGATGACATCCAAAAAAATGTCTAGGGCTCAGGGCTTATAAATTGCCTTATTAAAAAGTAACTAAAAACAATCACTTGACAAGCTCACAAAGGGTACTCACAAAGGGTACCCCTCACAAGGGCCGGTCCCCCATCAATCATCTGCACTACTACCCCATATTAATTTGATCCTGTGTCCCTGGCCTTTTGTTTGCGCTTGTTTAAACTTATTGTGAATACTACAACCACCACTACTACGACTAGTACGACTACCACTACCCGTACCACTACTCCCTGAGCAGATTATTCAGGGGAGGTGGACCTCATGAATCGTACCTCAGACCTTCTAGATCTTCTAGACCTTCCACGTGGGGGGGGGGGCGGTTTGTTAATCCGGGGTTTGCATTAGTGATGTAATGTGTGGTGATTGTGATCAATTGCAATGATTTGCGACGCAGTTAGCGGTACCGCGCACAGAGAATTTAACGTCACAGTCGTCAGTCAGCTGAGTCGAAGCTTCGCTATCTGAGTGGTGAGATAGCTTGCTAGGTCTAGGTTTGGAAGCTGGCAAGGTGTTGATTTGTCGGAACAGCCAAGGATTGGAAAACCAAATATCGGAGTAGCCAGCTCAATTCCCTCATGCAATAACAACGACCTAAAGGACCTGCTACAACGGACCAGCCTCACACAGCGAGCACGTGTGAGCACAGTGCCCTACAGTTACAGCACAACTGCCGGAGACTCTTCACATGTCAACTTGTGTGCCGAGCTGAACATGCAACTCCGCTGTTGTCCTCCGTTGCTCTTTCCTTTTCGCGTCCACATCTCCACATCTGAACTTCCCGCTTTTAGGAACTTGCTGATCGACACTTTCTTGATAGTTATGATCCACTGCAATACTTACATGCATATATATATATACCCACTTCAACAGTTCTCCCGGTGTCGGGCCTTGTCAAGCAAAGCGGATACTAGAGGAGTGCTGGCAAATGCCCGCGATTCCATGCCTAAATCGTCGCTGAGGAATTCAGTGTGCTTTCTCTCTTTCAGTCTATGCCTTTGTTGAGTCTATTCCGCAGTATTTTTTGGCTAGCATCTTAGCACCCGGCTCAAGTCCACATGGATATGGACTCGCTCTGGATCACCTGCGGTTGACATGCATCACCCAGCTCAGGTGCCCAGTGACCATCATTCTTGCAATGCCTTTGAAGGGGCGAGCACGGGGCACGGGAGTAGGACAGGTAGCCAATAGTAAGGAGTATGCTACAAAGTAAGGAAGCTACTAGCAGCAAGAACCCAAACAGTTCCTAGAATTTGAAGGAAGTTTCTAGAAGATTTACAGTAGATCTTTGGATGTCCCAAGTCCTATGTCTTTCTCCCTTTCTTTCCCAGGAACACTTCTGCGAGAGCGTTTTCTACTGCAGTTTCAGGTTTCGAGACTTCCATGCTGAGCCTTGCTTGACAAGCTCGGAGAGATTTCTCCAGGCAGTGAAGAGTTGTTCCAGCACAGTGACCACCTTCCAGCGAGCACAAGACTGGACTACAATAATATGTACGAAGAACAAGGATCACAGCACAAGTGTTGCTACAGTACATCCTTTTCATTGTCAATGGCTGCACCCATGAGAACCGATATTCTACGAGAGTACGAGAGTAAAGGGTTTTTTAGCTTTTCACAAGTCCACAGAAAACATGTTTTGCTAGCCAGAGTGAAAGTAAATATAAGATTCAACGAAGAACTGGCAACAAAGTGCTGTGACATCCTAATGGAAGTCCAGAGTGCAACATGGAGCATAAAAACCCAGCACGCATCGTTCTTAGTTTGACTGCACACACACATCATCTTTCTCTCCTCCCTACTTCTTTCCCAATTGAGTGTTGAGCATCAGTCAGTGCGTCTTGCCTCAGTAGGGTGAAAGCTCAGGAATTGCCAGCGAAGGAACTTGTTCAAGACATTTCAAGCGGCTGAAGCATTTCACAAGTTCCTTGCCCCTGCAACATCTGGGGGTGCGGCTGTTGCGGGCCCAATGCCTTTCGCTCTCTGAAAAGCAAGATCATGAGCACACTTGTCAGCAAAAGCTGTATCAATTGCGACGCCTCTTTCGCTTGCTGCTCGCAGCCCTGCCACTTGTGCAGGCCACTCACCAACTCCTGAGCACACATGAAATACATGTGCATTCAAGTGAACCTCCTTGCTCAGCAAGCCAACAGTACTAGGTTGGAGGCCATCGCTATTGCGTTAACAGATTCAGCACGCTACTCATGTGGCTTGGAGGCCTGGTCATTCAGTGGGTCAGGGGTGCGGACTTCCAAGGCCCCAGGCTCGGATTGCCTTCAGCTCACGTGTAGGCCATCCCAAACCTTGGTCATAGTCACTGGATCGTGCCTGGGGAAGGGAGTAAAACGATGATTGCCAAAACGCTTTCTGCATATTGCCTCTGAGATTCCTGGCTCTCCAAGTCTTGTTCAGCAAGCCTTGAGGATACGGAGTCGGAAGCGAACCATATTAGGTCATGAATCCAAGCCCAGTTCGAGGACTCTACTGCAACTGCATTCTCCCGGGTAGTCTTCACAACGGGGCATAATGTCCCTGGATGTGTCTGATTGTGTCTCTGGACATACTCTTTTCTCAATAGCAAACAATGGTACAAAGCAAAGCCAAATGTTCAGTACCTTGAAATCTGACAGGCCATCACTCACTGCAAAGTTTAAAAATCACAGCTATAATGTTCTTCAGTTGTCTTGTACGACTGACATAAAGAAGACTTCAATCTAAAGGCTCGAAATGGAAAACTCCATCATAAAAAAAGATCCCCAGGCAGCCCTTTGGCGCCTGGATCCCTCAAGGATGTCTTTGGCTTGCTTGAGCAAAGCCTCCAACTCCACAGGATGAGATGCCGGCTTTGCTTGGTTTTCCTGAAATGAATAGCTCAATCAGTCACAGACTGTGCCTTTCAAAGATGCGTGCTGCTGGCAGATTGAATGAGGCTTTGGTGTTTTCTGTGCGGGCCTGATTGCTTTAAAGTAAAAAAGTTGTGTGTTGGAAAGGTTACCAGGTTCAAAGCTACGATAATACAACCAACGCATGTGGAGATGGTCTAGAGAATTCCAAAGCTCACACATTCTTTTACAAAGCAATGCGTCCTGTGTTTGCAAAGCAAACGTAGTGTCACCCGGGCGTAGCACTGGAAGTTCAAGACTAATTCAGGATTTGCTGAAGCATCGGACATTGAAAGGTTATGCCTGATATATTAAAGTATGATCATGCCAGCGAGCCAGCTCCTGAGTCTTCACCATTGCGTGGACCTGGGGGATCAGCCCAGCCACCTGGCCAATGGGGTCTCTAGATATTACATGCAGTTTTGAAAATTACAAATAAAGTTCAAGCAGTTTTTGTCCTTCCCTGCACGGTGAACCCCAAAAGAGAAGATTCCAGCAGTCATCGTCATTATTGTATAAGGTTGGTTTTCCGGCCTTCCTTTTCGGTGTTGCAACAGCTACTCTCATTGAAATAATGATGGAAGTGGAAAATGGCCCCTTGGATGACCATACTGATGACCATGTTCCTCTACAAACAGGTGGTTTTCCACTTCCATGATTATCTCAGAGATTATATTATCATACTAGTATATATACTATTGACAACTGGGCTATTGGGTGGACGCTCCAAATAATCTCAAGACGAGTTGGAGCGCCTCAGCTGCCACCTCCTCAAGACGGCTTTGCCTGAACAGCAACTGCTGCCACAACAGTTTGGGTCACTTCAACGCAAGACATCACGCTAGTAGGTTGGAGGCCATGACTATTAGGTTGGAGGACATGGTTAGTAGGTTGAATGCTTTCATTGGGGGCACAAACCTTCATCAACGCCGTGTCCAGTTCTCTGCTTGATTCAATTCCTGTTTGCTGGATATGAACGTCTCATCTCAAAGTCTGAAGTGTTTCCCCAACAACAGCTTAGCAGCTAAGGCCTGACGGTGCCCCGTGCTTTTGGAAATGGCCTTCAGCGGACAAATACAAACAAAGGGCAAACATCAGATTCTAACCAAAGGAGCCTATTTGATGCTACTAATTCTTGTATTGTCTTGGTGAAAGTAGAAATGACTTTGCACATTCGACCTGGTTCATAGTCAAAGGATGGCAAAGGGAACTTCACCGCCGGGCATGGGGAGAACAATTTGGAACGTGTTGGGCTGCTGTGCAAATGCTTCAGGGCCTTCGGTACCTTTGGAATTTAAGGATCTGATTGTTTGATATTGGTCTGCCGCTCTATCAAATGCAGCAAAAGCTAAGGACGAAACAAGTACATTGACAGGTATCTCTTGAAGACATCTTGTTCGTGGCTTTTTTGAGCCGGGTGAATGTGAATTAACTCATATAATTGCATGCTAGCTGCTAGACTGTGAATATTTGGTAAGTCAGAAACCTGAAACTCCAAAAAAAGGCCTCGTGTGCTCTGTCTGGTGTGATCACTGACTTCTCCTTGTGTGTCTGTTCGTAACTCAGTACCCAGCTGTTGCTGTTGCATGTGCTCCGAGTATTGCTGTTGTTGAACACGCTGCAAGGACAGCTCCAACTCTTGCCTCGAAGAAAAACGACCCGTCGTGCAACGAAAGAGGGAAAGGAAAAAAACTGATAACAAAAAGGAACAAAAGAGTCTAAAGGTCTACAAAGAAAGGAACATACGGTTGACGGAAGAAATCCTGCACCACGAGAGATATTCTTTACAAAAGTGGTGCAGGAGTTCTTCCGTCAACAGTAGGAAGGTGTTTGGGCGTTTAAATAAGGGGGGCCTTTCGAAAGCTACAAGTAGGATCGGAGACAATAAGAGTTAGACATATTGCCCCCACCTCATGGCCACTTGAAGTGCATGGTCTGGACCCTGAATAGCCAAGACTAATGTGGATTCAAGTTCGCATCCGGTCACAGTCACAGACAATAGTGATCGCGTTGAGGAACGGCTTAGACCAGCCTCTGGCTTTGGTGGCTCTTGTGGCCTTGGAATCATGCATTACATGCATCATGCCTCTACATGATGGCGCTAAATACAATTATACAGTAAATCAAAAACCTTAAAATCACGCACTATGAGGTGTCAAACATGGCCCCAGGGATTTGGGTTGCTCTTATCAATATCATCAATGTGTCTCTGGAAATCATTTTGGGGGGCTGTGTTTTGTATCAGTGATTTTGTTGGAGAATTGATGCAGCAACATCATCATGTTTATTCACTGCACCTACTGTCCATACTCAATATATACATAGCTTAGGCGACTTGAAGCTGAAGAACTCATCTTATATCTGAGACTAGTGAACACATCCTCCAGTATTACGTAAGCCCCATGCCGACCGTAGGTGCGGCTGCTGGTGTTCAGCAGGTCCTCGGCCAAAAAATTTGAATGCGTGCTACATTATTGTGCTATGCACATTGCAACTGTCCTAAACGTTAAGAGGCAGTAAAGCCTGCTCAGAGATGAATTAAAAGGTGGAAGACATTGCAATCAAAGGTAAAATGCTGTGAAAGATGTGACCCAAACAACATGCTTACACCAAGCTGAAAGAGAAAATTACAGTAGGCGTTACTAACAAACGCTGGAAGTCACAGACATCGGCATCGGCAGGATTGCAAGGCAAAGGTGCGCCATGACAGCTTTAGATTTTAAGAGCTGGACAGTGCATAGGGCTGCATACTGTGCGCAGCCGTAGCAGGGGCACAAAGGCAGGGACAAACCAGCTCCAACCCATGTCATCTGGGGTGCAGAAGCAAACACTCTCGTGAATGATTGAATCATATGACAACGGTAGGATCGTATCAAACCGTTTCTCGCACTTATCTCATCTAGCTCCATCTAAGCTACCCGACCTCCGGCAAAGGTACGCCTACCGATTTCTTGGCACATCCCAGACAGCTCTGGTGGTTTGCCAAAGAATCAGGATGCACAAAAGCACAGGACTTGTGGCACATTCATAACAAGCTTGCACTCTTGTCACTGTCACTGCCTAAGTCAGGCAGTCGCGCTGGCGCCCAAGAGAACCTAAGGTACTTGGTGCAGCAATGAGTAGGTTAGGACGGAAAACAAAGCAAGTGCACGCAAGACGAGTCTCCGCAATAATCCGTTGCCAAAGCAAGGTACACATTTGTATGATAATTGTATACAATGCCTATACTCTTGCAATCACTCAAGCTTTCCTGGAAGCACAGAATCTTCCAAAGGCAGCAGCTCCAACGATTCTCGGGGGGCACCTGGCCGCGCAGTCCAACCAGAGATTAGGGATGGGTGCACAGCAAAGAAGGAGTGTTCAAGGCATGAAACAACAAAATATATACTGTACAAACTGTACATCAAACAATTATATAAGGAAAAGCATCTGCATGAGTGTGTAGGAGCGCTAGTACGAAGGTACGAAGGCAAAAAGCACCAGTTGGTGGCCTTGAAACAGACTTACTTCCCCCTGGTTTGGATCTTCAATCTGATCCTGTGCTCTGAGCCTGCAGGGCTGGCAGGCTCTGTGGATGGAGCTTCAGGCGGAGTATGCACCCCTTCCGGCACAGCCTCCTGACGAGTCCAAAAACAGTCCTCCTCGAAGAAATAGGAGCAAGTGCATTACTACATAAAACAACTAGTAGCAAGAAGCTACTAGTAGCTATTTGTTACTAGTAATGCACTTGTTACTAGTAGCGATGCACCTTGTTCTGTCTTTTGCTGTCCGCTTCTGCTTGGTCCCAAACCCGAGAGACGACACCCTATGGGTGGACGGGGCCAGCAATGAGAAGCACAGGATCGGACTGGTTGGGGTGGCCTGCCAAAAATGCAGCCTCTAGCGGTTGTAAGGCCCTCTACTTCAGGGCATCGCCAGTTCTGCCAACATCTATGAGCGTGTGAGGCCCGAAGAGAGCTTCTATAACACTCGAATCTTGTGAGGTTTATTGTTGCTTGTAAGGTAGCAAAGCAATTCTACCTGCTGCACCCAAGCCAATCTGGCTTAGTGTTCTGTTGTCAAAGTCTTGCAAGTCAGCTTGAAGAGGCTAAGTCGTTGGAAAAAGTGTTGTTCCAAGGGGAGGTCCAAAGCATTTGGCCCAGTGTCATGCTCCATTCTCGCATAACGACCGCTGTTATCGTGGTGATCGAACTTCAATGAGCCATCCGGCATCATCCCGCAACATTTATACAGCTGTGTTGCAAAGGAGTAAAAGATGGTCAGAGTTTAAACATTCTGCTGCTTGTCAGATGTGACTGACATTCTTGCAAGACAGCGGCGTGCCGTCTGTCAGGTGTCTGGTCCGGTAAAGGCAAAGGAAGAGGCGTGCAGGACACACAACAGCAACATTTTCTTTGACAAAATATGTTGTGACATATATACTCTAAACCTGCCATATTGTCTGACATGTTTGTGACCGTGTGTGTTAGTGGTTGTGTGTTTGTAGTTGCGGTTATGTGTTTGTGGTTGTGCACTGTGGTTGTGTGCTGTGGATGTGTGTTTGTGGTTGTGTGTTAGTCATTGTGTCTTTGTACTTGTGTTTGTGATTATGTCTTTGTAGTTGTGTTTGTGGTTATGTGTTTGTGGTTGTGTGTTGTGGTTGTGTGCTGTGGTTGTGCGCTGTGGTTGTCTGCTGTGGTTGTGTGCTGTGGTTGTGCGTTGTGGATCTGTCTTTGTGGCTGTGTGTTTGTGATTGTGCCTTGTATGTGTTTGTGTTTCTGTGCTTGTGGTTGTGCGTTGTGGTTGTGTGCTGTGGATGTGTCTTTGTGGTTGTGTGTTGTGGCTGCGTGTTGCGGATGTGTCCTTGTGGCTGTGTGCTTGCGATTGGGTGTTTGTAGTTGTGTTTGTGGTTCTGTGTTTGTGGTTGTGTGCTGTGGTTGTGTGTTGTGGTTGTGTCCTGTGGATGTGAGTCCGGCGGGGAACACTGCCGTCGGGAGCTGGCGGTTGAGGTCCGGCGGGGAACACTGCCATGCGACACTTGCAGTTGAGGAGGCGAGGAGGAGAAGGAGGAGGAGAGGACGAGAGGCAGCTGACATAAAAATCTAACAACCCTCACCTGACAGGTGGGGAAAAACATGCTGTACTTCTGGCGGATTGGAGCTAGAAAAATCAGCATGGATCAACAGATTTGAATAGTCTTCACAACAGCTTCCACCTGTCCAGCAATGTCAAACATTGCATCTTGCTCCTGGGGTTCCTCCTTCTCGACGCAAGCAACAGTTACATCAATCTCCACCTTTCGCACAGAGGTGTTAAAACCCTGCTGGTTGGAGCCGATCGCCAACACCTTTAGGCATTTCCGTAGTTGTGCAGCTAAAATGATGCTACAAGACATTGAATCGAAACCAGGAGTGACGCATTGATATCTCTGCAATAATCAAGTTAACAGTGGCTTAGCTGCCTATGCTCCAACGACACGCCAATACAATTGAAGCATTTCGTGTAACAATATTTCCCGGTTGTGGCGACTTTGTAATGCATCAAAGACTCTGGGGGCTGCAAAGGCTCCGCACTCCTTGCTCAACTAGGGGGTCATCAGCAAAGCTCAGCAATTGAACTAAAGCAGCTGCTCGCAGATTGTGTTTGCTTGGTGCAACAGCAATTCATTCATTTCCTGGTCAATACTAATATGACCCCGCGCGCAGCCAGCACCTCACTTGCATCAAGCTGAACTGAACACTCCCCTTGAGCCACCTATCCATCTTTCTTGGATGGAACATCTCCGGACAATCTGCAGTCCCGCTCCTCGACTTGTTAGGCAGCTCCTAGGTGACAGCACATGGCACTCGGCTACGGTACTCGGAAAAAGTAGGATACAGACTGAATGTTTTTGATTGGATGGCAGCACTGCTCAACTCAAAAGCGTTAGTCTTGTTTCAGGGTTGGTTTACAAGGGAAACTATTGGTCCCATGGCCTGGAGCTAAACAGGTGAGGTACCACGTTCTCATGGCCAACGATTGGCCCAACATCTCTCATGGTGGGGTTCTGCCGACATGTTAGAATCACCATGCTGCCTCTGATTGCCTCTGTCTGTGTTGGTTATTCAAGTATATAATCGTTGTGTGCCTCCCCCACCGGATGCAAATGACCATGCGTTTGAGTGTGAGGCCTACCTACGGCGTGAGGAAGCTCTGCACTTGCTGCATTTGTGGTTGTGCTATGTTGTGCTCAAGTTGATGCTCATGGTGGTGGTGGTCTCCGCTGTCCCCTGTACCTGCTCTTCGCTCTGCTTAGCATCGAGTTCTTTTGCTGCCTGCAGGGTTCCCGTCAGAACGGTGCAAAGTAACAGTCGTGAGTCGTATCGAAGGCCTTCGAAACTCCCCTCTGCTGAAAATCATCAAACCAAAACTGATCCATCATTAGTCGCATCAAACATGTCAGCGTGGATCTCGGAAGCATGGTTAGTGCCCTACCAAAGACCTAACGGATCTCTGGGCAAGTGTCCCGCTACCAAAACTTTATGGTCGTACGAAAATGAAGCAAAAAATGCGCAAGGGCTTGTTTGGTTGGCTTGTTGGTTTACTAGATTTCACCGAATCAATCCCTCTTCGATGGTATGAGACAACCCACCATGACCCAACGATAGGGTCAAAGTAAAAACTAAGAGAGCTACAGTAATACGAAACCCAACACACTACAGAAATGTATTCATTTCAGCCCGGATACTTACTTTGCACGCGAAGGCCAGAGAAAGACTTCCCGCATACAAACATAATTACAGGCAATGTCTTCAACCCGTAATAAGTTGAACCAAATATGTTGCACGCAATCGCCAAAAAAAAGACTTAGGAAGTAACACATATATGGGGATTCGCACGCTGAAACATCAACCCGTAGTGCTCCCGTCCAAATGCACGCTATTCCCATATTCAAGGGCCATTGATACGTGTGGCATGAAACATGTTGAATTACTCCTGGCAGTGCTTGGGTAGGTCGACAGTCAGGCTGTGCTGTGTGCCTGGGCCATGGCTTGCTCTGCTTCCTGCACTGCCCGATCTTTAGCTGCATCTTCTGAAGCCTGTGACTGCTGACAAAGAAGAAAACACTGGTTCAAAGCTTGTGACCGTGCCATCAAGCATAGATTCAAGTATTCATGGCACACACCATGCAAGGCATGCCCATTACCGTTTCTACGTCAAGCCTCAGCCCACTAGATATATATATATATATATCAATAGTATATATCAATAGTACCACAAGCGTCCGGTGTGTTCGACAGACCGTGGAATGTGCTGTAGTGTAATGTAAGTGTTGTGGGCTTTGTGGAACAGAACCGATATAGAAGAGCTAAGAGAACCCAAACTGGACCGAAAGCGGGCGTAAGTTCCCGAACATCTCAGGGCCGTTGAAAAACGACGACCAAAAAGGAACCACATTATGGAGGTGTTGTGGGGTGGCGTCAAGATTTCAGGCAGCTTCGGCAAGTCTTCTGAACTCACTGGCGCACACATGAAGTTCATCGCAACCTCTCCACATGTCCATTGGGCCTGACCTCGCATCAAACCACAACCTTTGTGCAGCCTCGTACAACTCCACCACCAACTGCCAAAAGCTTTCGCTCAGGTGACTGCCAGTTCACGAAGTGTTGAACCTAACGTCTATCTTTACGGCCTAACTCAGGGTCGAGGCTTTCAGGCGCCGAGCTTCATCCCTAGCTTTTCCCAAGGCGTCCAGCACTCATCCGCACTGCGATTTTGTTTGACACACCTCATCTGAGTGGGTAAGGCGCTCGGCGCTCCACAAAGCAGTTGATGCGTCCTCAAAAGCCTTTGCAGCATCGGACCTCTCGATGCTGTGACAGACTCAATGACAGAAATGGCTTTGGAATCTTGGGAAAAACAATTCACACACGCTACTGACGCCTCTCCCCTCCTGACAAACTTTTCTTCGCGCGCAAGCTCCTCTGTGGGTTGTGCTTTGGAGTTGGCTCTGGGTCCCATCACTTCCATGTGGCTCGAAATAAGCCTTGTCCAGCCTTGCATGGGTCGGTTCCACCTCGGCCTCGTTCATCAGATCCACTGATCCAGTTGTGTCACCAGCGCATTCGGCAGCACCGGTTCAACAAAAAAAACAACATACATGCTCTCAAAGAGTAGATGACTTGATATAAAGCAGAGGGATGAGCTGATCACATAGATTGGCCATCGACTTGGCTCACTGACAACCAACGCCTCACGTTTCACCCCCGGAGCTCGCTTGCGACCAGACCAACACTTTTGTGACCCTGTGAGAGCTTTGTCGGCAGAAGGGGGAGCAGATGGCTATGTGCGCACTGTTTGGATCACTGCTGGTTGTGACAACAGTCTACAGTCTGCAATACTGTGAACACTGTGAACTCTGAGTATAGTATCCTTCCAGCGTCCCTTGACACCCTGACCCTTGCTGATATGTCCCTCCCACCTGAGCCGCTGCCTGAACTGCTTCTGCTGCTGCCTTCGCACGTTCCCGCGCATGGGATTCCGCTGCAGTCTCAGCCTGTCAAACACTGCTCTGTTTAGTAACAAAGGGCATCGCTACTAGTAATGCATCGCTACTAGTAACATGTTTCCTGCTGGGCACTGGTGCTGCATTTGCAGCCTTAATTAAGTTGCAACTGATCGAAGAAAGAAACCTATGGTGAATAGCTACCGTCATCTACCCACGAACAAGGCAAGGAATTCAAGAGGGCATAAATCATGACCTAGCAGCTTTGTGCACAGCGCACTGGCTCTCCCCAGCGTTGCATTCTGTAATAATACTTGTGATAGAGACGTTTTCGACGGAAGTCTTGCACTCGCAGTCACTCTGAGCCACAGAAGCATAACCCCGGTCTGCCGCATTAACTGACATCAACCTAAGGGTGCATTGCAGACAGGTCTATTCGGGGACAGCCTGGGCAGCCGCCTGAGCTGCTTGTGCTGCTGCTTGTGCGCGCTCCCGTGCCGAAGCTTCTGCTGCTTTCTCCTTCCAAAACAGTTGTATCCGAGTGTTTTGGTACTGCTCATTGTGATACAGTACATCTTTTCTTCCTCTTTGAGTTTCTTTCCAACTCATCCGACGAAAAGAATGCAGAAAAATTGCAGTGAATACCCATCACGCCAGGTCAGCTCAACACCTGCGCTTCTACTTCATCTTCTACTTGGGCCTGTGCATGTGGAGCTGAATCAATCTGTTCAACTAGAAGCGGTAGTTGTCAAGGCAAAAGCGAGAAAAACACACACATCCTTGTGATGATGTATATAATATACATTTAAGGTACATATATATACTGTATATGTATATAATGTATATGGTGTCTACATATTATGTATATAATTACATGCATACATAATACATGCATGCTATGCATTGTCAGCAATGTAATCTGCCAATTCTCTTCCAGACTTCATGACTTCCTGATTCTCTAGAATACGAAGCGTTGGAATGTGTCAACGTTTGTAAACGGTTGCAAGGCAAATTTGCAACAAAAGCGTAGCCTCAGAGTTTGAGTTTCGCCGCGCTAGCTCTGCAGGACTTTCAGTACAGCGCACCTAACCGGACTCAACCACTCTGAAAAAAAGAGAGGTGTAATTCTGCGTAATAGGATAAAACTTGTATAACAGTACAACGGAATCACAAGGCGGCTTAGAAGCAATTGCGTTGTGAACATAACACAGGAGTTGCAGGACACTGCAGGACTGTTGGAACGAAGAGATGTCTTGCTTAATGATTTGATATGATGCGAGATTGTGTAACTCCCTTTTGTCTGTCTGGTTAAGGTTGAAGCTCAATAAGCTGAGCTGCTCGGAGGAAACCTGGAACATATTGATCCAAGTGACGCCAAAAGGCTGGAGATCTGATAAGTACAGCCAAAGACATTCCCAGAACACCCAGCCACCAGCGCAGTGACTGGCTGGTAAGCGCCTTGGCGAGTGCTTCTACCCAGAAAATGGCAAAGAGCAGCTGCCATGCTATTTCACCAATGGAGGCTTTGGCCAAATGCCGCATAAAGCGCTGTCGTAAACCTTCGCTGCAGTCTGGTAAAGACCTGATTGGATCCAGGCCATCTACCCAGGTGAGACTGTCCTCATAAGCAATTTGAGGGTAAAGGCCACGAAAGGACGACAATCGCAAAGGGGCGATCCGCGAAGTGTCCATGTCCATCAAGAAAGCACTCGATGCACCTAAAGCCTTTTCCACCTGTGAGAACTTTGGCGCATAGCAAGAAGCAACAGAGGGCTGTAGGGAAGGGTGCCTCAACAGCCGCAGAGATGGCACTACAAAATTGTCTTCATCCTCTGCGACCTCTCCTCCACCTGCACGGATTTCTGCAACCTCCCCCTGGTACTGCTTTCTTGACGCTTCAAGATCTGCTGCAGCACGTGCCATGGCTGTATCCGGTGCATCCACAAGCACTAAGCAATAGACGCGCCGAATGGCCAAAGATCGACACATAAGCTCAGCATTCTGGACGCTCACCGGCACGGCAACCTTCTCTGTGAAGCGTAAAAGTTCCAAAACGATTTCCTCTTCACTCGTCGGCCAATCAAAGAGGGCAAAAGCCTTTGGTACTGTAGCCCCTGCCGCTGGAAAGAAAAGCACAGCACCTCTATGGCTAGACTCGTTCTTTGGAGGCAAAGATCCCTTGATTTCTGGAAGCCCAGCTAGCTGGTGAAGAAGCGCAGTCTCGGCAGAGCGCATTTCAAAAATGTCAGACCACCTGGCAGCGAGCTTGCGGCAAATGAGGTGCGATTTGTAACGCTCTTCCTCGCTCTTTCCAGGTATTGCAAAAAGCACCTTGTGGTGGCGGGAAGTTCTGCCAAGCCATCCAGTCAGAGCTGCCTTGTCTGAATGGAGTGGCAAGCCAATATTCGGGAACGAAGTTAGCACAAACTTCATCAAAGCCTGTGGAGTCTCGTGCATCTGGGTGATGGGGAAAATCTCCACACTGCCCAAATGTTTTCCGAACTTCAGCACTGTTGGTAGTACACGCACCTTCAAAGGAAGCCATTTGGCTTGGTCGTCCGTAATATCGATACGACCAAATCGTACAAGGTGCCCATACTTCTGGATCTGATTCTCCCAAAAAGGGTGGAAGGAAGCGCAGTGGGAATTGTCTGGTCGAAACACCTGAACAATCCACACATCATTGGAGAAAGTCACCAGTTCATGAAAATTGTCTTTGTTTAAAGGTACGCTTTTCGGAGATTTGAGTTCAGAAGCCGCTGCCCCTCCGACTTCATCATAAGCTGCACGCTTTGGCTCATCTGACAGCGTCTCATAGGCGACTGCAATCTTAGAAAAAGTCTCCTGGCAAGAGCTGCAGTTGGGGTTCCTGCGGATCAGGGCACGAAGATACTCTTGGTATAAAAATTGCCAAGTTCTTGACTTTTCAACACGTGTCTCAATGGTCTCAATTCGTTAACATTGACTTTCTCCCAGAACGTTACTAGATGATACTAGATGCTTGACAACGGTTTCCCACGACCCGAAGTTATCACCTATTGTCTATTGCTCATAGTTTGCTTGAGGGGCTGTTTAATGCAATTGCTGATACTGTACTGCCTGAATGGCAGACTGACGAGTTCACTGATGATGGATGAACTCTTCTCTTCATTTGCAGATGTGTCATCAACAAATGAATGGATAGCTCCATGTGTGTATGTTTTTTAATGCACGTGTGTTCTGTATACTCACAAATACGCAGCAAACCCATGTGCTTTGCTGTGCACCCACGCAGCCTTGTCTACACCTGACTATGACGCGTTCCAAGCCCAAATGCAAGGCCAGCCAAGCGTACAGGCTGCGAGACTGCAGGAAACCTCAAGCCTGCTTCTCCGTCGTATCTGTGTGTTTGTGGCGTATATTGCACAAAATACACGCACAAGTCCGGCCACCTATAGCTTTGCTTAGTAAGGTGGTGCTTGCTTGCCGCTGCCTGGCGTCTAAAGGGTGGTATCACAGGGCTTGTGTTGAAACTCCCAGTATTGACCCCCAATTGCTCTGCTTTGTGACTATGAATGGCACTCATGATTTGTATGGAAATGTTTCAGACAAGATCGTTGTCATGTGATACAGACTGTGACTGAGGTATGAAAATGACCAGCTTGTACAGTATTTATGGTGATTGTAAGGTTTCCAGTTTCCAGTCGAACATCTTTCAACCAAACATGCCTGTCTGGGTGCCATCGTTTTGCCAGTGTCTTGTAGGCACGCTTGATGTCACCTGTCTCGGCATCACGAGTCACTCCAAGAACACCGTAATAGTCCTCCACTGTTTCCACCTGGCGATCGGTCTGTTTGTCCAGATTCTCGCCAGCAATTATGATGGCACAAGTAGCCACAAAAATGGCCATTAGGCCTAAAGGTACCTTGTGTGCCTGAACATACTGAGCGGCGGCCACCTTAAATGGCAGCTCGGGCTCGTCATTTTTTTTTCTTGGATTTTGTATCCTGAGCACGACAGATCTCAAAGGCGCGCTTGGAAAGCCACTGCAAGGCCTGGAGCACAATGAACGAATCGGTCCAATCAGTCCAGCCAGCGTTGGAATTTTGTAAAAGTGCATCATCATCTCGGTCCGCTTTGGCGAGCTTTGCACCTTTCCGCTGTACTGGAGGCATCCTGTACAGCCGGGGCTCTGAGCACTAAACAGCTCTTGTGTTCATCAATATGTGTGCCTTGCCTCAGATTCGCGCTCAAGGTCAAATATGAACAAAAGTTATATATATATATATATGCTACCACCCCCCCCAAATGTCTACCTTTTTGGCTTGTTTGCATGTTTTTACTTGCTGATTGCCTTGTAGTTGGGAGCAGACATATGAAAAGATTTTTGCAAAATGAATGACACATGGACATCAATGAAGCCAGATGTTTTGAAATGATGATACCTTTTTGCTTTGCTTCCGTGTTTTTATTTGATATTGCCTTGTAGTTGGGAGCAGATATATTAAAAGATCTTGGCAGAATGAATGACACATGGAGACCAATGAAGCCAGACGTTTTGAAAGGATAGCAATGAGGAAATAGGGCAAGCTGAGTCCTTGGAAGGGTGTCTATGTTTGAATGGGGCAAGGAGCAGCCGATGCAAAGCAACAATCGTTTTCATTTTCCACTGGCTAGCTCTTGCTAAGGCTTCGCCATGATGTCTGACATATAGTCGTGCAGCAGGTCCCCAGTGCATGACCATAGGTCATTGCCCCGGTGCCAGTACTCCTACTGGGTTGCCCGAATTTTGCGCCGAAGCCTTGCCATGCCAGCCCGGCAGCCCGGTCCTTCAGACAGGCGTTCCTTCAGGAACTTCCAGCACCAGTCAATGTGCTGAGTGCCAGCCTTCACTTTCAGATGTTTACCATCAGGAAGCTTGTGGCTGACAACCTTAACGAAGGAAGGCTTCGTCCACACCCATTTGCCCAGCATCGTGAATCACTCCAGGAAGCTTGAGCTTGTACGCCTTGGCGGAATCCGTGTGGAAGATGATTTTCCTGTTGGCAAGATGCTTCTGGGCAAGAGGCTTCCAATCTTTCTTAGTGATAGGTCCTGGGCCAGGAGCACGGGGTATGGTGAGAGGAGGTTGGAGACGAGCAAGAACCAAAGTCTCAGGCCTGCCACGCTGAACGAGGCCACACCATTGCTCCCATAGAAGGCAA
Organism: Durusdinium trenchii; assembly: GCA_963970005.1. Classification (NCBI taxonomy): domain Eukaryota; class Dinophyceae; order Suessiales; family Symbiodiniaceae; genus Durusdinium; species Durusdinium trenchii. Next base: position 634,309 of record CAXAMN010023995.1, on the reverse strand, counting down.
TGATCTCCTTTGATCTGATGGCTCAGTTCGGCATCATTGGTGAGGTCTCTCTTATCAAACGTGGCTTCATCCCCCTCAACATCAGCCCACATCGAATTCTTGCCAAACACAATGCTCTTCTCGCGCTTCTCCACATACTTTTTGCGGACGCACTCCAAACGTCTTTGCATCCCTTCTACTGCCTTGTGGTTGACGCCCAGGATGAGGTGAATGGAACTCTGGGCCACTCGAAGGAGAAGGAGCAAAAGTATGCCTGCTTGGATTTGAAGTCATAGAGTCTCTGGCCCGCGGCAAGCTTGAAAAACAGGATGCAAGTAATGGGGATGGGTCCTTTGCTGGCAAGCCTTCCTTGAGCACCTGTACTTGGCCGCAGTGTCTCCACAGTGGACTGCCCTCATTGCACTTCGGGCAAAGCTTGCCTCTGCCTTTCCAATTCGGAAGTATTTTGTCCTTGATCAGCAATTTGACAACCTGAAAGCCCGAGCATCTCAAAATTTCGACCAAAATGCGCTTCCAACGCGTCTGGTCTTTGCGGAGACCACTTCCTGGAACAGCGCGCTTGCCACGGACATACTTCACACTGTTCCACTCCTGAGGCTTCGTAGACGCAGGCCTCTTCGCAACCATCCGGCCCTTGCCCTTCTGCGGGCCTGGAAAGTGGCTAAAGAAATGGGCGCTTCAATGCTATCCTCCTCCTTGGCGATGCATGTGGGTGTAGTCAAAACCTGCAAAGTCCAATCCCTACTTCCATACTTCCTCAAAGCAGCGTCCAAAAGAGCTTCAGTCGCCATTGAGTGAAAGAAGAGACTACTACTTGAAGACCGTGACAGTTTGAGCAAAGGCCTGACATGTACAGGTGTGGACGAAGACAAGACATGGAAACACATTCAGCTTGCAGATGGAGATGCCATTCTACAGGTCTTCGTTTGTCGATGCAGGTATGTGTGCACGCCACCTTACTTTGATACAGGTATGGCTGAATGGTACAGAGTTGCAAAGTGAATGTCAGACGTGCAAGGACATCAAAGTTAAAAAACCCACACGCATACCGATGATTCGCTCCAAGGACATCTTTTTCTCGGAAGCGGACACGCATGCATTGCTGCTTTTCAGACGACTGTCTCTACTCTAATCAGAATTCATCATTTCCTCGCCGTCGTCCGACTCTCCCAACAGCCGGCGCAATTGCTGGTTCTCCGCTTCAAGCACCCTGACCTTCTCGTTGGCCTGGTCCAAGTCTTCCTGTGTGTGAGACAAAGCGCAGAAGATGCCCTCAAAGTCCGCGGTTCTCGCTTTCAGCTTCTTTTCTGTCATCTCAAGCTGCTCAATGACCTGGATAAAACGAGGGCGCTCTTCCACTTTCCTCTGCTTTGTCTCCGAAGATGATGACGAGGAGTCTGAGGACGAAGGTGACGATGACTTACCTTTCTTGGGCTTCTTTTCTTTGCGGTCATCTTTTTTGTCTTCGATGGCGAGCATTGATGGTTCCTTGGCACCTTGGAAGGGCTTGGCCAGCAACGTCTCAAGGCGGGCAGTCGCATCGTGGTTCCACTGTCCACTTTGGCCGGGAACAAGCAGCATCTGGCGCTGAATGGTATTCATGGCATTCGTAAGGAACTTCGAAGTCAATGGCATACGAGACAAATGCGCTGTAAGGTCACCAGCTTTCGCCTGCAGGGTTGTGAGTACAATTTTTCGACGTGATGAATACTTTGACTGACTTTTGTTTGACCATTTCTTATGATTATGGTAATTTTGGCTTTTCAGTCACACAGAGCCTTCGCAATGATGTCACCTGAGGATGGGCGTGGTGCAAGGTTGACGGTGACCTCTGGCTCCAGGACAACCATGGCACGCTGACCATTGAATTGCACCTTCCGTCAAGAAGATGCCATCAAAAAATACTACGCAGTGAACACCTAGTAGTCTTGATGAATCACAAGCTGCCACGACAAAATTTTTGCGATTGCACTGACGTGAGCTCCTCCAATAGGCAATTACACCACCGTAGACCCCAAACAGGTGGGACAACAACGAAGCATTCCCAAGTCCACATTTTGAGACATCAACAAGAAGGGAGACAAGAAGGGAGACAAAAGGAAACAGAAGGGAGACAACACGGACACAATGGCCAACAAGAAGGGAGACAAGAAGGGAAACAAAAGGAAACAGAAGGGAGACAAGACGCACACAATGGCGACAAGGCGGACACAGTGACCAACAAGAAGGGAGACAAGAAGGGAGACAAAGGTAACAGAAGGGGGACAAGGCGGACACAGTGACCAACAAGAAGGGAGACAACACCGGAGACAAAGGGAGACAGAAGGGAGAAGGCGGACACAGTGACCAACAAGAAGGGAGACAAAGGGAGACAAGCCGGACGGAAGGCGGAGACGCTGTCCCGCAGCAAGGCGGACACTCTTAGAAAGCCTTGAGGACCCCTAACAGTACATAACCTGTTTGGGGAAGTACAGAAACCACGTGGGACACAAATGAATAGAAATGCTGGAGAGGGGAAAAGGGCGGAGGCCAGCAGCGCAGGCACCGAACCTGGAAAAGAAAAGTAAACAGATCATTTGGGAGGCAAATGAATAGAAACGCTGCATGGCCAGCGGATTAGGGTGGACACTAGCAGGGCACACCGAACTTGGGAGACAAAAGTAAAGAAACCACTTTTGGTACAAATGAATTGAAACGCTGCATGGCCAGCAGAAAAGGGCGGACACCAGCAGTGACAGAAAGGGCGGACACGTTTTAAGAAAGAATTGAGAACTCCTAAAAGTATACTGATTGGGGAATGAATAGAAATGTTGCGTCGCCAGCGGAAAAGGGCAGACACAAGCAGTGACAGACCTGGGAGACAAATGAATAGAAATGCTACATGGCCAACGGAAAAGGGCGGACACCAGCAGCGACAGACCTGGGAGACAAATGAATTCAAATGCTACATGGCCAGCGGAAAAGGGCGGACACCACCAGTGACAAACCTGGAAGACAAATGAATAGAAATGTTGCATCGCCAGCGGAAAAGGGCGGACACCAGCAGTGACAGACCTAGGAGACAAATGAATAGAAATGCTACATGGCCAATGGAAAAGGGCGGACACCAGCAGCGACTTGGGAGACAAATGAGTAGAAATGCTGCATGGCCAACGGAAAAGGGCGGACACCAGCAGTGACAGACCTGGGAGACAAACGAATAGAAATGCCACATTGTAGCTACATGGCCAGCGGAAAAGGGCGGACACCAGCAGTGACACAAAGGGCGGACACATCTTAAGAAAGAATTGAGAACCCCTAACAGTAAACTGTTTGGGAATAAAAAGTACGCACAGGTACGCGTACCTCCTGGATTGGAGACTGAAGATTGAAGATTTCACCAAGAGTCTTGACAGTATCTTCAATCTTCAATCCAGGAGGTACGCGTACCTGTGCATACCTCTCTCTTGCCCCAATCCTCTAAGGTACGAGTACTGGAGGTGCCTTGCTCTCCTTCGTTACATCATCGATTCTTATATAGATATATACATATATATATATATATGGTACCCTCCCATGTGGAAAGTGCCTCAAAAAAACACTCTTTTCACAAGTCCCAAAATGTCAATAAAACTTCACAATACCAATAACAACCAAAAAAGGTAGACATTTGAGGGGGGTGGTAGCATATATATATATATCTGTATATATATAGTTCCTTTTCTGTGAAGCTTGAATTCGCAATAGCAAAAGTCAGAGGCCGTCAATAGATGCAAGCTTGGAGATCCAAATGGTTTATTCAGCAAAACATGCAAAACCTGATCGCACCTTGCCAGGCGGCAGCGTCTCCTCCCGAGGCGTGATGGTTCCAGTGGAGTCGTCATCCTGAAGCCGGAGCATCATTCAGCGACGCGTGTATCGGCGGGAAATGTCAAATTCCTTCAATTTTCACAGCTTGCTGAGCAGGCTGTAGCCCTTCTCTGCGTTTCATTCATCCGCTATTCCTCGAACAGCGCAAGCGAGTTCTGTCTGATATGGGCTCGGACTAAATTTAGGATTCTATATTGTTTTTGTTTGGGGTGCTTTTTTGTTTTTCGTGTTTCGTGGCAGGCTCAGTACTTTGTGGACCTTGAAGTGCAGATTTCGTGGCAGGACTTTGTGGATGCTGAAGCGCAGCTTTCGTGGCAGGTGCAGGACTTTGTGGGCGTTGAAGTGCAGATTTCGTGGCAGGCGCAGGACTTTGTGGGCGTTGAAGTGCAGATTTCGTGGCAGGCGCAGGACTTTGTGGGCATTGGAGAGCAGATTTCGTGGCGGGCACAGTACTTTGTGGACCTTGAAGCGCAAATTTCGTGGCAGGTGCTAGATAGCTAGATAGATAGACAGATAGAAAGATCGACCGATAAATTGATCGATAGATACATAGATAGATAAGAAAGAAAGAAAGAAAGAAAGAAAGAAAGCTAGATAGATAGATAGATAGACAGACAGACAGATAGATAGACAGACAGATAGATAGATAGATAGAAAGATAGATAGGTAGATAGATAGATAGATTAATTATTTAGATAGTTAGATAGATAGATAGATAGGAAAGAAAGAAAGAAAGAAAGAAAGACAGAAAGAAAGAAAGAAAGAAAGACAGCAAAAGAAAGAAAGAGATAGATAGATATATAAATCGATAGACAGACAGATAGATAGAGAGGTAGGTCGAGAGACAAACAGATAGATCGATAGACAGACAGACAGACAGATAGATAGATAGATAGGGACAGATAGATGGATAGGTAGACAGATTTGGGAGCTGTCGTAGCTGGCATAATACAGACTGCTTCTCGCTTTTCTCTTTGCGGTGAACTCTGTCTCAGAACCAACAGCTCAGTCGTTGCATGCATCGCATGGTGAAAAAAGGCCTCCTCTAAGCCAGATGTACTATCCCTCAGGTTCAGGAGAGGAGGTCCATCAAATACTAAGTAGGCATAGCATACAAGAATCCTCTTCCCCATGAAGTATACTGTACTTCAAGCTCACACGAGCAGAAAGGCAACGGATCAGGATCCACTCTGTGAGGGCATAGAAGCGCAGCCACCTTTGCTCAGTCCTGCGGAAGGAGTGCGCGAATCAGAGGGAGGTGCATGGTTGAGGGGCAGGGAGGTGGGACAGCTTGAGCACGTCGTGGCATCATCGTCGAAGGACGCAAGCTTGCTTTAGTCTTCCTTAGTCTCGCTAAACCAGACTGCTTCTCGCTCGCTTTTCTCTTTGTGGTGAACTCTGTCTCAAAACCAACAGCTCAGTCGTTGCATGCATCGCATGGTGAAAAAAGGCCTCCTCTAAGCCAGATGTACTATCCCTCAGGCTCAGGAGAGGAGGTCCATCAAATACTAAGTAGGCATAGCATACAGGAATCCTCTTCCCCAAAGCTTCCCAAAGCAGAAGTTATCCGGGGAGGGTATGGTAGGGGGCTGTGAGGGCGTAGGCCAAAGATGTACAGAGTTGTTTAGGGTAATGTACGGAGTAGGCGACTGCCGCCCAAGCGACCGAAATCGGGGTAACGGTGTACAAAACCTGCAAGAAGCCTCTCCGCCTTGTAGGCCTGGTGGCCGGCTATATAGAGGTTGTTCAGGTATTCCAACATCAGGTCGTCCACACTCTTGGCATCTGTGAGCATGAGGCCTCGAGGCTGAGCAAACTTGAGGAATGCCTTCACTTCGTCTGCATAGGCTTTTGCTGTGTTCCGACCTCCGGCTTGTTCAAGGCTTTGGTGACAATCTCGCGGCTTCGCCGTGTGGCTCGTGCGTCCAAGGCTTTCTTGCGCGAGGAGGTCACTCTCGCGCTCTGGGCGCTGCTGGTCGACCCAGCACTGCTCTCCCTCTTCCTTTTGGCGCCTTTGGGGGGTTTGCCCAGGGGGCCCAGGGGTGTATCCACCAAATTGAAGGGAAGCCCATAACGATACGGGGTAGTGAGCTCCTTCTCCAGAGAGTCGAAGCGAAGGAGAGGCACTTTCTTCGGATTCAGGCCCTGCTGGGTGTGTTCCAACTTTGCCTTGCGCTTTGGCGCGGCCTTCAACCCTTTGGATGAGCTGACCGGAGCCGCGAGCTTCTTTTCCCGCCGGCCATGAGACGGAGGGCATGACATGAGTGAGACTCTTGGTTCGGTCAGCTGCTTCAACGCGGCTAGGTTCGTCCGCACTGTTGAGCTCTGATGGCACCCATCGGACTGTGGTTTGAATGTTTCTTGCCAAACAATATGCCTGAAAAAGACGTATTTGCTTTAACAAGGTGTAGTTGCGAGCTCTGCTCCTATCGAAAGCCAAAACAACGCTCATGTTATCACTAAGCAGTAACTGTCGTACATCATGACCAAATACACTTGCGGCAATACGTTTCAAACTCATCACAAGGGCACGGGCCTCGGGTTTGAGGATCCCTCCAGAGTATTTCACCAGTCTTTGGCTAGCATCACACCTGGTTGGTTGAGGCCCCAGCCAGCGGTGGACAAGTAGTCTGCATCAGAGAGCCATCCGGCCTTCCATTCAGCCGTGACTCCATCCTGGACAAAGCCGGCGGCTGTGAGGGCGGCCAAACGGGCTGAGTGACAACCCAATTTTTTGAACCGCCCCCTTTCCAGGTTTCTGCCAACACTTTCCACGACCTCCCTGGGCCATGTACTTGCCACAACTCCGTAGCCCCCTTCAGGACGCGTCGGATGCTGTGACATATGGGTTCCAGGGTCGAGTCTAATCTGCATGGAGAAAAATCAACAAACCACGGAAAGCCTGGAGTTCTTCCCTAACTGAAGGCCCGAGTATATGAGGGTCGAAGCACGACTGGATGTATTTATACACAGTGTTGCAAACGCTGAGCAAACCCCGGTTGGTGAGACTCACAAAAGTGGCATGTCCGATCACAACTTCCAGGGTGCGACCTGAAACCTTCCTTCTGTTTAGTACGCCACTAATAGCTTGCCTCAGTTTGTGAGAGCGCTCTGGCGTAACTCTTGAGGCCAAGAGGTCACCCCGAAGCTCGCATCCCAAGGCCTTAGTCGAGCCTTGATGTATCTCACGGTGAAGGATGAGCTGACGGTGTTCGAAGACCTCTTCAACCTCCTTCAAGCCTTTCTCCAACTGTTTTGTGGTCTATACTGAGAATACCCAACTTGTCAACATACACATATATAATGGTGTACCCGTCTTGAGGTGATGGGTTTCCCTTCCAGACCAGTTCCCTGTGATCTCCCAGAAGCGTCGAAGACCATGCTGCTGGAGCGGTCATTGGCCAGTCCTGGGGGCCGTGGACATCAACCGCGCGTTCACCCTTTGCGCAAAAAACAGGCCCCTGTTTTCAAGTACTGACCGTTCAAATGTGTACCATCCAATTGTACCCACTCGGCAGGGATACCTTTCAGACAGAAATATTCTGAGAGCCAGTGGGGTTGTCTCAACCGATGGAAGCAGTCTTTTACGTCGCTCAACCCTATACTAAGCTTGTGTTGCTGCATCCAATGTTCAAAATCAGGGTCACCAGGAAAAAGACCAACTGGAGGAGACAATTCAATACGTGAAAAGCCGTCCGAGGTCAGGAGGTGAAGACCGGGTGGTGGTTTGAACATACAGTTGGTACCACGGGCGTCTATAATCATACGAATACGCTTGCCATCCGACTTCTTCACAAAGAAGGGGCCACAGAAACTTTTGGGTGTTTGTGTGTACACCAAGTACTTTGCCTTGCGTAGCTTCTGTATTAGCCTCTTGTACATCTTCTCATTATTTCTCAGCCTTGGATCCCAATACGGTTTGAAACCTTCGGGCGGAGCGCCTTCGGGCTTCAGCATTTGCTCTTTGCACTGCAGATATCGGTGGGCATCTTCGTCCAGCAGGTCCTCCACTGCGGGAGCACCCTCAAGGGACTCAGGCATAGAGATGCGCCCGAGTGAGCAGGCTGCCAAGGTTGACGGCGCTTAGGAGGAGTACTCAGAGCGGCCTTGGAGCAGCACCTTCAGGGCTGCCTCCGGTTGGGGGATCTTTTCCAAGCTTCCATGTTCTCGGCAAAGTCCCGACAAATACTGAATTCTGGAGTATACACTTTGCTGTAAGGGGTCCATTTCGGGGATATCTATACTTGAATTCATATCACAGCCTGCCATGCAATTGAGCGCCTGTACGGCTTCTCCACGTCGCTCTTCATGGTGCAGGCTGGCGTGCAATCGCTGGGTAGTTCTTTTGCCCAACTTTCTTGGGCACTCTCGCACAGGTGGCAGAGGAAAAATGTCTCTTACCCCCCGTGCGCGTGCAGCCCGAGCTTCCCTGGTTTGGTGCCCATAGGGTGAGGCCCCAGGGTAGCCTCCTCCTGTTTGGTTCATGCGGTTTCCGGCGGGGCCGCAAGTTCTCGGCCACGACCCTTGGTTTTGGCCTTTGCTTTTGGTCCTCCACTACTCAAACACTGCGCACTCTCGCCTCACGCACCTTGGCCCGTGACTGGGCCAGTTCAACTTCTTCCTTGGTCTTTCTTGCAGCCCAGCTATGTAGTGAGGGGGGGATAGCATCTTCCGGGCTTCGGTAGGAACTGATCATACGGGCTGATTGCCAATCGGGCTGGCCGGGGGAACCGGCTGCATAGGCATCGACAACTGCTTGGACTCTCCTGGCCAGTGTCCCCATACATGCAAGGCATGGCAGATTCAACTAGTCATATGTTCCTCCCAACCACAAGGCCTCGACCAACAGTCGTAGATAATGGGCAATACGGTCGTTTTCATGGATCTGTTTCATACGAATCCAATCCGACAGCCAGCGCTTTGGGTCTCCTCCAAATCGTTCAACGTGCCGTAACAAATGACCGACTGACATGGGGCCTTCATGGGGCCAATCACGGAAGTTGAAGTCTTTCATTTCAAGGCATAGCTGTCTCCAACCTTTGTACCTCTCACCAGCTGCGTTGTAATCCACCTCTAATACCCTGACGTCGATTTCATCGGTTGTTGGTTCTTCTTCAGGGGTGGCTTTGGTCTTGCCGGGTTTCGGTGGTTGCTTCTCCCAGTCTTTCAACGCTGGCGCAGGATTCTCGTCTCCCAAGTACAAACTAAACAAACTGGGGGCAGCCTCCACCTTCACCAAATGCAGGTGCTTCCATGTACCACCATCCCTATAAATACCCAGTTTGCCTACTTGTACACCAAGGCCATCTGTGACTAATACCTCTTTGGCAGGACCCGCCTCATCTTTCATACTGTTGATGGACAAAATCCTGCACCGCCTCACCACTTTACCCTGG
>CAXAMN010023995.1:570461-610115 GCA_963970005.1 Durusdinium trenchii | reverse complement strand
GGGGGGGGTGTTAATAACGTCCCTTTGGACATTCATCTACATGATGATCTCTTTTTGCTCATTGCTTCCACAGGTTCACGTCACACAGACGCTCTGCCTTTGATTGATGATGTTGGGTTGGGATGGGGGGGTGGGGGGTGAAAGAGTGACTAGGGCGTACACCGTAGAAGTGCAGACCGCTAGTGTCTTCTATGCGCAGAGTTCTATCCTATAGTCTCTTGAGCCTTATGGCAGTCAAGCATGGACACACTAGATAGGCCACTGAAGTGGAACTGTACAAGTAGGCCTCTACATTTCAGCAGGCACAAAATTCATGTCCACTCCAGCCTATTGCGTATGTCGCACACTATTTTTCCACCGTAAGGCTAAAACAGTCCAGCAAGCTCTAGTAAGCTTAAAAAGGAAACTACGGAGCCATGTACTTACCAATTCGAGTGTTTACACACTACAGAAAAGGTAATCTCAAAGCTACTAAATACAGTGAGGGAGCGATAGCTTACTCACCTCAAATACAAAGTCAAAAACAATGTATCTCGGCTGGAGACTGTATTGTTCACAGGCGAAGATACCATGTACCGGCGCTCAATAGCCCTTAAATAGCCAGAGCTGTCAATCTTTAAGAAAATTCTAAATTCAAAAGGAAGCGGCTTCTTTTGCACAGAGACCTATAAAAGAATTAGACGACACTCGCGTAACAAAGAAACAAAAGTCAAGACCGCGCAAATGCAATTAATTCAAAATGCCTTGCAATTTGCAAGGAGCGTACGGTCCGAGGAATATTCTTCTCATAAGGTGGTCTCGGCCGCTTTCATACACAGACAAAAAAAATAAACTGCATCAAAAGGACTCTCTCACATTGACATCAAAAACACAAGGAAGGAGACATCGGCAAAATGTATGTACAAAAATCTTGCACTACAATTGCAAATCATGAAATGACTTAATCATCAACCATGAATGGTTGTCCATTAGAGGTCACTTCATAAAGAGCGGCTGTGGTAGTTATCATCAGTTCTGAAAAACTGTCCATATCTACCTGCAGATAATATTCGTTTGGAAACCTATATTTATCTGCATGCTAAAGCTTGTAAACCTGGAATGCAGGAGTATCTTCTTTGACAAAAAGTTTCTCTTTATTGCAAACCAGAGTTCATAAAAACTTCAGCCTGGCAACTTAAAGTCAAGCATGGAAGCAAAGTATCAACTGTGATCAGAAGTATCTTCACTTCCTAGCCATCATTTAAAAGTCAGTTCCCGCTCAGGATTTATGCCGCTGCAGTCGATGAAGCTGCTTGATCAGAAGTTTGCGGCCTTCCTTTCCTTTTATTCTGCTTCTGTCTCTCCATCCTCCGCAAGTTCGCCTCATGAAGAGTTGCTCCCATGCGATACTGTCTTCTGTCTCCAGATGAATAGGAAGCTGGTCTGAGTGAAATAAACATTGGACCATGACTGTCCTCGTCAGAGGGCCTTGAGCACATAACCTCCGTGTCAATCATAGCAAAGTTCTCTGAAAAATTACAGATGAACTCCTTCGTGCTCACTGTGGAATTTTCATATTCCTCTTCACTCATTGAATGACCCCATTCAACAATGGTAGACAAACATGTATCTCCAAGCTGTGATCCCTGGTTCTTCTTTTTCAACAGTAGAATATTCTTCCCAGAGTTTGTCAAAGTAAACTTCACACTGCGTGAGGACCTGTGAAGATGAACTGTAAAATGTTCTGGGAATAGGTGCTTTGATACCAGGATCTGCTTTTACACGGGCTTCTGAAAACCTGCGGATCCAATGCTGCATGGTGCTGTAATAATAGTTAGCCATTGGCTGCCTTTTTTACCCAGACATTCTGTAGGCCAAACTATTTGCATCACCAGAAATGATGTCCACCTCATAGACAAAACACTCATAAAGCATCAATGCTGTCTGTTCTCCTGTCAGTAGGTGGGCATCCACAGCACGGTGTGTATCAACATGATAATTACAGACTCTGATGGTATGCATGTTCGCTCGAGTAAGTGGAACACGCTGGTCCTCAGGACCATAGTCATCAAATTCAAAGTCTGTATCCTTGAAATCTTGACGAGGCCTTGTTTCTCCAAAACAAATCTCGTAGATAGCCCAAGTTACATCACGCTGTTCACAGTGACCAAGATCTTGGTCATGTCCAGCAATGATCTTGACATATCCACCTGGTGCCACTCTAGCCATCACTGCAAGATTCTCCCAATCATTGAAACAAACTGTCCAATTCTTTTGCTCAATAAATTCCTTGGCAGGAACAAGAAGATGAGCTTCCTGGAGAATCACGACATGTGCACGTAAAAAGAAGAGCATGTTGAAGAAAAGGTTGTTCTCAAATTGCTCGTATTGAAGTGACATGGCGCTCTGTTTGCGTGGCTTCATTGCACTATCAAGTCCTTGGAGAAACCTTGGTGTGGTGTACTTCTGACCACGAACCGTGTTGCCATAGTTCCAGCATAATAACGTCAAGGACTCTGAGCTGGCCAATAAGTTGGTTCCATATTGTTCTTCTATTCTTCCCTTGAGGAACCTTCTGCACAGCTCTTCATAGAAGGTGACAAAGTCCCAACTGGGTCCCTTGGGACCATATGATTCCAGTTCCTTCTTAAGTTCCTTCTTCGTATCCTCCAATTCTTCTCGAGCATGTTCTGCCCTTTCAAGGGCCTTTGGATCGACCTGATACTTGCCATCCAAATAACTGATGCGATCATCATCGATGAAAAACCTCTTCAAATCATGCTCTGAGTCGTGTTCATAACAATCAGGTGGAGGTACTGGACAGACATCTCGATTGGATCGAACAAAATCATCCTCGTTGATCCTCGACTGATAATGAGGATGGGAAATCTCACCTTTTCTGAAACAAACATGGTTCAGCAATCTTGCGTGAGTTTCCCTGAAGCATTGTTGGTAAAGGCCAATACCTGGAACTCCTATAAGCTCTCCAAGCAACTTCAGTGGTGATACATGCAACTCATAGGTATTGTCATCATCCACTGTAGCCTTGTCAACAACTACTTCAGATGGAAAGGCTTCTTGGATTTCAGCCTCCAATTTCTTCTCTCCATCATCCTCTCTGACCTCTTTTATCTTCTCCACCGCCTTTTCCTTCTCCTCAAGGGTTGCATCATCCTGAACTTCTTCATGAAAATGAGGATCAGGAATTTTATTCAAGCGGCTTTTCTTAGATTTCCGCTGACCTGAAGTATCATCAGGTAGCATCCTTCTCACCTGATGGTAAGTACGATGCAGCTGAGTCCTCACCTATCTCTCTTGGCAGAAAGTATGGCGTTGACTCCTCCTTGGCTTCCTCTTGGTCAACTTCCATCTTTGGTTCCTCTGAAGGAAAAATACCTGCATTCTCATCAAAAACTTCTTCATCTTTCACAGGTTCAACTGCAGGATCTTCTTCAAGAGCTTCCTCTTCCATATCTTCATCTTCCATCAACATCATACTACCAGTGTAGATTCCACCAGCGATAGTGGAGACTCTTGTGTAAGGAGGAACTTCTTCACCTGCCTCGAAAGCTTGTTCTGCGACATCCTTGGTGAGCAAGTCCTCTACAAGATTTTCTCCCATGGTCCTTGGAAGAGGTTCTGAGGTCTCATGAAAATCTGTCCTCTCTGAACTGAAAACTTCTGTTGCCTTCTCATTGTCCTTTTTGTCCTTGAAAAGATGAGTAATCTTCACTGCTTCTCCTTGTAGCACCTGATCACCTTCTCTATACTTGTCGACAATGGAGCGCCATACTGGCACATTATCATCATCAAAATCAAGCTCCATGTCATCTGCCAACAAGTTTGAGATGTTTTGAGCTGCCTGTTCTTCTTCTTCTTCATGTTCTCTGGCATGCTCTTCATCCTTCTTGATCTTGAAGACACCCTTCAAGATATCTTGTAGTACCTTTAAGTTCAGCTTCGATGATGGCTCATACGTCCCTGAACTTACAGGCTCAACTACGACACGAGAGCAAGAAATCGCTTCCAAGAACTTGGAATTGTATTGGCGTTCAAACTCTTCCTTCTTGATCATCTCATACAAGGGATCAGAAACTGCAACACGCGCCTGAACATATTCACGAAGTTGATAGCATGCATGTTGCACAAATCTGCTGTTGGAGTTGTGAAGAAAACTCTCTAAATGATTCCTGTCACGGTCAATCAAATACCACACCACTCTTGCAGAAAACCGGAATTTCTTGAAGTTCATAGCAAAATGTGTATGATACTTCTCTGGATTCACTTCTGCTTGTAAAGCGGTCTCTGAAGTCTTGTAAACTGGGAGATTTGTGTGTGGATCCAGGATCATAAAATCTTCCCACAAGACCGAATGCTGAAGAACCCACTTGGGAAGCACCTTGATGAAAAAGTCACAAACAAGTTCAGACAAAAGGTGCATGACACGGCCAATCTCTTCCTCCTGCTTAAAACGATAGTGCAATTTGGCAAACAAAGGATTGTTAAAAGCTTCCTCCACTGAGTTGCCAAAATTATCCCACTGAGGTTCTGGAATGCCAAAATTCCAACCCAGCAATTTGGGATCTCTGCACATATCCAAGAAGCTTGAAAGTTCTGAAGAGCCAAGGCCATAGTCTGTCAGAATTTCAGCCCAGCGGCGTCCATTCTCCCAAGCACGGATGAAGAAAAACTGTTGGTATCCAGTTTGTGCCAACTCCATCCACTGAGAAACTCCAGGTTCAAAACTTGGTGCATACGTCTTGGGGTCTTCCTCTGTTCCATAAACACTTGGACGTAGCAACTTGTACCTTCTACAAAAATATTCTCTCTGGTGTCTTGTCAACCTGTCCCAATCCCTCACTAGAATCACGTCTTCTCCAGTGCTCTGGAGTACACGTGTTCCTATGCGATCATGGAGTGATACCATGCCAATGTCATATACCATCCATGGGTTGAGAACAAGGTTGTTGACATTCTGAATGAACCATGTCATCTCTCGCTCAGCAACATGAGCAGAGTCATCTTCTTCATCTCCTTGAGGTTCTCCAGAAGTCCTTGCTGTTGAGCCTCTTGAAGTGATGTCCTTCCAAAGGTGGTCAAAGCGAATCACTTCCTCCAGCCTTCACCAGATTTGCCTGATCCTTGCTCAAAACTAATGGGTGTACCATAAACAATGACCTCGTGGTAGCACCATCTCCATTGATAATCAACATTGGAGCACTATAGCCTAAGATACTCCAAGGATCACGATCATCAATCTCCTTGGGTGGAATTAAGGACCATCCAGGTGGCATCTGATAATGGCCTTCAGGCATCACCTGACGTGACCTCAATCGTGAACGATTGTACTCACGTGCAGGGTGATTGTCATAGCTGACAAATCGTGCAATAGCACCTAAGTTCAGCTCATCCAACCAAAGAGACATATGCCTCTTAGCTTGTTTTGTCTCAGGCTCATCGGCATGAATCCTCCTGAGAAGTTCTCTGGCATATGGCTTGTCAATAGAGAGTCTTGTGAACAAGGCTCGCAATCTGTCTTGTTGCTCCTTCTCTCTGTTGATCTTCTCCACTATCTTCTCTGCTGGCAGAGGATTAATCAACTCCTTAGCTGGCTCTGGAGCATCTTCTGGTCGTGGTTCATCCACGCAAATGTCCAAGTATGTGGGCTCTACATCACAATGTGCAAGCACCACTCCATTGTTGCTGAAGTACAGAGGACGTCCAGCCTGAAGCCAACGAATCACGTCAAGCTTCACATACAAGGGCTGATCATAGTTCCTTGGAACCACTGTACCTGGACCTAAAGGAATGTAAGGCGAAGTTTGTGGATTGCTGTACATAAAATGAACATAATCTCTTCCTTCACCTCTATTCCTCCTATTCCAACTTTGAGGGTCTCTCATCAAACCATAACTCTCAACGCTGGCCCAGTTCTCCTTCCTGGTAACATGAAAAACATGTCCCAAACATCTTGCCTCAATAGAAGTCAATCTATGATTCAACTTCTCTGGACTGATGTTATACGAGAGTCCTGTATGCCCTTGGTTCACTCCCACACGCATGGAGAAAGGCATATCGTATTGATTTCCTGTGTTGTGCCAAACATTCTTGTCCAAGCGAATCAGCAAATGAAATCTTTGCTTCTCATCGCTATGCAAAATAGCAAAGAAGGCATGAGGATAGATACTGAAAGGTGATGGCATACGAGCAGTTCCCTCTGTAATCAGAGGCATAAGCTCTATCATTGCCCTATTGTCCATCAACCTGTCGAGAGAACGATCATGTCGTAGCATATAGTTGAGCCCCGTGGCTATCTTTCCATATTCGTTGTGCCTCCACGAGACTCTTGTTGCCACGAACTGTCTGCTTCTCTCATATTCATCCTCTTCCTCTTGGGTGACATAGCCAAGAGCGTATCTGGCAATCTCTGCGAACCACCGTACTCGAAAGTTAAACTTGGCATGGTTCTCAGGTGCCAAACACATTGCAAGAATGTCAGCTAAGATCAACTCATCCTGCTCTGAGTTCTTATGGAACTCAACCGGCGCACGTGGGCGTCTCAAACGATTTGCCCAGTTCTGAGATTCTCCCCAGGGAACCTTTTGCGACGAGTTTCGAGCATACTCAAAGATGTTGACCGGATTGGACGCTCCCTGACCGGCCATCTCTGTTGATACAAAGTCCACCGGTCAGAGGCCAGTGTCCTAAGTCTTAGAAATGACAGGTAGTCAATGATGCAAGGCAATAGTCTTCGAAAGAAAGGTGCTGATCTTGCCAAGCTAATTTGAGCCGCAGGCACAAATTCATGAAAGAAATTCAAATTTCTCTCAAACAAAAAACACATGCATTGAATTCTCTCCTCTCACTCTCAGTTCAAAGAATCTCCAAGATAAAACACATCATGTGAAAGGTCAACATGTGTGCATACTGTAGGAAGCCATCCACGCATATATGCCTTGTGTTCAATAAGAGATCTAAAAGGTGGATGTGCATCAACTTCCTTTAAACAACCACTGCGTACTGCATCTATCAAAGCTTGTGGACTAGCAGACTTCTTAGTAAGACAGTCAGCAAGACACCACTGAGTGCATATGTGTGACAAATCAGCAATTGCACCAGAGCATGCTTCCTTCCTAAGCATTTGGA
The DNA here is from genome assembly GCA_963970005.1 of Durusdinium trenchii. NCBI lineage: Eukaryota > Dinophyceae > Suessiales > Symbiodiniaceae > Durusdinium > Durusdinium trenchii. Next base: position 602,990 of record CAXAMN010023995.1, on the reverse strand, counting down.
TCATATGAATAGTCTCCTGTTGCTCAGGAACATGAGTAGTACTAGCTGTAGTCACAAGATTGTTAGCATCAGTGCGCATGTGAATGTCAGTAGAGTAGCCTGTAATGTCCTTGATCAAGCCTCTAAGCATTTGGCAAGTGCCATAACACTTCATAAATGCATACAACTCTGCCACAGTTGTTGACAGGGTTGTTCTCTTGATCTTAGAAGATTCAAAGAAAATAAGTGAGCCTTTAGTATTCTTCTGTTTTGCCTTCCTTTGCTCACCCATAAAAATGACCATAGCACGTTGAGAGGATTTGTCACTGTTGTTCCTGAATGCGGCATCTGGCATAGCAATTAAACGTGGACTACCTTCAAGTGGCCAAAACCGTAACTCCATTGGGTCAGTCACGATTTGTTTGCACAGCTTATTCAGGGCCTTGCAATCACCTATTGTAGGTCCTGCTGATGCTGACGCTGACCTCGAGAATTGGTAGCATGCTTGGAATTGTGTTCTGGATTGTAACCAGTTTATGCTGCCAAGAAGAGATCTGAAGGCTGTGTGCATGTCCTTGTCACACTTGTCCTCATCCTTCAAACCTTTTGGAATTATGATCTCAGTCAATTCCTGAACACAAAGGGATTGCTCAACTGAGATCTATTCCTTCTTCTTGGTCTTCTCTTGCATCTTCCACGCAACACGTTGTCCAGTAAACATCAGGTCATTAGTGTCCTCATGTCCAATCTTAAACTGTGACTTCACAATCTCCTTGAACTGTTTCAAAAAGATATCATTACCTGTCACAAAAAGATCATCAACATGTAAACAACACATACCAATGGGTGACCTATTCTTAGAATTACTACCATGCACAGGGTCCATAAAATGCTCAAGCAACTCTTCCACAGCTTCAGGTGTAAGCTGAGGCGTTTGTGTCACAGTATACGTATGTTCTACAGGAAGGAAAATACTGACAAGCGTTTCAGCTTCTTCCTCTAACGTCACTGTATTCTTCTCGTTTCGTATATCCTTGTTTGTCTCGAGAAGCCACCAAACACCTTTACGCTTAACTATCGAAGTCCTAAAACAAAAACGCGAACGCAGATACGTAGGTTCGGGAGTGCGAAGAGCTTTAGCGCGATACGCAACTTGAGCATGGCCATTTGCATATTGGTGCCAACCTGCCTTGTGCTCTACAGAGTCAAGGAAATTCTGGAGTTCCTGATCTACCACAGGAGTCCATTTTCCATCCTCTGCCTTAAGCTGGTTACGCGTCACCGTCTTCTCCGACCTATTTCCGTAACACACCGAAAACAGACGTTCTTCACAGAGTAAAGACCTACGAACTTCTTCCGCTGTGTCGTGGAATTCGTTCGGCGGCGCACCTGCTACGTAGAAGGATACCGGTTCCGGTTCAGCTGGCATCTCCTCTGACGAGTAGTTCACAGCCTTAGGAACCTTCAAACATCCGGAGTAGCAGACGTACGTGCACCGATCGGCTCGAGTCGGAACTAATCCGAGTGAGTGCAAAAACTTGTCGAGTCGATTCCACCAGCGACGAGGCGCATCACTCAATCCGTACACCGAACGGGTGCACAATCCGACGAGATACGGCGGCAATCCGATGTCGGTCGGAAGTTGAACGTGAATAACGCGTCGCTCGAGGTCGTAAAGTTCCCCCTGAAGAAAGGCAGTTTTCAAGTCGATGTGTAACAAGTCCCAAAAAGAAGAGGCTGCATGCTGACATGCTACGCGAAAACCATACCTGGTCGCGGTTGGCGAGTCCGTCTGAAGGTCCCATTTCTGGGCATCTTGGAAGCCTCGACAGACCCATCTGGCCTTAAACTTCTTAAAATTACCATCTTTGTCAATCTTGATGGTCAGGACCCATCGACCGGTAACATAGTTATCGATCTTGTGCTTTCTTCTGTCACGATACTTCATCGCAGTAAAATCTAGAAAGCTGCGAAACTCCTCTAGTTTAGCTTGCTTGATCTCCTTCGCATACTTCCGGAGCACTTCCGGAGTAATCACACTCCTGCCTTCGGCGTCTTCTTCGCCGTGGTCTTCGCAAGATACTGGCAGAATTGTGAAAAGCCCTTCGGATCATACGAGTTAAAACTCGGAGGAGCTTGGTTCGGACCTATGATACAAAAATCCATATCGTCAAAATTAACAAAAAGATTTTTCTCATCGTCCAGATCCTTGTCTGGATCTTTCTCAAAACCTTTCACATCTTCTTCATCAAAAATCGGTTCTGAATCTGTCTCATTCGTATCAATCGTCTCATTGTCGTCATCTTCGACTGTGCTCGGAGGCACTGGAATGTCGGCTGCTTGTGGCTGATTCGAACTTGATGCTGTTGGATTCTCCGAATGTCCAGGAAAGAAACTCCTTGGAACAGACTTCGGAGGTGCCGGAATAGGTTCGTCATGTCCCGGCAACTGAACTTTAGAACGTTTGACCTGAAACTTCACCTTCGCTTTTGGCAAAGCATCAGTTGAATCCACAGAAAGCTTCCTCATGTGCTTACTGTGACGTTCACGATTCTCCGGAACATATGGTTCTGGCTCCGGCGTGTTCGAATCTGGTGACGGAACGAACGGATGAACGGGATCCGTATCGATCGGAAAACCTATCGGTGGTTGACCCGGATCATCTGGCGGACGGGATTCACTCGAAATCTCCGGCATTGCCTCTTCCGGATCGCTCGATGGATATCCGAGTTGCTCCAAAGGAACATCGGGATTTCCGAACTGATTCGGAACAGCTGCGGGACCTGTCGGAGGTGGTCCCGGAGGTTGTCCACCCTGGTGATCATCAGGGTTGCCACCCGGTCCATCACCAGGCGGATTCATGTCGTCATCATCTGGATCAAAATACTGCTGTTCCCCCGAGACTGGAATTGGCTCATAAGCCATATCATCATCCATTGGTGGTCCATAGTCTGGAGGTTGATCCCTTGGATCCTCTAGAGCTACTTCATCAGGAGTCACAAAGCGCTTCACAGCGCCTGTCGTCTCTGCTTCAAAAACTATCATACTCCAATGATCTACCAAAAACTGTTCATGATGAGGAGACAGTTGTGACACAAACATAAAGAAAACCTGATGATATTTTCCTGGCTTCCACATAATCAACACTGCATCATCTTCAGAGTTGAAGAGAGGATGCACTTTTCCAAAAGTACCACGATAGACCTTACATCTCTCAAAGTACATCTGTGGCAAGGTTCTTCGTCTGATCTCCTTCAGGCCTGGAATCAATGACACAATTCGAGAATCAGAGGATGTTGTCACATCAAACTCTGATCTCTGAGGTAGTGCATCTACCTGCCTCAAGGTTCTGATCAGTTCGGTAGTAGTGAACCTTTGTGGTAGTATATGTCGAAGTGGAACCGGAATTTCCGTCGTCTCTTCCGTTCTCACGGAATTCAACAAAATTGACTGATGAGCTTCTCTTTCTAACAAAAGAGCTGTTCCACACAAACTTCCAGAGTCAAAGTTCTCCAGAAGATCTTCAATCAGGAAACTCTGACGTATATCGGAAGTCTCACCATAAGGAAGGAAACGATTCATCTCAACCAAAAATGAAAATGGAAACTTCTTCCAGTCAGGATCCTTGAAGTACTGGTTGCTTCTAGTGGCTTGTACTGTTTTAGCTTGAAATGAACAGTCACCAATACCTTTCCATCCTTGGCAGGATGTATAGGAATGGAAAACTGTCACGTAACTCATTCCCTTAGGACAAAAACAAAAACAATTCATATCCACATCAAAGTTAAAGATCGGATTCTTCAAAGAAGAAATGAACTTCTGCAAAAACAAACAAAACTTGTTTCCTTTGGGAACAGTCACAAACACATGTTTCTTCCTTCTCAACTGCCACTCAATCACATTGCAACATAGCAACCAAATAGAAGCTCTATTTTGTTTAGCAGAAGGGTTGTTGATCACTACACAGTGGGGCTGCAATCTCTCAAGTTGCTGCCAAATACCATCTTGACCCTTCAGAGTGGAAAAGTTGTATCCTGCCTTGAAATCCATAGGAGATGCAACTCTCACACCGTTCTTTGAAAGGAACCAAGATAATCCACTGTTTCCGTGAAGTAACTCAACAACATCAGGATGATCATCATTACAGAAGAAAAAGGACTGTTCTCCAAATTCGGCATCAACATACAGATCGTGATCTTCACGTAAGTTCTCCGGATTCTCATTGTCTAATGCCGGTATGGAAACATCATGCCACTCATCGTGATCACGTCTTACCTTTGACTGATTCACACGTACCACTGCCTTACCAGTGTTGGCTTGGACCATCGCTCCTTCTTGTCCAAGTACTGTGGCACGAACCCAACGTCCTTTATCCTTGAACTTTGATGAATCCTGAGTCCAGATAAAGACCTTCTCTCCTTGGAAATAGGGACCGTCACTTGGCATAGTCCTTCTTGCAAGATCTGCTCGAAGATCCTGAGCTTGTCGTGCTTCTTGATGAGCTCTCAAAGCTACACGTTGTAGTTCCAGATTTGTACGATCTTGTGCGGCTGCATTAGCTGACAATTGCTCAGGGCTTGCGGTCTCAAGGTCAAAAAGATCTGGTGGACGTCTTCCAGTTGCTATCTCTATTGGTGAATATCCACTGATAGTCAACTGACAATTTCTTGCCCAAACTACCTTCTTGACCACTTCTCTGACCGTAACACCACGAAAACGTGGGTCATCCAGATCTACCTTCATAACATGCCACATACGCTTGAACAAACGTACAGCTGTCTCAGCTCGGTTTGGCCAAGGAGTTCTTGGTCCACAAGGACATTGTTGTATACCATGGAACCTGTAGTATTCAACAAAAGCATCTGTGAAAAAGGCTTCGTCTCCTACGATGGCCTTCGGAACACAATTGTTCTCATCAGACCATTGCCTCAATGCTTGGATGGTGGTTTGATCTACGAGGTCTTTCTGCGCCGTAGCCCAGAGAAGATTTGTGGCACCATCAAGAACAAGTAGAATGATATACTTGTTCTTGTGAAGTTCAACCTCACAATGATCAGCAAAAACAACATCACCAAAACATGAAGCTCTAATACCGGAGACTCTGGCTCGTGGCGGAGGTGCCACGGAAGTGTTACAAACACGGCAGTTCCTGACCACTGATTCATACTTCTCTAGAACAGAGTCAGGAAGCTTCAACATAGAAACACGCCTACGAAACTGAGTAGGACTCATATGGTAGTGCTTCACATGAAGCTTATAAAGCTCTACCTTGTCCTCCAGTCTCTGTAGCATCTTCCTATATGCCGGTGTCATTGCAACAACTTCACTACCAGGTAATGGGATTGAAATCCGCCTAGGCTCAAGAGCGCCATCACCTGGTTCAAGTGGTTCATGTTTATCACTTGATGGTCCTTTTGATGCTTTAGGAATTTCTACAAGTTCACCTTCTGGCCTCTCAGGTGGTTCTGAGGGAGCATACTCCGTCAAGATCATCACCCTTTAAATCAGGTGGAGGCTCAGATGGTTTCGACTTGTGTCCCTTCCAAAATGGATCAAAACCCTTGGATGTATACCGAAACTTTGGCGGCGCAGGCTTTTCCGCGGCGCTGGCTGGTACACCTTCCTTCTCTGAAGAGAAGCCTGGTTCCCTGTCCTTTGCAGTGGGAACCTTCTCTGAGGAGGAGCGCACCACTGCATCGGGATCACCAATGCCACGGTGCTCAATGCCAGCCTTCCTGATCTTTAGATCTGGAATTTTTACATCTGGCTTAAACTTAAAAATTGTTCTACCACGCCATTCATAGCCAATTTGTAGGTCCTTCCATTTTGCCTTGCGCCAATCATCTATCTTCTTGATTTCCTTTCCTCCTTCTTTCTTCTTGATGATTGTCAGTCGCAAGTCTTCCAGCAAGTCAGTGTCTACAGGACATGACCAAGTTGCTGGGAAAAGAATCTTTCTGTAATCCTTGTGGTGACGTGTCAGTTCTCTCTTGTGAACATCTACTTCCCAGTAGTCAACCACAGGATATGCATGCTCGGCTTCATCTTCATCACTATTGTGATCAACAGAAATGTGTCCATATTCATAGTGAGTGAAGTGAGAGTAAAAACTCTTCTCGCGCCGAGTCTGTAGACACACGTCAGACAGATACCATGCAATATCTTGGAAGTCCAAAACAAGATGAGTACTGGCTGCAACCTTCAACTCCAAATATTTGATACCAAGAGGCACCGATGTAAGATAAGCATGTTGAGGTGTCAGCCTGAGTTCAAAGCCTAAGTTTCTCATCTGTGGCAAGCTCATAAGCAAAGGGACTTCTCCTTCTTCCACTATGTCGAACTCTGTATGGTGGATCGCCCATGCGCGATCATACATGTAAATCACCAGTTTCTGAGAGCAAGTAGCCTTCTGAGAATTGGCAAAGTAAAACTTGCTCTTGGTAGCCTCAAAAGAGTACCATAGTCCACAATTTGAGTGATTGTCGACATAGTTACAAAGGTAATCGACTGCTCGCCTTGATCCCATAGCTCTAGTGCATCCAATGTCCAGGATTGCAATAGTTGGCGGGAAGCGATTCTCAGTCAAAAATGAAATAGCCTGCATCTCTTTCACTTCTTCCTCAGCGCTCATAAGCGCAAAGCCATCAGGAGCACTTGTGAGCATCTCCTCTGACAAAGAGTACCTCACTGGAGCACTCATGCCATCGAAGATCATCTCACCATTATTGACCTTACAGTCAGCTTCATCTTGACATGAGGTCATCATGCCTGACAGCAAGTTCACCTCACTGTCATGGACTTCAGCTGCTGTTGTCAAACAATGAGCAAAGAAACCTTGGTGGCTTCCTGATGCTTGTGAAGATCTTGGCGGTGCAGGCAAAGAACGTGGCTGTTGTTGATTTGCATAGTTTGCATCTTAATTGCCATCTCCTTTATCTTTTCCTTTTCCTTTCTTGCCTTTTCTCTTGCCTTTTCCTTTTCCTTTGTGGGAAAACCATGCTTCTTCAAGCTGTTGCCAAAAGTCATTGGCATCTTCATATTCTCCTTGAAGATAGTCATTCATATCTTCGGCAAGAATGGCATCATATGCTACTTGGTTTGACTCCCAAGTGTCCTCATAAGGATTCTCTTCAAAATACTCATCTGGATAAGTTGTCGGTTGCTCATCAGCAAAATGGCCTTTACCTCGTCTCTTTCCTTTTCCTTTTCCACGAGGTCTGAAAAATCTGCGGCCTGATCTTCCTTTTCCTTTGCCTTTTCTTCTTCCTTTTCCTTTGCCTTTTCTGGCTCTTCTTCCTTGGAATCTCCTCTGGAACCAAGAGAAGTTCTGTTCATCATATACCCAAAAGACATCGTCCAGGGCATCAAGAAATCCTTCTATTCCATCTTCTTCATCTTCGGCCCAATAGCCATGTGTACCATCGAGTTCTCCTTCTTCAAGTACAAGGAATGATCTTCTACCTCCAGCACCTGTCGGCTGCATCAAAGGATTGTCTACTGAAGTCTTTGTCGTACAGAACATCTCAATGAAGACTGTCCTCAACTCTACTGTGGTGTATTGCTGCAGGACCCTACCACGATGAGTCATCAAAGAGGTCAAAGTGTTCCTCTGGTCCTGAGACAAATCTGCAAGTGACAGCATGAGTAGGGCAATTAGATTTTCTCCCAAAGGAAATTCATTCTGATGATGAGTTCTCAGATTGCCATTGATGTTCTGCATGATCTCCTGAATTCTTTCTGCTGTTGGAGCTACTCCAGTCACCATTGCATCAGCCTGCATCTGAGCTTGTACCTGAGGATGTGCTTGTGTGACTGGATCCAACATGTCCATCCAACTGCTCATAAGCCTTTGGAGTAAGATCTGAAATCTTGTCATCCATTTCATCATGTCAGCTGATCCGCGATTGAAGCGCACGAATTGCATGAACCTATACAGGAATACATTGGTTGATCCCTTCACGAAATATGGTCGTAGTACTCGTTTGAAGTATTCTACTCCAGCTCCTGGTGGATCATTCGCCTTCAATGCATCTCTGTCTAAAACACGCTTGTATACAGCTGCTTCTCCTTCTAATCTGTTCCTTAATGCTGGTCCTCTCTTCTCATCTTCCAGCTCGGTGATATCGCACCAATCGTCTATGGCATCCTCATAGGAAAACCATGAAGTCTTTCCATCATAAGATGGGGGCACCTTTGTAGTGACCTGTGTTGTCATTGCTATAGCTGCTGGTTCTCTTCTCACATGCCTGTTCACATAGGCTGCTGGCTCATAAGCCACATCCGCATCAGGCTCTTCCCAGTCGTCTATCCAATCCATGGCCGTTTGCCTAAAAGCAAGTCTATGCCTAGGAAAGGAGCTCACCTGCTTCGGTGGCGCCGGGCACTTGTGGACTTATAAGTTACTTATGATGCTACTTAGCTAGATACGTATTTTCGTACTTAGAACCATACTTATAAGTAGACTTGTAAGTAGGTTAAGTAGAAGTATGTGTTTTTCGTGAAGATTTACGAAAAAGCGAAAAACGCGCGCGCAAGCGGTCTTTTTCACTGCAGGAGCCACACGTCTGGTCCATCTTTACGCACGAAGAGCGCTTCACGCCTCTGCAGAAGCCTAGAAACCGCCACAGTTTGATGCATAGCAGGAGTTTGGCGCAACCAGCGCGTGAAGCCCGCCGTCTGAACGCCAGCGTAGGGCCAGAACATTTGCTTCCAGCTTGTGTTGGCAGTGCTCCACTCTTGCTCCCGTGATTTCCACGGCCGTTTTGGTGTCCAAGATGTAGATCTGACCCGGAATGAAGTTTCGCCCCTCAGCAGTGAGCCCATCGGGTGACACTCAAACGTCTGCGCAGATCGCGAGCGGCCTTGGTCCAGTCTGAACTTGTGGCCACGCAGGCGGCACAAGCAGTCTGCACCGCACGCAGGTGCATCTGCGCTAGCCATCTCGGAGGGGAACTATAGCGGGGTCGCGGTTGAGCCAATGCAAAACTGCAGTGATCTCATGTCAGAGATACCACCAAAAAACGTATCCAGAGACAGGACAACCGGAAGCAAAACTACCACAAATCAACAAAAGTTCGTGAGAGGCCGCGGACAAACAGAAAATCATATATTTTAGAGCGGCGGACATCGCGGACATCGCGGACAAGTGTTTTCTCACAGATACGCAACGTTTCGTCGTCCGCGGACAACCGCGGACAAGGTTTCCCCCTCCGCAGGCTACAAATCCTAGGCTTCCGCGGACAACGGCGGACATCGCGCAGAGTGTCCGCTTCGGCCGCGGACAACGGCGGACAACGGCGGACAACCGCGGACAACGGCGAACAAGCCGTTTTTGTACATCTCAGAACATGCAAAGTCTGCAGCCGCCGGCGCGCAGCCGACATCACCAGCAGCGCAGTTTCCAGCCAGTCGTGCAGTTCTTCCAGACCTGCACGACGCACCAGCGGGATCAAAGACATCAGGGCATCCGCAGCTGTGAACATCTCTTCCACGTGCAAGGCGGGGTTCATTGCCAAGGTCTGCCAACCACCCCGCTGGCTGCGGACTTCTTCCCCGTCCTGTGGTACACCCGGCAGCTATTTGCTGCCGCAACTGCTGTAGAGACTCGTGGTCCCACAATTTCTCATCCAGCATTGACAAGATCTTGCCTGACTGACCTGTGGTCAGATCAGTGACCGAACCCAACTGCTTCAAGAGCGCTCGCAGCTGCTTCTGCTGTGCGTCCTTGTAGCTCGGAAGGCTGCGCAAGCCTTCTAAAAATTTCTGGCCGGCAACCATTGCCTTCTCAAAAGCACCCGCCATACGCGGAAAAATAAATGGAGGTGCCTCCGACCCAACGTAACGCGCCTGTGAGCCAAAACTGCCCAGCGCGTGAAAACAAAAATGTTTGCAAAATGACTCTGTTTTAGACATATGTTTAAAAACGTCTTGAAAACATACAAAAAGCTAAGTAGGTTAAGTACTATCGTAAGTAGAAACGACGTTTTTCAACTTCAACAGCATCCTACTTATAAGTAGGGCGGTAAGTAGCTATCTCCATCATAAGTAACGAAAAAAGAAATTGAACTTATGAACCACTTAACCTACTTACCAGCCCACTTAACCTCCCTTAAGTACACTTACACTCTTACTTATAAGTCCACAAGTGCCCGGCGACACCGAAGTGGGTCTTCCAGGATCACTGCTCCGCTACCACTGAAAGAGTGACTAGGGCGTACACCGTAGAAGTGCAGACCGCTAGTGTCTTTTATGCGCAGAGTTCTATCCTATAGTCTCTTGAGCCTTATGGCAGTCAAGCATGGACACACTAGATAGGCCACTGGAGTGGAACCTGTACAAGTAGGCCTCTACATTTCAGGGGGGGGGGTGTGAGGGGTAAGTTCCCCCAGAAGTGGCAGTTGGTTAAACTGGACCTGATCGAAACACCAAGCAGTCACACGAGTGTGGTCGGTGTGCGAGCGGCAGTGATGCACACCTTTTCTATGGCAGTGAATGCAGTATTGGGCTATGAAGTCTTGAGCCAAATGAATTAACGATAGCGGACTGAAGAGCTACATACAAGTCTATATACAAAGAACAGGTGCTACACACGTATAGCGTAGACACGCCTAGGGGACCTATAGCGTCGAAGCTTACGATCGCTAATGTACAAAAGGTTCGCAGAAGGATGCAAAATGAATTCAGAAGTTCTGTCTTCGCAGAACTAAACCGTAGATGCCATTCTGGCTCATCTAGGTTGCGTCAGATAATCTCTCTAGATCTACGAAAGGCATATTTGCTGTATCGAACGTTCCGGAATGTCGGAAATTTTCTTTTTCAAGTTAAATCATCAAGTTGAAGTCAAATCTATAAGGCCTTTAGTTCAGATTTATCTGGGTCCTTTACACTGCATTTAGCTTTGTGGCATTTACTGTAGTCGGCCGGAATATCGGCTTTTCACGACTACTTGCTTCGGCATTGCTCTAGCCGGCATATCGGCTTCTTAGAGCAGAGACTACCTACCAGTCCCTGTAGCCTCGGTAACCGGGATTCCAAGATGACGAAGATGAACCGGTATACCACCATGAGCTTGACGCTCCCGAGGACCAGGGCTGGCGCCAGCCAGCTTGGCGAGCTTGTTTATTCTGCCGAGGTCGTTCCTTCAAACGTTCAAGCCGCTCGGCATTCTTCTCGCCACGTTTCTCTGCGCATTGCTGGCCACGAACTCTGATCTTGTGTCAGCTGGCAAGTGAAAAATTGCACTGAAATGGGTGGTGGCAACCCAAATCGCTGCTCTTCAGACACAGATCAAGATGATTCAAGTGCTTAAGGAGTTCGTTGACCTTAATGGTAGTCTCCTTCTGGCGTGGAGGCCCTTCATATCCGACACGTCCACGATCATCCGGAATATCGGATGTCCTTGACCGCAACGTATGCATGTCCTTGCCATAATTTAAGGCGATCTGCAACAGGCAGTCGCAATCGGCATCCAGACCTTCCAAAGCGGCGAGCTGCTCGCTGGCGAGGGTTGAGACCTCCCAGTTATAGGTGATGCGCTTGCTCGGCTCACGCTTCTTGTTCGCAGAAACAAGGATCTGGTCAAGGATGGTGAGGACAGCTCCGGTTCCTGGATCGGCATGTCGATCGCCCCGGAAGTTGCGGTTCGTGAACTGATTAGCATCGCACGCGATGACGTCCACCTGGTCTGCCACGGCCGTGATCAAAATCTTCATAATGGCGTTCTTACCGGCCGTAATACCTGACTGAAAGGCATGGGCATTGATGTGGAAAGCGCAAACTCGAAGTTCAGGCATGTGCATGCGCTTGCAGTCATTCAGGCTCCCGGTCCGGAATGTCGGACACTCGTGGAACAATGCCTCTGCATCCACTGGCGAAGCTTCAATGTAAGTGGTGGATGCTTGCGCTACGGCTAAGGTGTCAGGGCAGACTGTTGCCTCCATGTTATCTGCTGGATCAGCGCCTTCTTCAAGGGCAACACGGAGGTTCTTTCGGACTCCACGGTCATCGGTGATGCCTCCATCTGTGGATTCTTCGACCTTTCCCCAGATCACGCGGAATGTCGCGGCATGGGCTACCCAGGCTAGGCGTTCGCCTTCAAGTTCGATCCGGCGGATGAGTTCCAGCCTCGAAGTGCCAAGTGGATCACTGGAACAGACTGCTGCAATCGCAGGTGACTCGCCATCCGCCATGGCCAGAATGCCCAAGCATTTGTATTAGTTAAAGAGCTCTCGATGACTGACGCTCGATGCCATTGGCCTCAAGAAGAATTGTGATATGAGCTGTGTTCCAAGGTAATGCGGAAGCACAGCGTATTGATCGGTCTCTGCGAGCTCCCTGGATAGTGGCTGCCTGCCGTTGAAATGAGGTGTACGATTGATATCGCCGAAGTTGAGCGAAGCAGGACACTGACGTGTTCAGTCGATCGGAGAAGTCTTGCTTCATCGAGATCAAAGTCTCCCTGGTTCGCGCGATATCCCTGCATGTACGAACGGCTTAACTCGACAATCTGTCGCATCTCCGCGCCGGTATATCGGCGATTGGAGTCGTAAAAGCAGCTTGGCCGAATGATTGGATACGGTGCCACATCAGACTGTTCGTCCCAGTGTTGAGCAATCGAGGGAATGGAACGGCTCCTGTAGGTTGGATGGTTCGTGTAATGGTATTTGCTGACTCCTTCGAGGACAATTCGATCCATCGCTGCGTAACCTGTTGAGCCGCCACCGAGAACAAGATCTTTGATTTCTTGCAGACGGTGCAATCGACCGGCATATCGGTCGTCCGGGTGCCAACCCTCGGATTCGGCTGCGAAGGGAATCGTGAAGTCAATTTCTGCCGTGATCTCTTCGCGCTCGTGCTCACCCAGCGGTGCCGGAATATCGGCGTCTGGGACTGTCGAACAGAGATAAATGCTGTTACATGAGCAGTGGTTGCTGACATCATGATAGCAGTCAAGGCATGTGCCATGTCGGCATGCTCGGCAGAAGAAAAGTACCTCAGCGTTCGCACAGGTAAGGCAAGTCATCTCTTCTGGGCGATGATGGAACTTAGTTGGTTCTTTCTGCGCCTTCCTTGCATCGCTGATGACTTCCCGCGCTCGCGAGGTCGCACGCTTCTTGGATGTTGCTTCAATGAACTTCGTTTCCGGAATACCGGAAAACGAAACTCTGCGACCTTCGGATGGAGTGCGGGCGGCTCCCGGCGTATGGTCAGCCTTCTTAAGGACAGTACGAGTTGGTGTTCGTGACCGTGCTCGGGAGGACCAAACCCTTGTGCTCTGCTTTTCTTCTTTCTTGACTGCTGCAGATGATGAGGCTGCTGAAGGATCGTCCGGCATATCGGACTCTTCCTTCTTCACAGTGCCTTTCTTGACCCAGGTTCCTTTCTGGCGTGCTTCTGCGAGGTCGTCCACCATGGCTTCATCTAATGTACTTATGACCTGAACATCATCATCTTCGTCTGCCGGAATATCGGCATCGACGTCCATATCGTCGTCATCATCGACATCAATCAGGTCATCTCCCTCTTCCTCAGTCGTTTCCGACAATGAGCGCTTCTTAAGACGACGCATGTTTGTGGCTTCATCCTTCCAGTCGTCGTCGAGGGAGAGAAAACTCAGCCATGTCTCAGTGTGGATCTTGGACATGCCGTGGAGCTGATGGCGATCAAGTTTCTCCTCGGCCTCATTGCGCCATGCCTCGACCTCGCGAATCTTAATATTCTTAAAGGCAAGCCTCCTTGTTTCAGTCTTGAACTTATCGTGGCCCTTGCCTACCAGCCTCAGTACCTCGCAATAGAGCTGAGAATAAAAACGCAAGTACGGCTCATCGGGGACTGACATGGCTGGAGTGGAATCTGGGACGTCCCACAGCTTAGTTGACACACAGCAATTGTTCCGGATGTCCCATGCAAGACTGAAAAGACCGGCCGGAATAACGTCCTTGGTCAAAAAGTATCCATTCTTGCTCAGACTAAAGTTTTCCATGAGCTCTGGATGCTTTTTCAGCGTTGCCTTAGACAAGACGAGCGCCACATTGGCCGTTGGTCGAATGTGTTCATAAGAGACCAAAAGTCCGTCGATCGGCAAAAAGTGGTTCATGTTACGTTGCTTATTGCCGGCTGTACTGCCGCCTCCCGGAAGGAGACCGTACTGCAGAATCGAACGAACGCGGCGATACTCAGTCATGTGAACCAGCGTGTCCGGCATATCGGAGAGCTGGCACTTCGGGATCTTAAGGCCGGCAATTGGAGCTTCGGCGCCTCCCGAATGGCTGGAAACGGCTTGCGCAAAAGCATGAGCTGCCCTGAATTGCTTGTATAACTGGGCAAGCTCCTTTCGATCCTCGGCCGTCATACCGGCTGGATGGATCCAGTTATTAGGGTTACTAACAAACCTTTCACCCTTTTGATGGTCGGAAGTGCTCAAAATGCCAACCTGGTACCTGCCTTTCTGATTGTACATAACGGTGATGGCAAGCGGTAGCAACAGGTTGATCCGTTCAACGGAGGCTTCACACCATGGCTGAATCTGGGCCTTTTGCACGGCCGGGAAGGCAAGGTCTTCCTTGGCATGGCAGGTGTGAGCCCAAACGCTGAGCATCTTCCTAAAACGAGCCCCGGCCATTAGCTCAAAAACGGTGAGCGACTGGTCAGCATGTGTCCATCCGGAATGTCGGAGGATCCAACTTAGCTCACGAGAGATCTTGTCATAGAGTTCGCTCTCGTAAATCCTGGTCAAGGCTTCCTCGCTGAACTTGAAAAAGCCAGACCAAATCATCCACAAACAGTACCCAATAGACCCGGTTAGACAAAAACGAGGAGAATCTCTATTTCATAGGAATCAAGAGATTCCTATGAATTAGTTAACTTTTTTTCTGTCGAATTCGGCAGACCATTCTCTTAAAAATTCTCTTATTTTTGGGAACACATTATCTTAATTTTTTCTGACTAATTGGTTAAACCTGATCTGCCGAATTCGGCAGATATGTTTGAGGCAGTTTTCCAAACTGCCTCGTAAACTTCCTCAGAAACTTCCTCATGACTGGTGGCTGTTTTGGTAGTGGTGGTGGTAGGGGTAAGAGTAGAATTTAGAATAGTAATAGTAGTAGTAGTAGTAGCAGCAGCAGCACTAGTAGTAGTAATAGTAGTAGTAGTAATAATAGTTTGATGGATGTTTGCATGTTTGTTTGTTTTTCTTTAGGTTTGTTTGTTTTGTTTTGTTTTGTTTGTTTTTGTTTGCTTGTTTGTTTGTTTGATTGATTGATTGATTGTTTTGTGTGTATGTTTGTTTGTTCGTTTGTATGTATGAATGTATGTATGTGTGTTTGTTTGTTTGCGTGTTTGTGTGTTTGTTTGATTGATTGATTGATTGATTGTTTGTTTGTTTGTTTCATTGTTTGATTGTTTGCTTGCTTGCTTGCTTGTTTGTCTGTTGCGTGTGTTTGTTTGATCGATTGCTTGATTGTTTGTTTGTTTGTTTGTTTGTTGTTTTGATTGTTTTCTTCGTGTGGTTTGCGCTGGTTGGTTGGTTTTGGTGGGTTGGCAGGGTTTGTGGGTGTGGGTTGTGGCTGTTGCTGTTGTGGTCGTCGCTGTTGCGGGGCTGTTGTATAGTACATGCTCTTTTCTTTCTCTTGCGCGCTTTTGTTTTCGTTACGAGAAAGCAACAAAGCAACAACCAAACACAACACAAGACAAAAGACGAGACACAGCAGTGAGACAAAAACACCAAGGTAAACAAATGGACCTCTCTCAACGTATCTCAAGGTAAACACCGAGTTTCTCTCAAAGCATCTCTCCTGGTATCTCTCAAGGTAAGTCTCTCTCTCTCTCTTTCTCTCCCCTCTCCCTCCAGCACTATACACTGCGTATATATAATCAATGTGAACTACACTGCTTTTTCAACTGGTGTGCTGGCGAAACTGCAGCTCCAAAGCCAGCCGGTAGCGGTGCAACATCTTGAAGATTGTTTGTCCAGCTTGCTGCCCCTTGACACATGTCTTTGCAAGACCAGACATCCTTTTCTGGTGATATTCGCCCATGAAACACCAGACCATCCGAGGGTTCAAGTACTTGGCCAGCAGCGCAAGGTGCTGGATGAAATGGGCCTTCTGGGTCAACCCGAAAAGCTTGTCCCCAATAAAATGGTCCGCGATTGATGTCAAAACCAGCAACATGTGTTCCACCAACTCTTCAAACTTCGCAGCTTCTTCAGATGGCAAGCTCATCTCCATTTTGTGGGTGATAAGCATTTCTTCTACCTCACAGTTTATCTTCAAGTACAGGTGAATCAGTTTGTGGATCTTCAGCTGTGGGTTTGAGAACTTTTCCCACACAGAAAGAAGCGGTCTGCATAGATACTTAATCTCCGCTCCTTTTCCTCGAAGCTTGGGATACTGCGGCGTCCTGCGCTGGAACATCGATAGCCTGTTGAGATACCTGTAACGGCAAGGGGTGTCCCACATTTTGTAGCAACGTTGGATCTCCGTCCAGACCAATCCGAGACAATATTGGGGTGTGCCCTTAGGTGCCATCACATGATAGCACAGCAAGCTAAGAATGCTTCCATAGACCAATTGGTCCAGGCCCAAATATTTGGCGTGGAGCCAATCCATACAAATGTTCCACGGCGAAAAGTTGGGATAATCAAAAAGTGGGCTTTTTGAGCGACCGGGCCACACTCTCCACTCGGCCGCCGTCCACTGTACTCCTCGCCAACCTGCTGTTTTGCGGAAGTCTGTCCACGCGAGTGGGCCAGAACCAGTGCATTTGCATAAAGAACATGGCCCGGAGGCCAGAGTACTCTTGGGTAGGAGCAAGACCTTGTTCATGTAATCGAGGTCTCCCAGCACCCCCCACAAGACACCGTAGTGGCCACTGGCCAGCTGCTTGAGGGCTCTCTTTCCGGATACGCTAGCCTTGTCATACCTGGGATGACTCTTCAAGGGTAAACATTCAAGGTGTAAAAGTCTAAACAAAATTTCCGGGGTCCAAAAGACACACAAGAGCAATGCCAAAAAATCAAATTTAAATTACACTCGTCCGAGCCAATCCCGGTCGGGCCAAAGGCCTCTGTACAGCCAGTGTAAGGACCATTGGAGGATCTTGAAGAAAACTCCCATGGTGTCTTTTGACTGGTCCTCATCAATCACCCGCTTCTTCTCAAAGCAACCGTAGATGAACCATTGCATGTCTGCAGTCGTCCCTGTCCCCACCATGCTGCTCCAGCTAAAGACTGTCATCAAAGCTGCCCAAGATTTCCCAATTCCTGTGATGGGCACGTCGTCGCCGTGCATTGATATAGGGACGGCAAGGTGATCATAGCCTTCTTTGGTGGGCAGGTCAGAAGCAGCCATTGCAGGGTGTTCACGGTTGCTCCTCCAAAAGCTCTGTAGCCGCTCCTTTGCGGGCACCATGCATTTGGCCCATGTGTCTGGGAAAGAATGGTAAATGCAAGAAAACAGCTCATGAGGCAACAAGAAAGCTTGTTGCAGCCACTTTCCTCCTTGGAAGGGCAAGCGGCCAACAGTCATTTGCGGAATTTGGACTGGCACTGGCAAAGATTTCATCAAACCAGAATAGCATTTGTTTGCATAGAATCCGTGAGATCCAATGGCTGCCATCTTTTCCAAATCGGCCAAAGAGGTCTTGTTGTGTTTCATGTCTTGGGCATCCTGATAAGCAGCCTGTGCAATTCTTTGGCACAATTGAGGGGAAACCTCCCCCCAAGCAAAAAGACTAAGTAGAAGCATGCACAAAGTAGATTCACCTGTTGGGCAGGCATCCCTCTGCTCAGCTGCCCTAAGACGCTGACGAACTCCACCCTTAGGCCGGCGATGGCCTGATGGGGGTGAATGCTTTCTTTTCATGGCATAGACTGCATTGAACAGCTTTTGCAAACTATCTGTGATTTTCTTGCGCGTAGGTGTTTGATGGTGATGTGAATGAGGCCTATTGCAAAAGCCTTACACCCGTTGATAGAAATCACCTATGTTGGCTGAATGTAAAAGTAGTTAGAAAATGTTTGTTGGCATGGCATATCATGTTGTATGAGAGTTACCATGAGGGTTACCATGAGAGATACCATGAGAGATACCATGAGAGATATCCAGTTAGATATCACATGATTTTTTTTTAGAACAAATTGGAAAATATGGTTGCGCAGTTGATGAAGATCTACTTTGACACGTGATCAGCCTTGAACGCAACAAGTCGTGTTTGCTGGCGCTTAACTCTCACGGTGAAGTCATTCTCTCAAAAGGTAGTCTTTAACTCTCAAGGTACAGTTTCCCCCAAGGCAGTGCCTCACAAAATGGAAATGCATTTGTAAACATTCTCAATATTCTTGCAAGAGTCTATATACCTCAACAACACCAAACCTCACTGGAATCATTGCAATGATTCACTCCTCTTTGTGCCATCACGATTGCCTTCTCACGCCAGTCTGAGATTTTCCTCTCAAAACCTTTTAGCAAACTCAAAACTTTGCAGCGCTTCTTGTTCCCCTGTCAAGCAACCATAGTACAAACAAAACCATTGATGCCATAGTTCAAACAACAAAGGTATGATGCAGATATGTAAAACATCTGCAGACAGAGGGTGGAAAACTGTTGGCTCGAAGCGGCTCTCCCCTCACTGCTCAGTTCTTTCTTGCCTTGATCATGGCCCGGGCCACCTCAACCAACTCGTTGTACTCCTGCGTATGCTCTGCAATCTCCAACATCATGGCGTCGAGATTTTCTTTGGTCGACTCCATCCCTCCTGGGAGTTCCCCAAATTCCGTCATGTGGCTCAACTTCGCCACATGCTGGGCGCACACACCATGCCCTTGCTTCAGGCTGCTGAGCTTCTTGTCTTGCATCTCTGATGGCCACTGTTTGATGAGTGCGGCTGCTTCCTTTTGGAGCCTCGCCTGACTGTCAGCGGCATCCTTGATGAGGTCGTGGATAGCTTTGGGGATGGCCTTTCCGGGGGTCAACTTCATGCAATCCTTCTCGCTGTAGTTCCAACGCCACTGCACAGATTCAAAAGCATCTGTAAGCTGCTTGGCAGTCGCCTTGTTGACTTTCTTCTTCTGGGTCAAATCCTGCTCCGTCACATTGGCATCCTCCCTGCCACGCTTGAATGTCGTGAAGGTCCACATCCGCTTTCCATTGCCTTAGATTGCACTATGATAGTTCCTTAAATGTTAAGCATATGGGACATTAAAAACTTTGGTAGGTTATTTTTGTCTGCATCTACAGGGTTTGAGAGTGAAACACATTGAGTTTTCACATACCATGAGAGTTACCAGGAGAGCCTAGCGAGCCCAGGATGACTTACCATAAATGCGGACCAAGGAGTGAATGTACTTGGTTTCTTTAGCAAACCATTCTTTTGCCTTTGCCAATCTAATCCAGCTAAAGTACAAACTTCACCTTCCTTTTATCATATTAAATACGAAAAAAGGAATGAAAAGCAGACCCAAGTAAGTTCCTTGTGGCCCCTCCAAAACCCAGGCTTTGGAGACATGAAAAGGGACTTCGTGGGGTCATGGCTAGGGAAAACCCAACCATCTCAATGCCTTTTGAATAAAGTACAAGTAGAAATACAAGCCCAGGCACAATCCACTGGAACGATGTCACCGTTCTGGACTGCAGAGTCGAACGCAGTGTTGGAATTGTGGAAATACAACCCTTTGATGATCGATTCTGGTAGTGCGGTATCTTGCTCCTTCGAATACCGCTTGGTAAAGATGCGCTTGTGTTCTGTGAACAGATCATCTTCGAGGTTCAAGACCAGCTTGCCACTCTTGTCCTTGCTGAAAAGCCTGTTGATGGCCTTTGTTTTGAAGGCCCGAGGGCATGAGCTCCTTGCCGATTCTTTTTCGACAAGGTCAATCACGTGCTCAGGCAAGCTGTCCTTCATCTTGGCATACTTTTGGCCTTTGGCCTTGTCTCGGCCTTCTTCTTGTTCAGGGTCTGACTGCTCACGGTCCTCTTCCTTATCCACAGGCTTGTCAAGGATCCCGCTGACTCCACGCCTCATCTGATTCACCGTCTCGTTGATCGAGGCGGCAGGCCGCTTCATGCCATTGGAGCCATGACTTGACGCTGGCCGCTTCATCTGAGGCATCGATGGATAGGGTCCAAACAGACTGGCTTCACACTGGACGGCAGTGCAGATTGGTGGCAGCTGCGGTATGACACATTGGTCTGGCAGAACTCTCCTGGGTATGTATTGGCTCTCCAGGTAAGGTCTCTCCAGGTAAGGTCTCTCTCTAGGTATAAGCTCTCAGTATATCAGCTTTAGAATGCGCTAAAAATATCGAAGCAGTTTCGACGAAGTTTCCTGGAAACTTCCTCAGGTGTTGAAGGCAGTTTGGATGTAGTTTTAAGGAAGTATTGAAGAAGTTTGAAGGTAGTTTGGAGGAAGTTTATGATATAGATTGCTCAAAACTCATACGACAAGCAAATTATCAACTTCAAACTTCCATGGCACTTTCATCAAAGTGCCTTGGAAACTACAACATCAGCTTTGGAAGTTTCCAGGAAATTTCCTCAAAACTTCTTCAGTGATTGAAGGAAGTTACATGGAAACTTCTCCAAAACTTCTTATGGGTCCTCAACTGTTGGTATGTAAACACCATACATCTCAAGGTAGTTAGAATGGTATTCTGGTAGCACACCAACCAACCCGGAAGCACCATCCAGCGTGATCGATGCCCTGGTAGGCTCCAAAAACGGCTCACCTTGCAACGTCGCCCTCCTCGATGTTAGTACTTTGGGAACGACCGCTTGGAGCGCCTCTTCCGGTTCTGCTTCTGCCCGAACTTCCCCAACTTGACCTTCTTCTTCCGGGCTGGAGATGACTGCAAGGAAGTCTGCGGGGCTGCTTCACCAGATGAGCTAGCTGGGTCATCTGGCTTGTACCGGTTTTCCTTCTCAATCTCCTTCTCCTTTTTCGCCATCAATTTGGCGATGGCGCTCATCAGTGCCATCTGCATGAACTGATCGCCTGCTTCGGACGAAAGGCCAGTACCATGTGTCCCACGAAGGACGCTTCCATCAGAGCCAAAGACAATGCCGTACTTTGGTGGCTCCATTGAAACCGATGAAATCGATAAAGCGTTGAACGGCAAAACTCTTGAACCACAAAAAAGCTGTCACAGCACTAATTGCAACACCTTGCCAACCTCAACTTCACTAAAACAAAAGCAAACGGAAGCAGGCTGGCAACACGCAATTTTTCACTGGCTTGCAATCACTGGTTTGCCTCTTTTGGCATGTTGTCTCGCATCGATTGCCTCCTTTGCCAGGGAGGTAGTGGTGGCTCATCATCTTCATCATCCTCTTTCTCTGTAGGACGACGACGACGATGTTGTCTGCGTGATCGACTCCGACTCCTCTTTGATTTCTTTTTTTTGCTGTCTTCTTTTCTATCCTGCCTGACAAAGACTCTGAGCTTTGGTAGTTCAGTATCTTCTTCTTTGACCAAGCCCGACGATGAAGCTGTGCTTTGAGCAATGCCTTGAGCTTCTGCTGAAGGGTCAAAATCTCTGCTTTTGGTCGATGTATCAAGGTATGGATCGCAGAGAGCTCGACCTTCCAAGTCTTTCTCCATGTGGGCCTGGCAATCTTTCACTCGAGGCACAGCTTTGGTCACAAAGAGAGGTTTGGTGGAAAGATGGCACAACTGCTGGCCAGACAAAGCATCGACCGCCGTCTGGATCTCTTCATTGCAAGTTAAAGTCACAAAGGCCGTACACATCTTTCCTGCAGTGCAGGGGCCCTTGCGGCTGATATGGATATCTTCTTGTCGAACTTGACTGAGGCCCCTCCGATGGAACTCTTCTAGAAGCTTGTTTACAGATACCAGTGCACTGTCCAGGTTTTTCACAATGACACGGTGCATGGCGCACATGAGACTCTGGGGGGAAGAGGTTGATTGAATTTGCGGTGTGTGTGTGTAAGGCCTGATTGCAATGTAAGTTTATATAAGTATGTATGGACTACAGTAATTTCTATGGACTGAATTTGGAGCGTGTATTCAAAACATTATGTCTTCACATACAAACCCCTGAGCCTGTCCAAACATTCCGCACTTACTAATGTACTCAAATGTCAATTCTCCAATCTGGTAAAACTCTCAAGGTAATTCTCTCAAGGTAGCTCTCTCCAGGTAGGTGAAAGAATGTCAAGCTCTCACATCAAACATTTTGGCTAGGAGCAGATCGGCCTTTTTCCCAGGTTCCACCCCAATGCCCAGGTTCGAGCTTTGAAAGATCCTTGCTGATCTTTCTACGCGCTATCAACACATGTTCAACCGACAGCTAGTGTCAGGAAGCTCTAGTTGACATCTTCTATTGGCCCTTTCTTTGCTTTCTTTGGCCACAAGCGCTCAAACTCTACGCTTGCATTTTGAGAGCCCTCACGCGCACGGACCTTGGATGTTTCAGGATCAACCCCTGAAGATTTCGCCGCCCAAAAAGCTTTGCGCCAAGCGCGGCTTGTGAACCTTTTGCGGTTGACAGCCCTTGACACTGCGCTGTCGAAGTCTTCTGGTGTATCAGGGTACTTCTTGGGCTCATCTGGCTGGATCTTCTCTTCTGTCTCTGCTCTGGTCTCCAGGATCTGGCCTTTCCTTTTCGCAATATTCTTGTCTGTTGCCTTCCAAGTCTTTTTGGTCTCTTGGTCCTTCTTCTTCATTTCTTTTCCCCTCTGACAACTTTCATCTTTGGTTCCTGTCTTCTTCTTGTCCTTTTTTGTCTCTGTGGTTTTGGCTTGCTTGGCGGCCTTCTTCTTGGCAACGGTGGGTTTATTGCCTCTCTTGCCTTGCTTTGTCTTCGGTTTCTTGGGATGTTCTTCTTGGCTTTCCTCTTCTTCTGGCTCTTCATGTTCTTCGGTTTCTTGCTCCCCCTCCTCGGCCTCGGCCATTTCTTCATCAATTTTCTTCCTGGCCTTGTTGGCTCTTGACAACTGAGATTTAAACACAGCCAGACGCTTCTTGCAAGAGTCCAGCTTCGCCGGCATCCACAACGCCCATCTTGATCAAACCATCTAGGAAGCCTCCAAATTTCTTCTCAGGTGACTTTTTTGGGGTGCTTTTTGGTGGCAAAGACTTCACCTCCTTCCCCACGTCGATGTCGTTGATCTCTGGCCTCTCCAAAACCTGGCGGAAGACTTTGGCAGGGTCCACAACCAATTTCAAAACAGGGACCGCCTTTTTGGTTACAGGCGCGGTGCCCTGCGCTTCTGAACGGGGAGGGGTCTCCTCTGAAGTGTGCTGGCTATCAGATTCTCCAGGTTGGTCAACTGGCACCAAAGCTGAAGGCTCTCCTTCCTCAATCTTCTGGCCTTGAGACTCATAGTCAGGAAGTAAATCTAAGACTTCCTGCAAGATGGCTTGTTCCCCACCATCAGCTTTCCTCATACACCGGCTTCGGGTCAGAGCATCCTGGCGAAGGCCTCGTAAGTGGGACAGCCCAATGCGGATCAATTCATCAATTTTTTCTGCCCATTCTTCTGCTGTCTTGTACTTCCCAAGTTTGATACTCCTTTTGGTGCACAATTTCTCCAGGGAATCTCTGTGCTTTTTTGATGGTATCACGCCATTGGGGGCCACCTTGAGAAGTCTTCTGAACAAGGATGCGTATTTGCAAAGCCAGGTTGGGTGGGTGCTTGACTTCCATGACACTGTCAACCCAGGAATGGGCTCCACCAATTTCAGCAAATCATTGTGCCCCATCTCGTCCAAAAACTCCTCCAAGCAATCCAAAAGGTCTGAAACCCCAATGCAGGGGTCGGCCACCAATCTGGTCTTCACTCGGAGAGGCGGCATGATGGCTTGGCTCCCACACTGCAAAGGCCAACACACACGCAAACCTTGTGACCCATGCGTGCCAAATATATTTTGCTCGTGTACGTTACCTGAAGTGTATGGCAGTGAACAATGTACCGTATTTCCTGGGAGGGTCTGATCAGATGGAACGGCTGAGCGGTAGGTCTAGGCTAATACAGAGTACAGTCAAGGTCTGTGAACTCTCAGGGTAACTCTCAAGGTAATTTCTTAAAACTCTCCGGGTAACTCTCAAGGTAATTTCTTGGAAACTCTCAGGGTAACTCTCAAGGTAATTTCTTGGAAACTCTCAGGGTAACTCTCAAGGTATTTCTCTAAAAGCGGTTCAAAACACAACACCTCTCAAAGACAAAAAACGGCGCTCAAAAAGAACAGGCATTGTTTTTTCCAACCATAGCTGCCTAAGGACAGGTCTGCGATCTGTCTGGAGCTACCTGTGTTTCAAATGAAAATGGGCGCAATTCAGCATGAAATCTAAATCCCACAGCCACAAATCAACGTCTGTGTCTCGACTTGCAAACAAGTCCTGCAATGAGTGGACCCACTCAAGCATGCCGCAAATCTCTTCGTCCAAAACATCAGCCCAGGGCAAATCCTTCAACTCTGATAGGTGGCGGCATGTGGGAGAGGGCGCAGCAGCAGAGATTGGACTCAACTGGTCAAGCTGCACTGCTTCAGGCTCATCAAGCCCCTTGAAGTGAGTCAAAAGCACCCAACATTCTGAAAAGCTTTCAGAGGCTCGGTGCACACCAATACAGCCCAGGATGCTGCGCAAGCATTCACGGTGTGCCTCCAGTTCTTCATGCGGGTCACTCTCATCTCCTGTTTGGAGGGCCAACCAATCAAAAAGCAGCTCCATGAGCGCCATAACCAGCTGTTGCGATAGGGCCATGGCACACAAGCAGGTAAGGATGCACAGAAAATGGATGTTCGGTAAAAACGCTGTCACACAGTGACACCAATCTCTGTCTCTCTTGGTACTCGGTGTAACAAGAACAGCCAAACAAAAACAAGTAGACCAGCACGCTGAAAACAGTGGCAGATGCTTGGCGGTTTGTTTTTCTTCCTGTTTTGGCGGTGGCTAGTTCTGTACCTTGTTGTTGTGGCGTTTATGTTTGTTTTGCACCTTTTTTGTTTGTTTGTTCTTTCCGGTCTGTTGCTTTGCTTGTTAGGGCTTTTCCTGTTTTGTTTGGTTGGTTTGCTTGCTTGTTTGTTTGTTCTTTTTGTTCTTGGCAAGTTTGTTTTTTGTTTTGTTATGCTTTGATAGGTGTGTTTGTTTGCTGTTTGTTTGTTGTTTGTTTCTTCTATTGTTTCTTCTATTGTTTGTTTGTTTGTTTGTTTTGCTTTGTTTTGTTTTGTTTTGTTTTGTTCGTTCGTTCGTTCGTTCGTTCGTTCGTTTGTTTGTTTGTTTGTTTGTGTGTTTGTTTGTGCGCTTGTTCGTGTGTTTGTTTGTTTGCTTGCTTGCTTGCTTGCTTGCTTCTTGCTTGCTTGCTTGCTTGCTTGCTTGCTTGCTTGCTTGCTTGCTTGTGTGTGTGATTGTTTTTGTTTATTTGGTTGGTTGGTTGGTTGGTTGGTTGGTTGGTTCGTTGGTTGGTTGGTTGGTTGGTTGGTTGGTGGGTGGGTGGGTGGGTGTGTGCGCTTGTTTTTTGATTTGTGTTTTGTTTTGTTTTTCTCGTGGTGGTTGTGGTTGTGTTTGTTGTTGTTGTTGTGGTTGTGGTTGTCGTTTTTGTTGTGGTTGGTTGCGGTTGGTTGGTTGGTTGGTTGGTTGGTTGGTTGGTTAGTTAGTTAGTTAGTGAGTTAGTGAGTTAGTGAGTTAGTTAGTTAGTTAGTTAGTTGGTTGTGCGTGTGTGCTTGCTGTTGCTGCTGCTGCTGCTGCTGCTCTTGTTGTGGCTGTTCTTCAAGGAAACTTCCCTGAAAACGCCACAAAACAGGAGGAAGTTTCAAAGAAGTTTGGCGGCAGTATAGAAGAAGTTTGGATGAAGTTTAAGAACACCGCCGAGGAAGTTTCAAGGAAATTGCCGTGAAATTGCCGTGACCGAGGTTGTCCAAAACGCAAGACAATTTGCCAGAAGCGGCAGATTGAAATAGGAGAATAGTTAAAAAATTCTCCAGTAGATAGGCAGAACATGATTCTAACTAATAGTTTGAATTCTGGAGTCTCTAGATTTCTATCTATTAGATAACTTTTTGTCTAACCGGGTCTATTGGGTAGACGAAAGCTGAGCTAACACCGTATTCGGAGTGTTCGAATGCAGAGTCCATTGCGCTAGGGCGAGGACCGGCGTCACGGGAAGTGTCCTTGCTTTTGCCCTTGCCTTTGCCAGAAGATCGGCCTTCGGCGCCGCGCGACTCTGGTCGTTTGCCTTTCCGCCGGAATGTCGGCGTTCGGCAGGCTGGCTTGGTCCACGGCTCGAGGTGCCACGTGCACCGGCTTCGTGGATCTCATCAATCTGTGTTACAATAGGTCTGCCTCCTTTGACCATTGTGTGGAGGCGATACCCCTTGAGGCTGGATTGCGTTGGACGAATGCTCTCACGGGGTGTCAATTCAACTGCTGGCGCGCGCTCTTCATGGGATGGCGAGCGCTTCCCTTTTCCTCTGCCTTTCGATTGATCCTGGCCGGAATGTCGGCCGCTACCTTTACGCGCTGCATCAGGCGACAAAGATGCGCGAACGACATCGATGAAGCGAGGTGCTGATGGCGCCGCTTCAGACGGCGAATCACTCTGACGCGAAAGACTCACACTGCGTCGGGACCGTAATACCGGTCGTGCAGTGGAGGGCTGACTCGGTGATCGAGGCCTAGACTTTGCTGCTGGTGCCTGAGAAGGCGCCACTGGAGTCTCGGCAGCAGGTGCTGGAATCTTGCGGCCCATGATGATCACAGAGACTAAATATGCTCAAGCTTGTCTTCGTCCGTAGTAGTGCGCTTGAACCAGAAAATGCAGTCGCAGACACAAATTTTCTTGAGACAAAAATTCACAAGAAAAATGTCATGAAGCGTACATAAGTGAATATACACAGTCTGATATGTCTTCAGCAAGGAATGTGAGAACAAACTGTGGATCCGGCAGGTTATTAATGACCCACTCAGTTATAAAGGCCTTGTGTTTCACAAGTGTTCGGAAAGGTGGGTGTACATCAACCTGACGGAGTGTTCCTGTCTCTATGCTTCTTACAAGTTCGTCCGGTTTGGCGGTGTGTTTTGTTAAAGGATCAGCGAGACAGAATTCACTTGCGACATGACTTAAGTCATCGATGTTGCCAGTGTTGCTCTCGTGTCTGAGCATCTGTATGAGGTGATGTGTTTCCTTTTGCTCCGGGAGATGTGTGGTTTGTGCAGTGGTGACCAGGTTGTTTGCGTCTGTTCTCAAGTGGATAGGAAGAATCTGGCCACTGACATCAGCCCACAGAGCACGAAGGAAAAGACATGTTCCAAAACACCTCATCAAGGCTTGAAGTTCAGCAACGGTGGTAGACTGAGTAGTAGTAGTGATCTTATGACTCTCGTAGTCTATGATAGATCCACGTGTAGCTGAGCTATCCTTCTTCTCGGAATATCGAGAGTTATATGGCTGCCTTTCTTCAGCTAGATAGATGACATGTGCACGTTGACTGGACTTGTCACTGTTGTTTCGATACGATGCATCAGGAAAGCCAAGGATGCGCTGATTGCCCTTGAGAGGCCAGAATCGGGCATCTACATATTGGCTCTTCATTGTACGAACAACCTTGTTGATCTCACGCACGTCACCAATGGTCGGACTCGAAGCGGCGGACGCACATCTAGAGAACTTGCAACACAAGTGAACTTGCGTTCGACTCTGTAGCCAATTGAGCTGGCCTAAAACAGAGCGATATGCTGTATGCATCTGAGGATTACAAGCAACATTGTCCTTTAGATATTTATCAAACTTGATTTCCTCTACAGCATCTACTGCAAGCTTTTGGTCACAAGAGATGTAAGGTCCTTGCTTGTCATGAGTCTTCCACTTGATACGTTGACCAACAAACATGATGTCATTCTTGTCTTCCGAGCCTACGTTAAAGTCCTTACGAATGCTGGCAAGCACTTTGTCTGCAAAGACCTTGTCTCCGGCCATGAACAAGTCATCGACATGAAGACAAATGAAACCGTGTGGTCTCCGGCCTTGTGCATTATTCTGTGCTACAGGATCCAGCAGCATGTCGATTGCATCTTGAACAGGATCATTAGACGTAGACGTCTTGCGGAATGACTTGGACAACGAAGTGTCCTTGGATGACATCTTATCGCCGTACAAGATATAGGTGCATCGATCAGCTCGAGTTGGCACAAGTCCATAGCTAAGAAGTGCTTTATCGACAACCTGCCACCATCGACGTGGTGCATCGTTCAGACCGTATGCGGACTTCTTCATCTTCGCTCCTATGTGTGGTGGATATCCGCATTCAGACGGGATCTGGCAAATGATGTCTCTGGTTTCATCATATGCTTCGCCTTGCAGGAAAGCGGTCTTCAGGTCCATATGATACAGATCCCACTGGCAATTAGCTGCAAACTGTGTTGCACAGCGAAAACCTGAACGACTTGCTGCAGGACTGTCGGTTTGTTGGGTATCCTTCTGTCTGTCTTGGAAACCCTTTAGCACCCAACGTGCCTTGCACTTCAGGAAGTTACCGTCCTTGTCCTTCTTAATTGTAAGGACCCAGCGTCCAGCAACATAGTTCCTGATCTTTAGTTTGCGCATATCAACAAGCTCGAACACGTCATTGTCAAACCAGGATTTGCATTCGGCTTGCTTGGCTTCCAGGAATTGCTTGGCAAACTGACGCTTTTCTTGCTGGGTTGCTTCCTTACGTTTCTTGCCGACTAGATAAGAGAACTTGTCTTCCTGTGATTGGTACAAGGTCAGGAAGGCCTTGTCTTCCTCCGTAATACCGGAGTAGACTTCTCTGATGTCGGCATAGTTCTTACGAAGTAGCTGACGTTTCTTCTGCGCCATGTACGAAGACGGGGTGACAAAGTCAGCGTAGGACGGAACTGTCTTGAGATCTACAGGTGAACCATCAATGTATCGAGGTACCGTGAACGAACCAGTATTGCTGCAGAGCTTCTGTTCAGCTGACAACCAGCTCCAGCTGTTTTCGTCCACGAACAGGTCATTGTAATCGATGGTTTCATCCGAGTCAACGTCATCTTCTTCTTCTTCCTCAACGTCTACTGCTACGTCGTCCGGAATGTCGGAGTCGACGATTACAGCTTCAGGAGATTCAGGTGACACTGGCTGTTCATCATCGTCGCCTGCGATTGGCAAACTCGGTCCGGATGGCTGAGCATCTGGATCACCGGCGTCCTCGTCTTCCGGAAATTCGGGTATATCGTCGATGTCATCTTCCGGTTTACGTTTCTTCACTGGTGTTCGGACGACCGGCGGCGAAAAGACGAGTCGATCATCACCCCCCAGATGGTTGCTCGGTGGAACCGTAGGAGGTGAAGGCGAGACAGGCATCTGTACAGGTCTCGTAGGACGAGCTTTCGTCGAAGGGCGGTCAGACACAGGAGAAGGAGTAGGTCGTTTTTCACCGAAAATCATCTGCTCATCGGGAATAGACGGTGGAACGACAAGAGTTGGAACTACAGGAGTGTCTGGTTGCACAGGAGTCAATGGCAAAAATGAATTAGGAATAGGTGGAACTGTGGCTGCAGGAGTAGAAGGTGGAAACTGTGATGGTGGTTGTGGTCCTGAAGGTGGTGTATCCGGAAGTTCGCCAGGCATGTGTGTGTCAGGTTGTGACGGTGGTGAATTGCCTGGAAACGGTGGAAACGGATTGTCTGGCGGTGGTTGTCCCGGAGAAGGTGTAAATGGTGGATCCAGGTGTAAAGAAATCACCGGGTGTGAATGGATCACCAGGGATGTCACCAGGCATGTCAGGACCAGTTGGTGTCACGTATTCATCAGGATCCAAACCAGGAGGTGGTGCAGGTGGTGCACCAACAGTGTCAGGTGTGACAGGTGTGTGAACAGGTTTGGACGGAACGCGACCATCAGAGTTCCAGAAAAAGACACAGCTCCAATTTGACTCCACCAACTTCGACAAGTCGTCAAAAGGATGTGATTGGATGTACAACTTAGTTGTATCCTTCTTACGCCATAAAAACAGTACACCTGCGGTGTGACGGTACCTGACCTTCAATTGTTCAAAAGTACCGCGCAAGATTGTGGCGTGCTCAAATGCCATGGTAGGTGCAAAAATCTGGCGCATATGTGAAACATCATGTGCGATATGCAATGACTCAGACCAAGGATTATACTCATGTCCCTTAGGGAGTGAGTTCACTCTGTTCATAAGGCGTCGAACATAAAAATCCTTCACAGTTACACTGTCAGATTCACTGAAGTGAACATATTCTCGATCCGTATTTTCCATCAGGAAGAGCTGGAGTGATTCGAGACCCGGAATATCGAGTTCTCCGAGCAGATCTACAACTACGGTAGTCTGTGCGTGAAACAATCCATGATGGCTTCCCAGCGGCAGAATACAGCGAACAAGCTTGGAACAGAAACGATAAGGATATACCTGAGCTAACTTGGTTCTGCTTCCAAAGCCAGGTGCTGAGCCTTCCAATGGTTGATGTTGGTGTTGTTCACCCCCGAGCTTATTACTACATCTCTTGAACACAGGTGCTAAAACTCCTTCATCGAAATTGTGTAAAAGAGAAGTTGGTTTGTTGTAGTAATAGCCATTAGGGTCCTTCATTCCAAATGAACACATGTCAAGAGTGCCATAGGTAACACCACGTTGTGACAAAAGACGTTGGAAACATCTGGTGTACCAAAGAGCTGATGAAGCTGGATTCTCAATGATGAAATGGCCTTCATGTTCAATCTGGAATATGGCAACACGACAACAAAACTCCAACATTGGAAGAAACTTCTGTCTGCGCTGATCTCGTGCTACGCGATCATGGATATTGGTCATCTGACTCCAAGGAGCACAGTGCGGCGCCATAAAGATGACTTTAGGCTTCTGTTTCTCGATGATGTCCATCGTCCTCTTACGACCGTCACTGGTCAAGATGTCAAATCCGGTTCTCAGGGCAAACCATTCATGGCAGCAACTTGACTCAACCGTGCTGAACCTGCGAACAGTTCTAAGAAATCAATCTTGCCAGTCATGACAGGTTGCCATGCATAAGATGAATATGTGAAGCCTTCCACACCGATCTGGGCTCCGTCGCTCTGGACTAGAGAGCTTGCGTGGTCAGTGACCGGAATATCGGTCCGTGCACTCTCAGCACTCAGTAGTGCAACCGGGTCGAGCGGCGCCTCAACATCTTCGATCGGATTGATGTCCTTGCGGACCTTGCTGATGTTGACCTTTAGAATCCTGGTGCCTAAATCGATACCAACCATACTGCCGTCAGAACTAATGACCTTGCCCTTGATCCATCTACCGCTGTGGGTTCCATCAGACTTTACCTTGGATTTGTCTTCTGTCCAATAGTATATCTTATCACCAGGGTAAAATGGACCATCACTCAACTGAAGTCTTGCGGATATGTCTCGTCTCAAGTCGTCTGTTTGTTTTGCCTCTAGGTAAGACTTCATGGCAAGTGTTCTGAGGGCATCTATGTTTTTCTCGGGAGAAGGAAGTGAAGCTGTAAGCTGTTCTGGTGTCATGTTCTCTGGGTACAAAAGATCTGCAGGTCGCCTTCCAAATGCCATCTCCAATGGAGAGACTCTACCAAAAGTAACCATGGAGTTCCTGGCAAGTGATGCTTGTCTGAGGAGTTGACGGTACGTGATCTCGTATCTGGATGGATCCTCAGTCACGGCCTTAAGCATCAGGGTGATCTGCTTTTTGTACATGCGAACAGCTGCTTCTGCTCTGTTTGGCCATGGAGTACCAGGTCCTAAAGTGATCGGTCGGATATTCTTTCTATTGTAAAAAGCTTCAAGTTCAGTACCCATGAAACCTTGATCACCGACAAGATACTTAGGATTCAACTGGTATGTCTCAAAATACTCCAGAAGATGGCCAATTGTTTCTGCTTCAGTCTTGCCGTTACAAACGTAAGCAGTGGTCATAGAAGTAGCACCGTCATAGATGATCAGGAAAAGAAGTTTGGACTTGTCATTGATAGCTAGTTCACCGTGGTCAACAAAGGTGAGTTCTCCAAATGTTTCACTTCTCATACCTGAAATTCTTGATCTTGAAGGTGCAATCTTGGACTTCTGACATGTGTCGCACTGCTTGACTACTTTCTCATATTCCTCATAAATTTTGGCAGGAATCCTCAAAGCTGATGTTCGTTTCTTGAACTGCTCAGTTGACATGTGATAGTGCTTCAAATGCAGTTTCAAGAGTTCAGTTGGATGAGATAGCTTTTCATGGATTCTCTGCAATGCTAACGGCAATGTTACAGAAACCTTAGGAGCTTTCTTCTCTCGATGCACTGTTGTTGGTATTGGTTTCGCGTCTTCCTTTGATTCTTCCTGAGGATCAGGCTTCACCGGCATGTCAGGTTCTGCTGGAGGTACGTCAGGCTTTTCGGCTCCTGAGCTCGAACTTGGAATCTTCGAATGCTCAAATGGCGTACCAAAATCAGGTGACTTTTCTGTCTTCCGGTATGTCGGAGGTGTCACCTTCTTAGCCGGTGGAGGCATTGAAATGAGCTTTGATGGCGGATCGACCTTGGCATCTCCACTTGCAATATGCTTATCTGGCTTCTTAGCC
>CAXAMN010023995.1:497821-560461 GCA_963970005.1 Durusdinium trenchii | reverse complement strand
AGACAGACAGAGACAGACAGAGACAGACAGAGACAGACAGAGACAGAGACAGACAGAGACAGACAGAGACAGAGACAGAGACAGAGACAGGGGCAGACAGGCAGACAGGCAGAGAGACAGACAGAGAGACAGACAGAGAGACAGATAGATGGATAGGTAGACAGATTTGGGAGCTGTCGTAGCTGGCAAAATACATTGGAATAGTGTAGGCGTCAGAGAAATTGCTACCTATCACAACAGTTTGGCGCAGTTAGCAGAGATACAGCAAAGAGAAAGAGAACTAGCACAGGAGGCATATTTGCTTCGTTAGAAATTTTTGCACCGGGGAGTTCACCTTAAAATATTGATTTCGTGGCAGGTGCGGGTGTCGGAGATGTGCCTCGGACTTCACATTCCTCCAAAGATGGACTAGTAGCAAACAGCCAGAAGCCACGAGAGCAACGAAAGCCAAACGCCACAAAAGCCACAGAAGCCACGGAAGCCACGAAAGCCAAGAATGCCAAAAGCCACAAAAGCCAGAAGCCACGAGAAACAAAAAAACGTCTTAAAAGAAAACAAAAAACCTACTGTATATTAAATGGCCCTCCGTCTGATATTGGTGTTTGGGGCCTCCTCTGAGACTGGCAGACGGCCCACCGCTGGCCTCGGAATGAGGCAGACGGGTACGGATAATGGATACGTACTGTATACAATATTGTTTGATGTGTACATACAGCAGTTGGCAACGACTGTCAAAAGAAAGTTATTACTGTAAATGTCTTAAGAGCCTGGAATTCACTTGAAGATGCCAAGCCCCAAGCTGTCTCCTGAGATGCCGACACACGGTTCTGTCCTCGCGGTGTAAATTGTGTTTCATGATGCTGATCCTTAGTCGCTTAGCTGCTGGGTGAAGCGTCAAAACTGTCAAATCACAGCACGTCTTACAGGGATGAGCAATACCCAACGCTTGGAGTCATATAGAGGTATATAGTTTAATGGCATCTAATGGCAGCGGCAATGTGATTGCTGTTCCTTCTGGTCACACGTCCCAAAGTTAGTTTCGCAGCACTCTCTCTTCAGGTCTGGACCCACACAGTGTCCGCGCCAGAGGCACGTGGCGATCCCTTAGCACGGAGTTTAATTCGGAGCATTCAGACTGCTGTAGCTCAACCAAATGTAAGCTCCAGTTGACCGTTTCCATCCATTTGGTGAGTTTGGTGTTTTTCTTTGTAAGTCTTCCTTGGATATGTATGATCTCCATCGTTCGCCGTCTAACCTCATACCCAGCCAACATCAAGTGGTGTCCAGGTGCAGCACCTCAAAAACAGCGCCTTCGGCCTCTGCCAGCTCTCGGCGCCTAGGTCAAAATCATGACAGCGATTCTATTTTTTTTGATCTTGGCCAAAGCTCCATCTCAGCTCAAGACCTGCTCAAGGCACCCTGCAACTCCGAAGAGGCCATCAATGGGATATCAAGCTCATGACATTCTGCCTATAACTTGGACATTTGAGAGAGCTGGGTAATGAAATCGCTGCTGATGGACTTTGGACTCGTGCAAAATAACAATTGCAACCACTCTGCGAGAACATCTGGAATGTGTTTCATGATGAGTTCCAAGTTCAGAGCAAAATGGCTGTAATGTATGTGTGTGTGTATATATATATATGCACATTATATATATATATTGTAGTGCGGAGACTCGCAACACGCCCCTTTTCACAAAGGGAAGGCTCAAGGGCCCTGTCGAAGGTTTTGGGCCGAAGGGGCACGGTAGGATCTGTGATGGTGCTGGGCTACAATGCATGCTGTTCTACATCCTTCAGGGGGAGTTTCCAGCGCCATCACGTTTCCTGCCGCACCAAGGCAAAGGTTGCTTCTGCCATCGCCTTTCGAAGAAGGGCTGAATTGCCCAAACCGTTTAGTGAGCGGATCTGCCAGCATCTGTGAGCCGGGGACCCAAAACGTCTTCACACTCACAGCATCTGCCGAAACGTGGGTCACCGCCACGTCGATCTGGGCCCGGCGATCGTGGCCGGCGTTCCCGCTCCTGCGGGCCAAAAGGTCGAAGAGCGCTTTTGCATCTGTCACATGTGCTCCTGTAGCACGGTCATTGATCCTGATGGATCGAACATCTTCGGCTTCTTCTTCGGGAAGTCGAACCACCAGGATGGAGTCCTCATTGCCCAACTTCGAACCATCCATCACGGTCGAAGCCGGGTCCATCACTTCATGCCAAAGCGCCCGGAGCCATTCAATCTCGGCCAGCGCATCATCCATTGCCCAGGCTTCCGAACCAAGTGTCGCCTTGACCACCCTCTTCAATCTGTGGCGTTTCCATGAGTTGATGCTGAATGCTTCGGTCAGCCATGGCCATGATGAAACCTCCTTGGGACTTAAATCGACGTTGGCCATGCTAGCATCAGCAATGCTCATCCAAATGCCACAGGCAGGATCAATCGGAACGATCCTGAGCACCACATCAGGAGTCTGCTTGAGTTCGTTCACAGTCTTATTCGCTGCCAGGATGTGTTCGACAGTGGGGCCGCCAGCGCTCCAAGACATTGACATAACGCACGCAGCGGCAACATCTGGGCGTCCTTCTTTTCCTACCCAAAGCAGCGAACCTCCAACGCCCCGTAGCCATGAAATCTCCTGTTCGGAGAGCAGTGAACTCTTGTCCTTCAGCCGGGACTTGTCAAGGGTCACGGCCTTCAACTTCTCCTGGATGTAGCGCTTCATTGAAACTTGGATTTCATAGTCCTCCAACTGAGTGAGGGTCCGGCCAATGTACTCTGCGCTGCTTTTGTAGACGTTCTTCCATTTGCCGAACTTGAGGCGAGTCCGGAGCTGGGGCATGAGGTCTTGATGTCGTTGACCACCTCCTTGACAAAAGTCATCCACGTCCAGCAGGACTATGCCTGCCACCTGCAGCTCAGGGCCATTGGCAATCTCATCAGCATCTGGCCGGAGGTAAAACAGGCAAGGGTCAAAGACGCTCTCAGCGTAGCCCAACTCAATCAAACGCCGCCTGACAGTTTTGCGCCAGACAGCAGGCGCATTCACCAAGCCATAGACTGCCGTCGCCACCCTGATGAGGCAGTTCTGCTCATAGCCGGGAATTCCGGTAGGTGGCATAGCAGCAAACAAAGGTCCTTGCTCGCGCTCATGAGGGTCAGACTGACCAAAGGCTGAGGACACGTCCATGATGTAGAGTTCAAACTTCATGGATGCAATGATTTGAAGGCACAGCATCACCGTGGTCGATGATGGGGTAGGAGCGAACCTTTCTTGCTGCAGGGCATCAGGGTCTTTGTGCCCCAACAGAATCTTCCGGATCTCTTCGAGCTCAGCCGGATCCACCACAATCTGGATGGCATTGGAATTGACCAGGTTGGTGATTTCGAGGATCTTGGCCTTGTCGAAGAGCTTTCGTTCATGTGCTGGAATCTTCTTTTCATTGAGCTCCTTTCCACTCTGCTTGGTCAAATAGGACAGTGAGCTCTCAGGTTCCAGGAGGGCGTAGTACATGTCAGCGGTCTCGAGGCGGTGGAAAAGCTTGAGGTCCCTGCAGTTGGCAATCACAGGGCGCTGCTTCTTATCGCCCCACTCGGTGTGGTCATCAGCTCGCCACAGGCCAAAGATCTTTGATCGTTGTGAAGTCCTGTCAAAGGTGGGCTCGTCCAGGCTTCGTTTGAGGCCCACATCAATTCGTGCGTCCTCCTCTCGCCCCCGAATTGGAGCCTCCGAACTCTGGGACGCTTTCGAAGGTGAGGCAACTAGGCTCTGCTCATCGTTCACCCGGTTGTGGATGTCCAGGAATTAACCTTCTTGTAGATGAGCATGGTCTCAATGTTCTTGACACCGGTTGGCAATTTCCGGTGTACCTGATGTACAGTCATCTCACAATTGATTGACTCATCGGCAATGATCTTGTTGGTGTCAATGTCCAGTGTCACTCGACGGGTCACGTCACTCCAGACAGGTCCTTTGCTAGTGCTTCCACGGAATCTTTTGGCGTCCAGGTCAAAGCGGCGCCATACCTCCAGAGCTTCTTGCTTCTGTTCTGGTTGCTCCTCTGCAATGGCCACATCTCTTGATCGTTGATTCTCGATTGTGGCTTTCCACAGCTCATCTGCATCTCGCATGGCTGTAGATGTCGTCGGCGGTGACACTTCGTGCTGGCGAGCTGGGTGAAGAGCCAAGCACCTTGCCCTTCTGCGGGCATTCTCGTGACCAATGCCCGATCTGCTTGCACTGGTGACACCTGGTCTTCGCTTTGATCTCGCTGAGGGACATGCGAGAACCCTGACGCTGTTGCCAAGGGCGGTCATAGCCACGGCCCTTTCGTTTGCCACGTCCTTTGCCATGGTGAAGGCGATTCTGGAACTCATAGAACACCTCTTCAAGGCCACTGCCAAAGGTCTCAATGGCCTCATGCTCATCCATCACCACAGGTAGCTCCTGTGGGAATACAAGCTGTGCTTCCGAGCCATCATCGTTCAGGGCGATGAGGTCTTCAAACCAATCATCTTCTTCCTCATGGAATTCACCATATGTCGAGGCGGCTGCCTCATCATCCCAGTCAACGTCATCACCATCCTCATCGAAGTAGGTGTTGCTGCGCCAACGACGAGGGTAATGAGCACGCTGTGGTTCTTGCTGCGCATCATCAAGCTTGTCGCCAAACACCTTCTGGATGGCCAACTCGAGGTCCTTGAAGTCAATGGATCCATTTGTAACCACCTTCAAGCGCTGCTTCTGATCTTGGGAGAAGGCGCCTTGCCGCAGGATCAAATGTCCAAGAAGGTGTCGGCCAGCTGAGGTCTCCAATAGGTCGAGACCTTGTTTTCGCAATTCCGCGAAGGCAGCACGCTTGCTGGTGAGAAAGGCAGTGAGCGAAGTGCCCTTGTCTCTTTTGCCTCGGAAGATCGCCTCCTCGAATGCTTGCTCCAATCTGTGATCTTTCAAACACTCATGAGCGCTCTCAATGAGACCCACAACAATGACCTTGTGGCCATTCTCAGCCGTGATCTCGTCGACAGTGAGGTGCGCAAGCAATGCCGAGAGCTTTGATCCCAATGGGATACTGTCCAAGATGCGCTTGCCGATCAGGTTGTGCGGCAAGCGAGCTTCGGCTTCGACCAGCCACAACTGCAAGTTGCGCTGGTACTCGTTGAAGTTCTTCCCAGGCTGATCACCGCCCCAGACCGGAGCGGGGTCCAGCCGGCAGTCCACGTACTTCCGGACAGAACCATCCTTAGCATTGCTCGGCGTCCGCACCAGTGAACTTCGTCCCGCCGCCAAGGCATCAGCCCAGGGATCACCATGAAGTAGCTCATGGTCGGCTTGGACAGGTACTTCCGGAGGCTGAAGGTCAAGAGGTCGAAGTCCACTTGCCGAGGCGGGCCTCAGAGGGGATGCGATCGGAGCCGGCGACGGTGTAGAGGCCGGTTGCGGTGGAGTAGCCGCTGGAGTCTTAGGTACAGGTGCTGCCGGTGTTGGAGAGGCAGTCATTCTGGTTGATGTTGCTCCAACTCCACCGCGCCATGTGCGCTGAGCGCCATTCCCGGACATTCTGGCACTGGAAGGGCTCCACCACGTAGGTGAAAAGCTTATTGAAGATCAAGACCAAGAAGTGCTGGCGTAGTTCGCCGCAAGGAGAATTGGGTCTTGTAGTAGGCCACGTTCAGGCCAAGGCCAACCAGTGAGGTTGGAAGGAGAAAAGAACAAAAGCAGGGCCAAGGGCTCAACCCAAAGCCACAGTTGCCGTCGAATGCCTCGTCAACGAGGAAAATGAAGTCGCGTAGGTCGGGTGGGGCGTCCCCCACCTGAGCACGGAGTCGACTCGGAGCCCAGGTCGTCACCCGGGCTCCGCTACCATGTAGTGCGGAGACTCGCAACACGCCCCTTTTCACAAAGGGAAGGCTCAAGGGCCCTGTCGAAGGTTTTGGGCCGAAGGGGCACTGTAGGATCTGTGATGGTGCTGGGCTACAATGCATGCATGCTGTTCTACATATATATATATATATATTTATATTATACTGCACTAATGCATGCCTTTCTTCTTGTACAGTTATTGCAGACCAGCTTATTGTCTTTATGTACCGGAAAATTGGTACAAAGCTGAAGCAGATCGAATGCAAAGAACAGGTCGATTGCAGTGTCCGAGATTATGTTGCATCGTTGGTCTCGAAGAATACTCTTGAATCCAACCCTTCTAAGTCTCTTTAAAAAACATGTGGCCCAGATTTGACGGAGTCTCTGTTTGTTCCACAGCGCGGTTTACAGGGGCCCGAGTTTCCCACAAACAAAGGCCTGAGAAAAGACCTTACTGCATGAGGCAGCAGCAAAGACTTGGTCTTTCTCGGGTTGAACTTCCTAAGTATCAGTCAGCTGCATCTTGCAAACAAATGTCTCTCTTTTGTTGTTTGATCATCGCGCCACCTGCTACATCTGTGCAAAGCCCTGACAGTCCTCAGGAACAGCTTAGCAGTGCAAGAACCTAGAGTATCTGTGGTATCGTGGCTCCGCCTTTCTTCCAATGCAAGCAAAACAATGGACTGCACTGGGCAAAGTTGCATCCTCCAGAGCTTTTCGAGGAAAATCTAAACCACAGCAAAAGCTGTCTGCGAGCTCACAGATCAATGACCAAATCTGTGCGCCAAACACGCCCAAAACTACTTGAAGAGGCATGCAGAGGCTCTCAATTGTGGGGCCAGGGCCAGGACCTTCACAAAGAGCAAAAAAAATGCACAAGATGTTACAAGCGTTGCAGCCTTCCATTCAACGTGTTTTCTGATAATTGGGCAAGCACCGTGTTCCAAAGCAAGGGCCAAAAACGATCCTAGAATTCAGATGAAATGCAAATCGGGGCAAGTGCCAGGGTGCTTGGGGGCACCCCCCTCAACGATTTAACTATTCCTCGATATTTGTCACATCATGTCAACCTGGAAAGGGACTTTCATTGAAGACTTGGCTTCATGCAAAATCTGGATTCGATCTGTGGAGCAGAACTTATCTTTGCAGCTTGCCGCCGTCACGAAAGTGAGCGAGCAAGTGTCGAAAACTTGGGAAGTGCGAGCGGCAAGGCTTCAAACTTAAACTGCGAGGCCAAGGCAGCTAAGGCTATTGGTTTGCCAAGAGACCCCACAAGCTGTACTCCAAAGCTCTATCCATCATCCATCGCATCCTCAATCCCTCGTTCAAAGCCCTCACCTCAGACCTATGAGCTGACGCTGCAAGGACACCCAATTTGGCTTGATATCTTCAGCACAAACCGGTCAGCTTCACTGAAATTGATGATTGGATCTAGCTTGCTTAAAAAGGGCTAGACCAAATTGTCATTCAGCACTTTGCTTCTAGAAGCTGTCTGACCTCAATCGTGAGCAAATCATGCAGCCTGCTGAAAGCTGTGCGCATAATGGCCTCAACTCATGATACTGCGATTGTAACATGATACATATATAAATATAATTTTACATAATATAATATATATAATACAGTATAATAAAATAACCTATAATGTACATATCTTTGTTCATGTGTCCCCATCATTGCATTGCGTCGTCTTGTCACCGTTTGCGGCTAAAGCCGTCCGGGTAGCTTCAATCCACAACTCATCAGCAGCAAGGGGCTTGTGCAAATAGCTCTCACTAGCATCTAATCGGCAGAAACACAGGCAGGGTGGCCCAGGCTGAGTTGGCCGCTACTTCTTTCCCTCTTTAGCTGCCTTCAAATCTGCCTGCACAAGCTCAAACAAGTGTGATCTGCACTGACAAGAAAAAGATAGAGAACTTGATATGCTGAATATTAGTGAAAATGCTCGCTTGGAAGTGGCAAAATGGTGCATCTATGGCTTTTCAATCATATAAGCGACTCCTTACTTTGCAAAATCTCTCCCAGCCCAGGCAGTAAAAGTCAGGAAGAGAATGTTACTCCACAAAATCACACCCGCAGACTCCGCAGAACCCACAAAATATAATGTTTCAATGTTGCCAAACTCCCATTGATTTCATAGAGAGAACAAATCTGCAGAAAAATACAACCTAACCCAAAATCACACAACAGCTCCCAGTACAATGGAACAATCCAGGAGACGAGTGAATACGGGTGATGCAAAATACTTTGTCGTTGTAGGTTATACATTGTCATAGTCCATGATGGTTTCTTGAAACCACCCATGCGTTGACTCACTCTCCGCATCTTTCCAGGGATACTGTCAAAGTGCGTATCAAAGCATGCCACAAAAGTCTCTCGATTCCTTTGTGTTTTTCACTTTCAGTCTCGTTCCAAGCCTGTCACAGAATCCTCTGTAGAGTGTGTCTGCACGAAACGCAAGTCCCGCAGTCCCGCCTTAAACTGCCTGGAGGCCTCCTCAGGTGTAGTTACCTTCAATTCACAATCTGAGAAAAGACAGCAAGAGATGTCCAATAGTCTTGCTACTGGATTATCTTTTTCCCATTGCGTCGTCAATCGTGTCAGACCGCCTTCTCCTTCTTCGTCTCCTCCTTCTGTGATACGGAGGCTTTTGTTTGCTCAGCCTTTGTTTCCTTT
Source organism: Durusdinium trenchii (assembly GCA_963970005.1). Lineage (NCBI taxonomy): Eukaryota > Dinophyceae > Suessiales > Symbiodiniaceae > Durusdinium > Durusdinium trenchii. The sequence continues at coordinate 551,929 of CAXAMN010023995.1, read as the reverse complement.
GCTTCATTTGCCTTCTTCGGGACAGTGTCCTCCTGCTTCGTCTGCGCCGCAGAGTCTACTCGCTTTGGTTCATCCTTCTTTTCAGCGAGTGTGCTCGCTGCCGTGGCTGCAGAAGAGGCTGCAGAGGCAGTAGCTGAAGCCGCAGAGCTTGCAGCCGAGGCCACGGCCTAGAAAAGAATGAAAGGGTGAGAACTAGTAACTATAACTAGACCTGCATAATTCATGATGATCGTCAATGCTCTTCCTGCTTTTGGCTTTGAAACTGAAGCCGAGGTGAAGTACTAAGGGGCAAGCTGATACACCACCCCAGAGGAAGGAGGCGGCCTCAACGCAAGACTAAGCGCAAGTGTGTCTGTTCGTACACAGCGAGGAACAAGGACAACTCACTGAGTAGTGACTTGAAATTTGACAGCCACCGTTACGTAAGCATTCTAAATAACCGAAACAAGAATCTGCTTGCTTTTGGACTCGTATGAGATGAAGCTGTATACGAGGAGCTGTTTCATGAAACCTCAGTCACAGGCTCCTGTCACGGCACCTACCACATTCCGCCCTGAGCCAGTTTCACTGATCAAGACAGGCTCATTGCAACAACATGGTTGGCCTGAACAAAATTGAACTGCACTGAAATACAGGAACGACAAATCATTTTTGAAAGGTCTGACCTCCACCCACTGCCTGCAGCCTTCAATTGTCATTTGAGTGGCGGGAGATGTTGCATGGATTCCTAGTTCTAAAGATCCTATAATATTCTATAATTCTGAGCTCTAAAATGTTCTGAAAACTGCGGAATCAACTTATTATCTGCGCCTGCTTGGATGGTGCCTTCCACAGCACCGATGGCACCATCAATGGAAGATTTGACCCGTTCAGGGATACTTGTGACGTTGTCTACCTTGGTACGTGCGGTATCTTTACAGTGGACTACTCTACTTTAAAATGTAGCAGCCACAGCCCCGCATGACTAAGCGGGGCACGGATTGCTTCACAGTGTCGACCTAAAGAAACAACGTGTAGAGAATTGCATTCACAGTTAAAGTAGTAAGTTTCCCTAAAAATCTAGGATAGTGCGAGCGCTTCTTCAAGGAAGCTACCCCAGCCCTCAGGCGGGGAGAGTTTCCTTGAAGAAGCGTGAGCTATCCTGCTTCCTAGGTGGTAGCTTGCTTAAGCTACTACATAGCTACCTTTTCTAGCGGCCTAACCCCCCCGACCTCAGAAAAAGGGATCACATGTGATTTCAATCGCTGAGTTTGCAACGGAATTCTTCACCTTTGTCGGCACACTGGTGACCGTATCTACCTTGCTGTGGAGGCATGTGCTGCTCAAGTTGAGATTCATCCAAAATGGCACCCAAAAACAAAAAAATAATAACAAATACAAATTATACAAGTGATTCAAATTATGCAATTCATCAACGGTAGCATAGACTCAAAAGCAAACTTTTACAAGTGATGCGACATGAAGTGCCTTGGAGGTCACCTTGAAAACTGGGTTTCTGAGTGGACTGGCTGCGCGAAGTCGTGGAAGCAGGGAAGCTTGCTTTGAAAAGAATAGTAATAGTAGCACAACCTGCTAGTGTGCTGTTGAATTTTAAAGCCCAGCCCACAACCCCAATAGCAAACATGCAGTCAAAGGGTCATACATGTACACTAGCACGATGTTTGTCGATTTTCCCGAGAGCGCCTGAGCCGAGGGCTCTTCCTTTAAAAACAGGAGCAAAAAAATGATCTTCATCATGGTCGTCGTTATCATCACCATCATCAAATTCGTCACGTCTACACATCTCTCTCATCTTCGTATCTTCATATCTGACACCTGCACATCTCTTTCATCTTCACATCTTCAAATCTCTCTCATCTTCACATCTTCATCTCTCTCTCTCTCTCTCTTTCTCTCGCTTAATTTTGTTCTTGCGTGCTTCGTTTGTTGTGTTTTATGTATTTATTTGTGTGTTTTCTTTCTTCGGTTTTCCTATTTTTTGTTGTTCTGTTCTATATTTGTGTTTTTCTGTGTTTATGTTTTTTGTTTGTTTGATTTTGTTGTTTGTTTCTTTCTTTCTTCCGTCCTTTCTTGTTGTCTTTCTTTTTTCGGTTTTTTTCTGTTGTTTTTCATTTTTGTTGTTTTTGTTCGTTCTTTCGTTCGTTCGTTATTTCGTTCGTTCTTTATTTCTTTGTATTGTTCTTTGCTTTCGTTCTTTATTTCGTGTTTCTTTCATTATCTGTCTTTCTGTCTCTTTCTTTCTGTTTTTCTTTCTTTCCCCTTCTCTGTCGTCTCCCTTCTTTTTTGGCCGGGGGCAGTGGGCACAAAAAATCTCGAACCGCGGCCCTCTGCGGAGATTTCGTGCGCTTCGAGTGTCTAAAGCTGAGGGGAATATTGTGATTTGAAACTGTCCACGGCGAACCCTCTGCAGAGATCGGGCGTGTCAATAACACAATAACAAATAAAATAGAGTTAAACTATCTAAATACATTGATTCCCAACAAGCAAACAACAAAAAAGGATGAACACATGGAAATGAAGGTTGTTTCCAAGGGCACCCTGACGAAAACACAAGGCACGCAAAAGGCATGCTGCAATGGGGAGAGAAAACATTATCTAGTAGATATATAGGTCCTATAGGTTTCCAAAGGCACCCTGCAGGGTGTCCATGGTGAACCGTGGTTTGGTGTAAACGAAGGTTGGTGTAAAACGTGGTTTGTTGTAAACGGTGCTTGGTGTAAACCATGGTGTGGTGTAAACGGTGGCTGGTGTAAACCATGGTTTGGTGTTGACGGTATAACTTTGTTGTGTAAGCCGTGGCTTGGTGTAAACGGTGGTTGGTGTAAGCCGAGGTGTGGTGTAAACGGTGGTTGGTGTAAAACGTGGTTGGGCGTAAGCGGTGGTTGGTGTAAAACGTGGTTTGGCGTAAGCGGTGGTTGGTGTAAAGCGTGGTGGCTTGGTGTAAACGATGGTTGGCGTAAAACGTGGTTTGGTGTAAACGGTGGTTGGTGTATGCTGTGGCTTGGTGTAAAGGGTGGTTGGTGTAAAACGTGGTTTGGTGTGTTGGGGGAAGGAAAACATGCTGGTGTAGATTCGGCGCGTCGCTGTGGAGCGGGACGGTTGGCCATTTCCACGAGGTTCGGTGTTACATGCTTGGTGCTTAATAAGTTACATCTGCCATGTTGCTGCACATCTTGGTGGAAAGTACGCTTGCATCAGTCCGTGCCACGGGCGAACGGGAAACATGCGGGACATAGACCTGCACAAACATCGACTTTAAGACCTCTTGGGGGCAGGACCTGAGTCCACACATGTTACTACATGACGTAAACACCGACTGTAAGACTTTCGGGACAGGACCTGAATCCGTCCAAATTATTGTAACCCTTGACATAAACCAACATAAGCATCCACTGGAGAACTTCTTCGGGGCGGGATGGTGGAACCTGAATCCACACAATTTTTGTTGTAAAACTGCACCTCCAAAGCCTTTGTTCATCCCATCCTTTTCTGCCACGCTCTTTCACTTTGTCTTTCACCCTCTGCCACCTCTCTTTGCTTCACGGTTTCATCATCATGCAAGCAAGCCTTACGCCAGAGTAACTCTCCACCTAAACGCTCTCGGGCCGTCTAGTTGTACTGGCACGATATTCCACCAAATACCGATACCAAGAAACTGGCTTCGAGGCAAAAAGGGGCACCTCCAAATAGCGACCAAGATCACTAAGACACAACATGACACAACCAAGAAAAATGACAAAGTCACCAACAACGTGACCAGAACTGAAACAGAATCCACACCCCACCAAAACATAGTCGAGAGATGACAAAAATGCCACCGAGACACGGAGAGGTCCGACGGCTCCCGACCACTGAAAGAGTGTGCAACCCCGGGTCCTAGTAGATTCCTTTGCTTGTAATTACAATTGAAATTAAATTCTTCTTGTTACTACTAGTAAGGCACTTGTTACTAGTAGCGATGCACTTGTTCCTAGTAGCTTTTGTGAGTGCTCTCCTCTTAGGAAATGAAATGCCTGATGGGTTTTGTCCGCATCTTAGTTCTCATGTCTTCGACCGACGACCTGGGATGCCGTGCATTTTCTTGAGAAATGGAAAAGACATGAAAAGACCTACGTTCTTTCCGATGCAACAGTACTTCGTGATGGCCTCTTGGCTCTTGCTTGTTGGGGCTCGGAAGACCCCGTGCGGTGCTGTGCCGTTTCGTAGTTTCGCTCTCTTTAGTGGTTCTTTCACGCTTAAGCTGGGAATAGCCACAGCTTCCGTCGAAGCACTACAGCGGAAATGTGGAAAAATGCCACTGTTGGGGGAAATTGTGATTTCCTGTGACTCGAGCCATCTGTCTCTGGCAGAACTCTTACCTATCTTAACAGTTCAACTTAGCTTCAAGCCGTTGAGGTCACACCGCCCACAACATTGTCAGCGGTTTTCTGGCACATGGGTACAATCCAGAATCGTCCAGCATGTCCAATATGGCATCCCGTCCAGCAAAATCAAGTGGAACGTGTCCAAAACCATAGCAGAATCATGCAGAATCATAAACCCGTGCCTTGACACGGTCTGGGAAGGTCACCTGACATCATGGTCTCTGGCAGTGTGGCTTGGCCAAGTTGGAAGTACCACGACTAAATCTAAAGCTCATGGCACGAGCGTCCAAACTAAATGGTCACAGAACGCTGACACAGGAGTGGCTGGGGCCCTTGCAATTGCCTCAGCTGTTTTACTGACGCCTGTATCAGTGTTGCAGGGTCACTGGCAAGAGCTAGGGATAAGAACTGGGGAGAAGAGAGGAGTGGTCACTCAAGCAGGACCTGCAATCGTCTAGACCTTGACATCTCTTGCCCGTCCCTTTTGGCAACTCTTGTCTGAAAATTCCAGACGTATATAAGCACCAGTTGATGCACCTGTCGTGCCTGTGTTTTGGTCATTCAGTCTATTCCGGTACCTGCCCGTTGCATCTCTCTCACACTGACTTGCCTGTCACAGTGTCATTCACCGACTTGGCTGTGCGTTCCGGAAGCGTCACAACCTAGGTGATCTCAGCACCCACTATGGACCATACCATCAGTACCTCTTTTTCACGGGCGGCATTCAGCAGTCACCAATACTGCACAGCAAACTGGGCTCCCAAGCATTTGTTGCCGTTTTGCTGACCCCGTCTGCAAAGTTTTTCACTCCATCGGCAAAGTTGGTAGCCTGCCATCAGCATCGGCACGAAGGCACAATGGCCTCCCGTTCTAAAACTAAAGCAGGGACATAGCCACAGTGTCCGAAGCACCTTCTTCACAGCGTTGCCCGGCAAGTTAGCCAAGTATTCAGCTGTGGCCTCAGGGTTGAGAGACAAACATGATTGCGGTGCTGAATAGAATGTGTATTATATATATACTTGTAATATATGTATATATATATTTACATTTCTGCCATATCCTGCCTGCACGCGGCCTGGAAAGTTCACGATGGCTTCACCCGTCTTGACCTTTCCACTCAGAGGAGGCACAATGTCAGTTCTCACAGAAATGTAGGGTTTACTTCAAAGAAAGGAGTATTTGGCGTAGGTGAAGGAAGGGGATGAATGCCTGAATACTAGGGTGTTGTGGCAAAGAAACGCTTGAATATGTGGCAAGCTCAAAGCTTTGCATGTCTACGGGCTGATCCAAACAATGCAACAACCTACCTGTCAAGCTCATGACCCATTGACATGGAAAGGCGGCAATGGGCGGGAACGGGCTCCAGTGACTTATTCAAACAGCTGACAGCTGATGCCATTGACCTTGCCTTTCATCATTCTCTGTCACTTCATCTTGTAGCCCGCGAGCCCGCTACGGCTAGGGCTAGGGTGCTCACCACAGCTTCCGAGGCACGGCTAGCACCTGCTTGAAAGAAGAAAGTTTTAGTATCCAAAAAAAAATATATATATATATCGAAACCAAATGAATCGTGCGAGGGCTTTCCTGCATCCCAACTACTAGTTACTAGTAGCTTCCATTTGATCCTAGGTCTACTTACTGATCAGTGCCCCCACTACAATGCTTGAAAGTCAACCTCACGGACTTGGACTGAATCTCATCTCGATTTGTTGATGCCTTTTTGAGAAGCAAATTGTTTGCCATCTACATTGAGACTCACATAACGTGCACTGCACATATACATACATATATACATATATATATATTATAAGTATAAATACTATATAGATGTATGCATAAACGAGTGCAGCCGCGGTCTTGTTCTACTTCAGACAAACAACTGTTCTTACAGACACGATCACAGGTCCGATCCATGTGGCAGGTATAGGACGTTCAATTATCACGCCGTTTCTCAATAAAGATTTCTCCATAAACACAACAACACATTTAAGTGTCTCTGAAAATCTAGGAACTAAATCAAACAATTAGTACGAGCGCTTCTTCAAGGAAGCTCCCCCCAGCTGTTTGGATCAAGCCCACTCAGCTTACGCGCTGGCACGCGCCGGGGCAAGGCCATCTTCTTCCCTGGAGAGGTCTTGCGTCCACAGAGTGCGGTTCCCCACGGAGCTGCACAGTGCTATGGTTACTAAGGATATGACGAGAGAAGCTGGTAAAATGTCGCAAGCAGGCTTTATCGATTGGGCCACAATGGGACTGCCAGACAGACACCCTGGCATCTAGTGTCAGAGCGGCTCTCTGGTCGGTTGCCACCACAGGTGCCTGTCGAGACGCTGATGCTGATTGGGTCCTCTTTGGAGAGGTGAATTCTTTCCTGCCTGGGCCACCGCCTTGTGTATCTCTTCGACGCGCTGCCCTGCTGACTTCAGAAGAAGTGCACCAAGATGATCAATGGGGGACCTTCGATGTGGCTCTTCCTGTTGAACATAAGCGAGTTGACTTCACCCCAGGTATGATTCTTGGAGTGTACACGAAGCCGGCAAACCGAGCTGCACCCTGCAAGGTTGTTGCGGATGATTCTGTTCCAATTTGGAATATCTCCTCATTTGACCGCTGCTTGGCGTGGAATGTGACTCACCTTTTTGCAGGAGCTTATGAAGGCTGGCTGCGGGCCATGTGGTGGCTACAACAAGCCATTGTTGGAGTTTGCTTTGCAACCCACACCTCTGTGGATTGGAGCCTTGAAGCGATGAAAACATGGGAGTTCAACCATGGATGCACTGCCCATGCTGGGCCTGTCCCGGTGTCCTTCAACCCCACCACGAAGATCAATGGGATCACAGTGGACATCAGCGAGCCCACCCTCCTCAGGGCCTCTGCCAACAAGTCTAACCTGCTGATGACACTCTCGCCTCCTTGCCCGAGCTGGAGCAAGGGTGGTAAGAATTCTGGACTGGCCACGGATGAAGGCTTTTGCTTCCTCGATGCAATTGAGCATATTTCCAGGGTTCGACCTGTGATTGCAATCTTTGAGTGTTCCGATGGCATTGAAGCTCACCCTCATTGGAGGATTCTATCAGCTGCCTTGCAACTCGCGGGATATCACAAAATGTGGTCACAGGATTTGGCTATACATCAGCTCACCTCCAACTACCGAACCAGATGGTTGGCCGTGTGGGTGCGGAATGACATTCCGTTCTCAAAGTGTCAGGAACACTTCACGTGCACAGCTGATCGACGTCTTAGTTGGAATGATGCCAAACACCAACACCCCCTCCCAAGTTCCTTGGAGGAGGGTCTTGTTCTACAGGCACCCCAACTACGTGTCTATGGGGATTATCACCTTCTCCCCCCTGCCAAGCGAGGACGTGGTGATGATTTGACAGAATCTCAAGTTCTTTCACAGCGGCTGGTTCAACATGGAGAGTTTCTGCCCACGCTCTGTGCATCCTATACTGCACAGCATTTGCTCCAGCGAGATCACATCGAATCTAAGGGGCTCTTTGCGAATTTGGTCCAGAAGGATGGCAAGTTTTGCTTTATTGATCCCTTTGTTTTCGTGACTCTTTTTGGAACGACTGACTCGATTGCTCTGCCCACTGAGCTTCGCACTGCTTTCCACCAATTGGGCAACGCTATCTCGCAAATACATGCCCTGTTCGGGGTTTTGGTTGGTATTGAGGGAGTCACGAAGGAACCTTTCCAGAAACAAGCACTTGCCTTGCAGTGTTGGGATGACCGTCTCACGGCAGACAGTGCCATTGTCAGAGTTTGTGACAATATGTATGCGCTGCAACCTTTAGCTGACTTTGTGGCAAAGGCATTACCCAGCATTGCAACATGGCAGCCATGGCTTGTTGATCATGCCCTTGTACGTTTCTGTGATGATGTTTCGCTGGTTCCGATCAATATTGACGATCACTGCATGGTTACTGATCAGCTACTGTCTAGCTTGGATCTTGGAGCACATCACCGACACCTCTTGAGGCTGCATGGAGATGATGGAGTTCTTCCCCCAGAACTTCTCTGGCGTAATCTCCCCGTTGGCCACCTCCAGGTTAAGCTGGGCACTCTCAACTTGTGTGAACTCAACGTGGTCCGAACTGGGACCATTGACCCTCGGGCTGATCCTATCCTTTCACCAACTCAGCCCTGGGATGGAGAGGAAGTTGACATTGAATTGGACCAGTTGCAAGATGCCCATCACTCTGGGTTTTTCCATGTGGCGGAGTACCTGTGCCAAGATGATTACCCACGGCATACAGCCAAGATCCTCCTCCTTCAACAGGATGGCTCTTCGGAATGGATCAATGATGCCACTGGACCGTACGGGCAGCATCCCAGCTTTCCATCAGGCAAACCTGACGTTGCACTTCTTCAAGGTCAACCGAGAGGCCTGTCAGCAGCTGCTTGGCATTCATATTGTGTTGGCTATGGGTCCTCCTTGCCGGAGGCAAAGATCTCCGACGGTGCAAAATCTGCCATATACCGCGAACCATGACGCCACGGCAATGTGATCAGTTGCTGGAGCAGCAGTGCCACATTATCATGCGCAACACAGTTGCTTGTAGGCCGGATGAGCCAGTTATGCTGATCAATGGGGATATCCTTTGCATGATGTTGTCCCCATCCGATTTGGAGGAATGGACCGACTCACCGAACAGCCCAGCTGCAATGTTCACAATGATGAAGTCCAGGCACGATTGCTACAGTTCAACCTGGAACCAGGGTCCCTGGCGACCGATGAGGTCATCTTCCACTTCGACATCCTGCAGGTTCTTATGCCGTCCATCTGCTGGTGTCCACCCGGATCTTGGGTTAATGTCGAGTCCCAATTTCGCTTACCCAATCAGCCTGTGGACCTGCAACGATGCTATCAGCATTTTGTCGTTCCAATCCTGGTGGTCTTCGATTGGATCTTTGTTGAAGTCCGCTTCTTCGAAGGGCAATGGAGGATCCTCTACCACTCTCCTGAACAGCTGACAATCAGGCAAACCAATGCTGTTCTCGAGCTGATCAATGTGATGGGCATACCGGTTGCTCCCAATGCATATCGGTGGATTCGCACGGCAGAAGACAATGACCTCGCTCCATGGCACTAGAGCGGGAGCACCTCGACTCCCTGAGACGCACAGGAGCCTCCAGAGACTGCAACGTACGCAGCACACTGAGCACATCATGCAGATCCTTGACCAAGCTGACCTGGTATGGAGAGACACTCAAGCTGAAGACCGTATGGTGCAATTTGCCCGGGCATGCAGACAGGCTTTTCTGGTTGCAATCACTGAAAGCCCTAGTAGGGCAGACGACCTACTCCGCAGGGCGACTGGACGGCCTTTGCCTGTCTATGACATCCGTGAAATTTTCTTCATCGCAGATGAGTGGCTTGAGATGAGACTCAACATCTATCGCACCCACCCAGGGTGGGCCACGAATGATGAGATTGAGTTCGCCATGGGATTTTTCATGCCTGAATCCTTCTGTCCTCCTGTCCTTCACCATGATCTTTCACTGATTGCTGCTGGGGTCAAAATTCCCTGTACTGAGGTTCAGCGGTTTGTGGCCCTTAGGGAAGGGCATTGGATTGGCATTGAAGTCGTATGTAATGCACAAGAGCATACGTGTCGTGTGGTCTTTCTCCAGGTCCCGCCAAGGGATCAGCAATTCTGGCATGACTATGCTTTTGAATACATCGTTCCATTTGGCTTCCGGCCGATCATCATCATTGACACAAACCGCACTAGACCTGGCATGTGTGGATGGGAGCTGCTGCACAGATGGATCATCGTCGACCTGCACCTTCCGGATGGCTTCCATGTCCCGCATCCAAAGCGGCAATTGATTGATCGGGTGATTGCTGAGTCTGATCAGGCTTGGAGGGTTGCTGGAGCTCCACCCATGCTCCGTGCGTTTGCTGAGAATGTCCGACGGTTGTTTCTGCTAGTTGGAGGTGTTCATGGCTTACAGCCCTGCTCTGCTGTCTCGCTTGGTGGTATGGAGGGACAAGCCAGTACTGCCTCCCCTATGCAAGCAGTTGATCCCTGGCAAGTTGATGATCCGTGGAAAATCAAAAAGAAAGTGGTCAAACAGAGCAAGTGGGAAGACCTGCAGCTTCAGGCTGACCACCCCTTTGTTGCAAAGGACAAGACTCCTGTTCCTTTTGTTCAAAAGCAGCAGCTGTCAATGAACCGCGGTGGCATTGCGTTCGTCTCCAAGGGCAATATTCAGCAAATCAGGGAGCTCACCCCCAAGGGGCCCTGTGCATTGCTTCTTCCAATGATTGATCCCATGGACCCGTTGGCCAAACTGCCCAACCTCACTGGGCCCTTTGAAGTGATTGTCTTTGACCCGGCTATGAACCAAGAATACAAACGGCAGGTACATCTACTGGTCATCACTCCGGACGTTCAATTCACACTGCCCACACCGTCGATTACTTTGACGCTGGCCGCAGTTTGTGAGATTGTGCTGGAATGTGATGCCCGGATGACCACGAAGGATGTCTTCAATGCCTTCTATGACAATCCCCTGGCCAAATTCAAGGCACAGATAAAGGAGGTTTGTACCGATCCGATCTGGGGCCACGCTGCCATTTATGGATACAGGGTTGTCCAGGAACGCAACAAAGAGAAGCATGACTTAGTTCATCAGTGTCTGTTGAAAGTGCAGCAGAAACATCGTGTCCCGCTGCTCTCCGTCAGCGGTCATGGCGACCTTGTTGTCAGGGACTTTGTTGCAAAGGGAGACCAAGTCCAAGACCTGTCCATTATTCCTCGCTTCTGGCCCATTGACCGCGCCAACAAGGCGGATCTCATTAAAGCGGCATCAACCATTGCTGGGTATTGCAGTCACGAAGCGTGGCCTGGCACCACGTTTTGCTACTGATGCCCTTGCGACAGCTCGTGATCTTCTTCTACCACAAGACGACAGAATCTGTGCCATCAACAAGGCCATGATCCCCAAGGTTAACATGGATAGCTTGGGGTGGCCCTCTGAAATCCTTGCCAAGGATATTGTGTCCGCTGTCCATCAAACAACAAAAGCTCCGCGCATTCCGACACGGTCCTTCAGACGGGCAGGCGTTTGTGCCTGGGCACTCTCCTTTCAGAAGGTCCCTACGGTCTCTAAGTTTTCAGTCCGAGTCAACGAGAAGACCTTTGAGATTCTCCTCACGCCAGTTTCCTACAGAGCTCCTGCAAAAGGCAAAGGCAAGGGCAAATCAAAATCTGGTGGAGCTGGGGCCGCTGACAGCGGACCCACCAAAGGCTCTCTCTCCAACGAAATTGACACTGAGCGGATCGATCGGCTTGAGGCAAGTTGGCCGCCTAGAACAAAAACATGAGTCCCTTAGTGAGAAGGTGGATCACCAGTTTGGGCAAGTTGGGGACCAATTGAGACAGATTCTCCCATGCGTGCAACCGCGACATCGCGAACATGGTGACACACCTCCCCCGGTCAAGCACCACCGGGCGGCCTGACTTCCGTGCAAACAACAAGGTGGAGGAGCAGGCTCGGGTTTTCATCTGAATCCTGCTATCCTCCGTATAGGGCTGATCTTTCTACAGATCTATACCTTTTGTGCTGGCTTCTTCAGGGATTTTGATCCTGTGGCTGATGGTACCGGGATTTCCTTTCAGTCTTGGGATGCACCTTGGACGCCGGTTTTTCTTTGGGCTTTCATTTGTGGGATTTCCCACCTAGCCACCTCATGCTGGGGAAAGTATGAGTCTTGCTTTCAATCGTGCCGTATTCCGGCCTCCGGGGCCGTCCGCTATTCCTGCATGGGAATCGATGCCTTGCATCATTGCAGTGATGGTGTCTTTCGCTTTTTGCATGCGATATTGTTGGTGGCGATGTCGTACTCCCACGCCTACGTGAAGGAGAGGACCTCTCAGCTGGCTGATAGTATCCGAATTCAGAATTTTGTGACGATTTCAACTAGGCGGCTTCCTTCTCGGGCACGATCACCAGGCTTGTATGTGTTTTGCCAATGCCTTGTTCTTGGTTCCTGGGCAGCCTCACCTATCTCTCCTTTCGAGTTCGACATGACACTGGGCTACCCAGGTGAAGGACCCCGCTGGGCCCTAATCTCGGCCAACATAGACTCTTTTGCCACGAATGACAACTGCCTCCACTGGGAGGCGGATGCCCTTGCACTCCAAGAAGCTCGGGTGGCTGAGTCCAACCTGGTTGAATCACAACGTAAAGCTGCTCTTTGTCACCTTCAGCTATACTGCTCGCAACCGCTGCAGAAAATCAAGGCAAGCAATGGCACATACAGAATCCTTTGTGGGGGTACTGCCACCCTTGGTCGTCGTGAATTCACGCAGTTGTTTGACGACCGAGCGGACCACTCCGGCCAATGGCAGGTGATTCGGTCTACCACCCGCATCACGGCTACGTGGCACCAGGTTGCAGACAGAGTCAAGCTCCTTGTTTTTAACTTCTACGCCATCGCCAATGCGGCCTCAGAAAGGGCCAAGTTTGTTCGTAACAATGAACTGCTGAGTGCCATTTTTGCCATTGCAGCTCAATTTGGCGATGTGCCCATTGTAGTGGCTGGAGACTTCCAAATGGAACCGGGCATGTATCCGGCAGTGCAACTGGCCCTGGACCACTGGGGATGGTCTGATCCCCTACTCCAAAGTGATGCTCACGGAGACGTGGTGCGACCGAACACGTTCTTTCAAAGCGCAGCTACAAGTGATGGAGAGGGCCAGTCATCTATTGATGGTATCCTTATGAATCGCACTGCGCTCACGGCATTGCTTCATGTTGAGGTGCTGGATCACCGTGACCGGCAACACAGGCCTGTCAAGGCCACTTTCCTGTGGGATCGAGTTCTTCAGACAGGCACCATCATGCAGCGGCCAGCCACACTCCTTCTCGACGAAGTGCAGTACGCTGACCCAACTGACCCAGGATGCCCGGTCAACTCTTTCAGTGAGCAACTTTGGCACCACTACGCTCCAAGATTTGATGAAGCAGTTGATGCCGACTCCAAGTGGGCCATTTATAATGAGTATGCCACGCAACTGCTTGTTCTTAACGGTGCGAAGTGGGGAAAAGGTGCACACCTCCGTGGATCTCTCCCAAAGTTCACCAAGATACAAGGCACTGCCATGCAGGAGGCCAATGGTAACCTGGCCTCTTCTTATCTCCTTTCGCTGCAATCGATTGTCAGATCTCTGCGGGAGCTTGAAGCTCGGTTCAACAGGACTTCAACTGGACCAGGTGACTTGAGAACCTTTCGGAACACGCAGCACCGTCTCTTGAGGAAGCTCAAAGTTGCTAAATTGGTGCCCTCCTCCATCAAACAGATCTTTGCCCATGATGTACCACACCTCATTGAGGTTGTGATGCAGGCCATCCGGGCCGAAATGAAACAGATTAAAACGGTGGCCATTCAACGTTGGCGGACAGCTATGAAGCATGCTACCTCTTCGCCCACGATTGGCAAGATCGTGTACCAGTATCTCAAGAAGAAGGGCAGGGTAGTTCCACCGAATCTTGTGGAAGACAATGACGGGAATATCATCTATGATCCTCAGAAGGCAATGGACTTTATTGCTGACCGATGGGATACAGTGTTCTCAGTCAATGCCGAGCACACCCATGAGACGCAGGTTCTAAAGCAGGTTTGGCCCTATATCCATGACAAGGGCCGAGCAATCGCGTTGCCTCCCATCACGGAGGACCAACTTTGGCAACAGGCTGCAAGGAGGAGACCCGATGCGGCAGCTGGCCTTGATGCGTGAAGTGCAAGCGTTGCCACCTGCAGCGTTTCGCCCGGTTGCCCATATGTTCAACAGCATTGAAGCAGGCACTTTGGACTTCCCCACAATCCTGACGCAGGTGCGTATGGTCATTCACAACAAGGATGGTAGTGATGCACCACTCTCCAAGCGACTCATCTCCCTGCAGTCCGTTTTCACCCTCCTCTATACGGGGCTTCGCTTTCTACAGTTGCAGACATGGCAGCAGGACATCATGCCCCCACAGCTCAAAGGGGGAATCAAAGGCAGGTTGATGTCTGAAGTGCATATGACTATGCAATTGGAGATTGATCGTGCGCATACATTCCATGGGTCCTTTGCTGCCCTCAAGCTTGACAAGGCTAAGTGCTTCGACCGCCTGATGCCCAAGCTTTGTGCTGCGATCATGCTTGCTTTGGGCCTTCCCAAGAACTTTGTGTGTGGCTTCTTGGCGCTATACACAAGAATGACTCGCTTCCTGTCATTCAAACAATGGACCAGGGAGCAGCCGATTTCCACACCTAATGGGGTTGTGCAGGGTTGTTCCCTCAGCCTCCTTTGCATCAACCTCCATATGGCTATCTGGGCCTGGATTATCTGCAACATTGATGGGGTTGATTTCAGGGCGTTCATTGACGACACATACCTGTGGACTCGCCAGCCCTCCATTTCCAACCTGGTTGCTGCTGTCCGAGCCACAGAACTCTGGGATTCTCTATGCGGCCAGTTTCTCAACGCAGGGAAGTGTGAGATATTTGCAACCACAGCTACCTTGAGAAGAGCTTTAAAGACCTCGTTTCCGCAAATGCGACTGGTCGAGGTTGTTAACATCCTTGGAGCCCATGTTCAAACTACACGGAAGAACGCTGGGTGCTTCCCGCTTTCAAAGTTGCAGGCCGCCCTGAGGGACTGTGAGGCCATCCGTGCTCTCCCATGTGCCGGCTACAAACGGGCACAGATCCTCTCCACCAAGGTCCTCCCTCAGGTGGCATTTGCTCCGCAATTGAACTTCCTCTCAAAGCGGCTCCTTGCTAGATTGCAGAGTGCTGTTGCTGATGCTATTTGGCAGGACCTCCTTCTCTGCATTGTCCACAAGGCACACAAATTGGATCCCTTCCTGTTTCGCGCTGTCACAACCATCATCGAATCTGTCAGGTTTTTGCGCACCTCTCGGTTTGCACGGCAATCTTGGCAAGCTATTTATGAGCAAGATCAGTTTACACCTCAATCTTGGATGATGCAGTTCGCCCAAGCCTGTCACATTTTGGATTTTGAATGGCGCAGCCCCTTCGGTATTTCCCTTTTGCATGCACCGGAGGTCAGCTTCCTTGACTTCTCGCTCACGGACCTCAAGTGTATACTAAAGAGTGTTGCTGCCAACAAATGCTACACCACTGCAAGTGTGATGCCACGGAAAGACCTTCATCAAGCGCAAGGCTTTCTTGATTTGCACCTCACCCTCTCGGCAAAGAAGAAGATGCTTGCAATACCCAATGATAAGTTTTCTTTCTTATTTCACTGGGAGAGTGCGGTCACCGGATGCACCCTCACAGCTGATCGATTGGCTGCCTCTGGGATTATAGAGTCCGCGTCGTGCCGATTCTGCGGAGCCGCCAAAGAATCAGTTGAGGAGTGTACAGGTTCGACTGCTGATCTTTGTCAACCATCGACTTCCTTTTTCTTTGGACCAAACTTTGCTCAGCTGGGTATTGCAGAGATTCCATTTGATGCCATCCGTGAGAAACTGAGGGTGTCCCAACCGGCTGAACTACAGGTACATGCATGGAGTGGTACATTGCCTGCTCTCCGACATGTTTGGACAGACGGTTCCGTTCAGCTGGCCAACCATCCATGGTTAACTGTTGCCTCGTATGCTGTGGTCAGTGAGGACGGACGGCTACTAAGTGCCGGGATGGTCCGTCATCGGAGGCTCTCCAGCTATAGTGCGGAACTCTGGGCGATTTTGGCAGCCTTTGCGATTGCAGAGGGGCCCCTTGTCATACATACAGATTCGCTCACCGTTGTGAATCAATTTCATGACCTCCTTCGCCTGGATGCTGTACAAATTGACTGGACACACTCCAATTGGTGGGGGTTCCTACACACCCTTCTCCATCAACGACGCTGCTGTTGTGAGTGCCCTCTGCAGCTGCAGTGGTGCCCAGCGCACTTGCTTGAACATCTGCCTGCTGAGTGGAAGTTGTGCATGCTCCTGCACCGCGGATCCCCCTCCGGCAACTTTGTTCCCGCTGGCCTTGGGATGTTCCTGCTGAAAAGTACACTTGGGCATTTCCAAATGATGAGCAGTTGATCTACTCAAGTAACAAAGCCCTGACTGAAGCCAACTTCCGTATTTTCTTGCAGTTCAGTAACACACTGAAATGGCGGGTTGGGGAAGGTCTCGCTTGCTCCGTGTTTGAACTTGCTGTGTTGGCCTTCCATCAAGGCTTTCGCTTTGTACTACCGGTTGGGACAGTCTGCACGGTGCAAGCATATGCGGCCATTGTACGGGCCGCCATCACCTACTGTAAAGGCCGACAGATTGTGATCTCCCCTTCACTCCTTCAGAAGGGAAACAAGTGTAATGGCAAGACCTACCCGAAAGGAGCCTTTTTTGGCGCGGAAGCTTTCCTGGGCAATGGCCCGCTCGGGTTGCTTGCACGGGCCTTTGAGAAGGGTGCGAAAGCCACCCTCGTGGGCTTTCACTTTTGACTCGCTGCTGTGAGTCCTGTAAGTTCCGCTTGTTGGAAAACTGGCCCTAGACGCGGAATGCTCTAGGGTCGCCGAGACCTTGTCCTACGGCATGAGAGCCAAAAAAAAAAGGAAGCTCCCCCCGCCCCTCAGCTGGGACCTAGGAGCTTTTTCCCTTACTTAACTAGGCGAAAACGCTAGTAGGGGCTCCTGGCATCGCTACTAGGAACAAGGACGCTACTAGGGGCTCCTGGCCTAGGAGCAAGGACGCTACTAAGGGTTCTCAGTTCTCGGCGTGAAAGTTTGACCCCGCACACCTTCACAGGTCCAACGCTAGCGCGTATCGTGCCTTTACTCAACCGGTCAGGCAACTCAATGATGTCGGTGACAGTTTTTTGCACACCTGGTCTCAAAAGGGTTCCAAGCGATGCATGGTCACATGACAGGCAAAAGAAGCATGAGTTCTCCAAATCTTTGCCTCTCAGTACGTGAAGCATGCGCTATTAAGATGTTTGCAGACTATACTATACATTGCGTCAACCTGCTCTCTGGCCCTGCCGGCGCCTTCTGCCGTGTCTTTGAATTTCTTGCTCACATCAGAAGGGATCTTGGAAGCCTCAACTCCGTCCATCTAATTTTGTTGCCAAATTGTGGTGTTCTTCAGCAAACAACCGCCCTTGAATGCGGCGCCCTTGGAACGTAGTGTGGCTTTGTTTGACGTTTGATGCTTTGGAACTTCAACCAAGAAGGGGACAATGTGCATGTTTTCTCATGAGTGTGTGCACTATTGTAGTTTCACAAGGGGCGAGTGGGAGCGCAAAACTTCTGTATTCCTATTCCGGCAATCATGTTGACAAACTCGGATCACGAAAAAAATTGTCATCGTGACCCAACTACCAGCTCCTGAAAGCAGTCTGGAACCTTTGGTCCACTGATCGACTGTTGATACCAGGAGCTTCAATTACGCTATCAATGAGACAGCGTAGTGAACCTCTCTGCTGCCATAGCACGTTCTCGATGACATTGGGTCGCGGTGTTTCAGCCTTCGGGGCCTGCGCGGCTGGCAACCGTGGGCACCCCCGTCTCCATCTTGCTACAGCCTGCGATACCAACATGAAACTGAGCCTTTATTGTCACGCTTGAGCGTGCAGCTTTTGGAAAGTCATACCTCTTGGTACTCTTGCCTTCCATTTCGTGTCGCTAAACACTGGCAAACCAGTAGCGAAATTCAAGGGCGTTTGTGCCTGCAACTTCGATAGTTTGTCTCCCTTAGTTGAAAAGGGAGAAAGAGAAAATGAAAAAATGCTGCAACATCTTGACTCATTGATGCGCAAAAAGTGGCTTCGTCCTGTTATCTCGAACTGCCTGAATCCGGTCCAATGTCCATAATCGAAGACCATAGAATTGGAGTCAAGTCGGCAGGGTCTCATAGTGCAATCTGAGTCGGCGGCAGCACCTTTGGCTGCGGAAGACACCTCCAGTTCCACCACATCGGTTCTGCAACTCAAGCTGCCAACATGCCTAGGACATATATATATATATATATGTGCACACATCTGGTGGTTGATCAATATTCTTTCATCCTGGAATGGCCAGTCATCGCGGAAAAAAGATGTCTTTCGCGGATCTTTCGCGGCCTCATCGCGAAGCATGGTCCTACAGCCATGTCTAGCTAACATGAGCCGGAACGTGTCATAGTATCACAAAATAGGGAGAGACATCTTGCAGCATGACCCCTGTAGAAGGTTGAACGTTTCCACAGCTACGCAGGGTCACTTGCAGCATCTGTGCGACAATTGTGCCAAATAGAGTCAGGCGCAACTCAACCCAATCCTCGTGCCAGCTACCAACACAGACTGATGCAGCTTGGGGAATGTTGGGGGGCCTCAAGCTGGGAACCTAGATTTTAGCGGCACATTCGCGAAACTTTCGCGGCTCTTTCGCAAAATTTCACTGGTGCTTTCCCGGGAAGCCGTAACATTTGCAAACATCTGCACAGCCCGTCAGAGCAGCTGCAGGTCGTTGCCTCACTGTCAGGGCTTTGCCTACCCAGATTGCTAGTCTGTGACAGTGGGGACAGGAATCGGAGAATCCTTTACGCACTGCCAGGGCTGGGCACGGAAATGTTGAGGCTTCAATTCGTTAGTCTGTGACATACGGGGACACTTCCGCCCACTGGCTCTAGCGGAGGATTGCCTTGCGTTTCTATTCTTTGTCAGTCCGGTAGAAAGGAACACACATGAAAGCGATGACCTTCGATAAATCTTTCGCGGAAAAAAATACTTTCGCGAACCTCATCGCGAATCTTTCGCGGATGGTTCTAACAACATCTGAAAGGCTGTTTTATATAAAACTCCTGACATGGGGTTTTCGATCAACTCCCCTATATTACCCTTGGGCCCTGGGATGCCACAGCACAAGAATCCACCATGGTGCTTAACATCCTCAACGAAAAGAATGGTTGAGCAAAATCCAGCTGGGGTGGCAGGACCCCCAAGATTAATCCGCCCGCACCGAAGGTGCCGAGGGCGTTGTGTAGGCTCGTGTAAACATCGCAAGGAATCCGGCTAGATAAATCCTAAGCTTTAGCTTGGGGGGGGGCATTTTTCTCCTAGAAATGCTGTGTTTTTCAATGTTTTTTGAAAATTGATCAAAACTGGACCAGACGTTGGTGATGCCGGTTATGCCGATCGGGCCAGATCGCATAATTGACATCACAGACGTCTCGGGAAGCCAAGGGGCACTGCACTATGGATATGCGATGCCGGTTATGTCGGCCGGGGGAGAGTCGTTACGGACATCGCAGAAATCGTAAACGTTGAGGAAAAAGTGTGGGATACTGTACGACTGATATCGTGGATGTGTTCGGTCGTGTGCCAGTCCGACTGGATGAGGTGAATGGTATGGAGTATGTGGTTTTTTTGATGTTTTTTGGGGGGAACAATCGCATACGCGGCGCTGCGCGCACTTTTCGTCAACACAACGGAGCTGCACGGATGGTCTCGCAGCATGGCACCTTATCAGACTGGTCGGAGATCGTGGGATAAGTGTTGCGATTGTTGTCTGTGCTGAGGACGTGGCCCATATAGAGAATCGTACCTGGCACGGAGCAAGCACAGCAACGGCATAGGTGTGACAAAAACAGAAAGAGGTAGGACAAATTTGCGACGTATGTGTGCAGTCTGCCCATTGCTTTCGACGCTGAGGGTGTGGCCCATAGAGAATTGTGCCTGGCATGGAGCAAGCACAGCAACGGCATATGTTCTGTGACAAAAACAGAAGGAGGTACTATAAATTTGCGATGTATGTGTGCAGTATACCAATTGCTTTCTATGCTCAGGATGTGGCCCATAGAGAATTGTGCCTAGCACGGAGTAATCACAGCAATGGAAAAGGCAAAGCTGCCTTTGTTTGCCTTGATGGGACGTGAGGGCATCCCGCGGACGGTGGGTAGGCACCTGGCGACAAAGCATCGACACGCAACCCCCGCGTCTGACGACGCAGATGTCTACGGTTGGTTTCGATGTGTCGGTTGCGTTTCTGCGGTTGCGTCGGGAACTGCTAGACTGAACATACCGGTTGCGGGGCAGCAGGAGCACGACTGGCCAGACTGGCAAGACTGGCGCCGGTCACGAAGAGAAGACTGGTTGCCACTGTCAGGCTCATGGGCTTGGTGGAGCAGTGACATTTTTCTGGTTCTCTGTGAGGATGTGTCCGCCCAGATTTTTGCGGACGCCAGGACATGGTTGTACCCGGAGGAACAAAGAGTCCCACGCGAATTGAACCAACGCACCCAGCAGATATTTCGCCCGTATTGCGTAAGCTGGCCGCTCGGACCGACACAGCGGAATGTAGAACTCTGCAGTCCCAACAGTCACTGGGTCCCATAATTTGTGAACTGTCGTCACGCAGGACAAGCTCGAACCTTGAGTGCGCAGTTCAGCTGCCTCCTGCGTCTGTCGGTAGCGCTCGAAAGCATCTCCAATTCTTAGATGGGCTGGCTTTTACTAACTAGTTATCAAAATTATCACAATTGTTAACCATATCATAACATGCCTCTAACCTATGTGTAACTATGTCTTAACATGTTAGTTATAACTGTTAAGACAGGTTATGCTTTTTACTAATTTTCACTAATTGTTATGTAATTATGTTAACTATGTTAAAAATTATGTAAAGTTAGCACAACTTATTAATCTTTACATATTGCCAAAAAAATATGTTTTCTTATTTGTAATTGTGCAGAATGTTGTTTTGCATGTTCAAGACTTTCATTTTTCAGCTGTGAAAAGCTGGCCTTTGGCGTTTAAGAATTGGTTTGTGGTTGGAACAAAACACACAGCTTGGCAGCATGTGTTTGGGCACAGCATGTCTTCAGCTTTGGGCACAGGAGGTTCTCATTGGACATGTGTACATTTGCGAGGGGTGTTGCATTTGTTGGAGAATCAGCACTGGTGGACCTTTCAGGCGCAGCCCTAGGCATGTTGAAATGAAAACCCACATTGGGTGAGGAGGTGTTTGCTCAAGCTTGAATTTTCAGAGATGGCAGAATGCCATGTCGAGATCACCAGACGGTTGGAGATTGGCTTTAAGGCCCAGAAGGTCCACATACCAGATGAGCTGGTTGCAAAGGACTTGCAGGGCGCATACTTGCTTGTTTGGTTTTTATGTTTAAACAACCAGGCCAGCTTCCCAACCACCAAACTTGTTTCGTGACATATTGCATCCTGTTGTCAAAATGCTGCTGCTTTCACAGCATGCAATGGCCTGCAAGGATGTGAATGGCGCTGAGTACCTCAAACTTCGGCCCACTTCTCCACCAATTGTGAAGCTGGTGTGTGGGAAGTGTGAAAAGAATTCAAGCCTCAGCAATGGTCAGTGCTTGAAAGCTTTGAAGGAGAAAAGGGATGCTGAGGTGGCAGCCAGCATGGCCCAGTCAAGAGAGCAAGGGTCAAAGAAGAGAAAGGCTGAGAGCATTGTGGACATCGATGTGTGTGGCACAATGGTGAATGTACTGTGCCCTCCAAAGAGGGTGTTGCACGCAGACCTCATGGTTTGCTTAGAGGCCAAGCAGCTGGAAGCAGTCCTCACCTTCCTGCAGCCAGACTGTGAGCAGTTGAATTCCAAAAGGGAACACAAGAGGACAGGAAGGTTCAAGAAGAACCATCAGTCTGAACAAGAAGCCTCAGAGGAATCTGATGAAGCTTCATAGAAAGAATCTTCAAGTGTTTGAAGACATGACTCATGTTGAGAGTGCTTGAGCAAAACAGGCCCTTTGCTGCAGCTTTTGTGTTGTACGTATCTCTTTTTGTTTTCAGCCATGTTGGCTATGTGCGTTGTTTTCGGCCACGTTGGCTTCCTCGAGCCATGTTGGCTCTGTTTGTATTTTTGTTCAGCCATGCTGGCTGTGTTTACACAGATGTTTTCAAAGGCTTCAACTATGTAGCCTTGGTGTTAATCAATCTTTTGCATTACATGTGCTGCTACAGATGGCTTCAGAGCCTGTGGTTTGTAAGAGTGATGCCAGGCTGTAACCAGCTCCAAGGCATGGCAATGTACATGTAAAACCCAAAAGCAGCAGAACGGTGAGGCGCAAGTCCCAACAAACCAGCCAACACCTTAGGTTGAGTGATTTGCGCCATGGCTGTGCCTGAAGCTGTCCAGAAGGAAATCAAGGATTTGCTGGACCCTGCAAACACTTGTGGGGAGCATGTGAAGCTGGAGAAGATCCTGCAGTCCTTGGAGAAATTTGGCTTAGTATACAAGGCAGTAGTCTCTCCAAGAGAGATGCTGTGCCATCCAGACAACAAAGGGACTTCAATGCGCAACGCGCACAATTGCCATATGAAAGGAGAGCAGGTGTTGAAGAGTGGGCTGAACAAAGACCTTTTGCCACCCAATTCTTTGGGGATAGAGCTTGCAGTGGGCAGCGCAGACAGGAGAAAGCAATTGGAGGCCAATGAGCAGATGGTTGCCCAGAGCAACAGAATGCTGGCACCTTTGAGAGGGTGTGAGCGGTTTTTGGGCCTTGCTAGTTCTCATTTCAACCAGTTTTGCAGAGCTCTTGACCATGGGTGCCTGAAGGCAGATGGAACAGAGCTGCACATGACACCAGACATGAAGAATCTGGTGGAGTCTGGCTGGCAGTGGACAATCTTGAAGGCAGAGGCAGCTGATATGTTTCCTGATTTGCCAGCCTTTTGCTCCATGGGCATGAATGCTCACAACAGCAACACAGTCCTCGGCAATGAGTTGGAAGTGATGATGGAGTTGGCTGCTTTGCACAGAAGTGGGATGAAAATGGCAGATGCAGTTCAAGCTGTTTGCCAGAGCAGCCCTTCATGCAAAGCATACAGACAGGATTGCGCCTACTTCATGAGACTCTACTCTGGAGGGGAAACCTTCCCCATGTTGCTCTGGTTGGACAAGTTCTGTAACTTGGTTTGCTTGTTGAATCAATCTTTGATGTACCTGGGAGGTTTCCCCTGAATGTAGGGTCCTGAAGGTATTCAAAGCAGTCTGTTGTTTTTTCTCTTGGCCAAGGTAAAGCTTCTGGTCATTCTCTTTTAGTGGGGGAAGAGAACATGAACTTGCTTGCATACTACAACTTCAAGTTGCCTGGGTGCCAGCTGAACTTTCTTCGCATCGCACTCCTGGCAACAATTTTGAGTTCAAAGAGACACCAGGATGGGATCTCTAAGTTGGTGTTCAAGTCTGACTTCGACAAGCTGAAGGGCAAGAGCTCCACCAAGATTGCTGGCCAAGGGCTGGCAATCATGCCAGAAGGCAGCAGACCTGGCGCTTGGTGAAATGTGTTTTGGCAGGTTCTGTGTGCGTGTTGCGCTGTATGCCCTGCAGAAAGAGAAGCATGCAAGAGATGGATTTTGCTTTGAATCCTTCCAAGCAATAGTGGAGGAGCTTTCCATGGAACTTGAAAACAGTGCAGGCGCTCCAACCTCAAGCGCTGTAGATGCCAAAGATGGTGAAGCTCTCAAAGTGAAGGACTTGGCGCAAGCAGACCCAAATGAAGTAGCCATGTTGCAGAATGACCACATCATTGTGGGCAAGAATTACTTGCACAAGGATTACAAGGACCAGGTTTTCACCTTGGAGAGCATAAAGGATTGCTCTGGTGTCTTCAAGCATGTTCCTTTGTTTTGTGATGAAATCAAGGTTGTTGCCAGCATTGAAGGGCTGAAGGATTGGAAAAGAACAAAAAGAGAACGTTGCCAGCTATGCCCCACTGAGAGTGTGAAAGCTCGACTTCCTGAAGCTTCACCACTAGTATTGGATGAGTGGGCCAAGCAGTGCGCAGGCCATTTGTTGGCAGAGGCTTACAAACAGAACAACAAGGCAAGTCTGGATATGGTGGCCTTCACAAGTTTTCCCAATGGCTTGGTTTCTTTGAAGAAACTGAAGGTGAAGGAGCTGCAGATTTACCCTGTTGGAACTTTGACCAAGGTCAAAGAACAACACAAGGTAGATGAGCTTTTGTCCAAGGGTGCAGTGGTTGTCAAGTTCAAAGAAGTAGCCTACCAAGTGCAAGGCTTCAAGGCTTTCAACCCCACCAAGAAGGAAGAGTCAGGGGTAATGCGTGCATACTTCTATATCAAGGCCAGTGAAGAGAATGAGGAAGCAAATCTCAATGTCAGCTGGAAGACCTACCAGGATCTACATATACCAGTCTTGGAGAACTCCAAGCAGATCGAGAAGCAGGCTCCCCTCTTGAAAGGGAAAGAGGCTTGTGCAGCACCTCCTGCCAAAAAGGCTAGGAAAACCACTTGATGCCAGCAGACCAAACCAACTTTTGCATCTGTGCGCCAAAACAAGTGCATCAAGGGCATTGACTTTTTGTATTGTAGTATGTTTGCAGCCACTTGTTTGGCTTGCATTATTCATTACACTGTTGTTTATTTCAGCCAGAGCTTGGCTAAATTGTTTTGTTCAGCCAGTGTTGGCTTCAAGTTGGTTTTTGCATATCCATTTGTTTTCTCAGCCATGTTTTGGCTAATGCAGTTTCTGCTTGATTTCTGTTTCAGCCATGTTTTGGCTACTGCAGTTTCTGTTTGTTTTCCAATTGTGTCCAGCCACTATTTGGCTTGTGTTTTCAATTACGGTTGCAATGCTTTGTTGGTTGTGTTTTCCAGCCAACCTTTCCAATTGCTGTTGCTCAAGCACCAGCTTCCTCTGTAGTGATGAAAAGGGAGGCTTCTTGCACAGAGGCCAGTGAGGCCAAGAGGGCCAAGTGGGATGAGTGGGAAAGCTGGAATGATGAGGGGCAGGGTTGATTGTTTTTGGTAGTTTTTGATAGAGATACAAAGCCAACCCAACCAAGTGTAGTGTGGCAAATGTTTTTCTCAGGAGTGTTAGTATGGGCTGCAGTTGTACACTCTTGCGCAAATCTTGTAGGTTCCAGCAGCACCTCATGAAGATGTAGTGGCAGATGTGGCCAAACTTTTGGAAGCGCATTTTGCACAACAACCAAAAGAACAAATGAGCGCCACTTGGATATTGAAGAACTGTCAAAACCTTTTTTGTGCGTCTGTGGCCCAGATGGTGAGCAACCATGCCCCCCAACCTGAGTCCAGTGTGTGGTATATCAGAAGTCACATGCCTTCATCTAAGGACCTGGACTACATGATTGAGCTGGAGAAGGCACAACATGGTCAGGCTGGGCTTCATCAGCAGGATGCACAACCTGCTGACTGAATGGGTGGGCCTGTCTTTGGGCAACCAGCTCTTCAGGAACCACCAAAGCAGAAGCCAGGTGTTGAGAAGCCAGACCTTGTCAATGCTCCATGGCACAAGCCCCCAAAAACTCCTTTGCCAAACACTTCCACTGAGCAGGGTGGTGTCAGTGAGCCTACAGTGCAAGAGCACCCAGTTGATGACCAAAGTTCTTCAGGCACCAAAGCTAGGACTCAAAACAGCAAAGCTCAAGTGGTGAAGGGTGCAGCCACATTGGAGGCTGAGAAGGTCATGGCAGACAATGCTGAAGCCTACCCATCTGCTCAAAGTCGACCACAGCTGAAGTCATCACCTCAACAAATGTGGCAGCAGCTCTATGGTGATGGTGGGATGTTGAAGAAGAAGGCAGGGTGCCAATCTTAAGTGGCTACACCAAAAGTTTTTGTTTGTAAAAAAGGTTTGCCAAGATTTCATGTATAGATGTTAAAATCAAATAGACTTAGACACATGTACAATTTGTTGGACTGCTGGGGGAAAGTCAAGAAGATACTGCCAGACCATGGAAGAATGGAGGAGATTATGAAAGCCATCAAGGACAAGGTCGAGCAACATGGATGGCCTGCTTGGTCTGACCCAGACCCTACACAATGATCTCATCGCATGGTGTAAAAGAGAAAAGGAACTCAATGATTGAAAGTTTTGGCTTGTGTGAAACTATGAGACTGTGAGCTCAGCCTTTCACAACTGAAAGATCAACTAGATATATTTCAATTTAGATATATTCATATGTTATAAAAATTGCTAAATCGAAATGAAAACATTATTCATTTCAATTTAGAAATCTAAATTGAAATCAAAACATTCTTCATTTCAATTTAGAAATCTAAATTGAAATGATTCTAAATTGAAATGAAAACATTCTTCATTTCAATTTAGAAATCTAAATTGAAATGAAAACAGTCTTCAGTTCAATTTAGAAGTCTGAATTGAAGTGAAAATCAATTTTGATTTTTATTTTTGCTTCTCAATAAGAAAATAACAAAATACTATATTTCATAAACCTTTACCTTAGATTCAGTCAAGTTGACTTATCTTTTATGTGTCTATTTGATTTCATTTCAGCCACTTTGGGCTTTGTTTCTGTTTTTTGATGTATGCATGAATCATCTGCAGCGTTGCAGTGCTGCTCAAGTATGCTTATAGTGCAGTGCTGCATTGCAGTACTGCTGCATTGGATCTGTCATGAATAGGATTGATGATGGCAGGCGCTTTGCTGTGTGGGCTTCAGTGAGCCTAGGTGTTCGAATGCGCATGGAGCTTTTTGGTGGGGAGGCCTTCATTGTTTGGCAGAGAGATGAGCAGGGCGTTGAACACCTGGTGTATGACAGCAACAAGCCCAATGCTAGCTTTTGGTCAGAGATCTTTGAGGTGTTTTGATAAATTAAACAACACCTTTGAAGATATGTTTTTGTTACCATTTGTTACAGTTTATGTGTTGATTTAGTCCCATCATATTCCATTGTTAGGATGCAGAAACCTTTTGGCAGAGCTTTGAATAAATTCAGCAAGTTCTTTGCTACTTGTATTCCCTTTGATAATGGAACCTATTCTGACATGTTTTTTATTGTCAAGCGCTAATCCTGCAGATCCATGGGGGATAGGATAGTTGTCAATGACCCAGTGATGAAGCGCTTGTTCACAGCATGGGTGCTGCAGGAGGGGCATAGCTATTGCAACTCAGCTGCTGGGCACAACCTTGACACCCTCAAGAGGTTCTTTTGCCCAAGGGCCAGGCTTTGAGCAGTTCAAGCCTGGAGGTCTTAACAGATTTTGGAAGAAGAGATGAAAAAGTGTACTGCATGCTGGGAGCAGCATCTTGTATGTTTTTTGGTGTTTTGTTTTTCAGCCTGGTTTGGCTTCTTCGATGATGGTTTCTAAAGAGAATGCTTTGGGAGAAGACTTCTCATTTGTGAGACAGCCTCACTGTGTTATGCATCCTTTTTGTTGCTTTACCACTTTCTTTGACATGTGAACAAAAACAGTTGACAGATACACTGCTATGCTCACAGGTGCACACTGTGTTCTTTACTCCATCTTGCTGTAGAATCTTGCCAGCAATGGTGCAGTGGACAGTGGAAGACATTGTCCAGGAGGTCAAGCACCTGGAGACCATTGGTACCATGAGGAAGGAGAGTAAAATTATGGAGACCATGGTCAAGTGTCTTGTCTCCAAGCTCCAGGCCATTGACACAGTGCCTCCTTCAGCCTATGTCAAACTCATGGGTTGCTTCAGTGAATGTAGTTTGCTAGAAGAAATCACAGAGCAGCTTGCAGATGCCTTGAAGGAGAAAAGTGTAGAAACAATGGAAGGGCATCTTCGACTACAAGCTTGCCCCCAGTCCATGACCAATGTTTTCAACTACCTGTCAAAGACAGAGTGGGAGAAGATTCAAACCTTGACCTTTGCAGAAGCATGCTCTGTGCTGGTTTGTCGGTTGAGGACAGTTGGCCTGAAGAGCATGAAGGAAAAACAAAAAAACATGCCACAGCCCTCCTGGTCTACCTCCAGGAGAAGCAGGGGCACCAGTTGCCCACAGCTGGTGAATTCTACAAGTTGGCAGAGAATGTCAGAGACACCTTCAAAGCTTCAGAGCAAGCACCTGCAGTGGGTAGCTACAACAAGTACCCTATGGCCCCTCAAGAGCTTGGACAGGACACTGAGAGGGTAAATGTGCATCTGTTTGATTGTTTAAGTTTATATTTTGTGGTAGGCTTGATGTCAGTGGTGGCCAGACCATTGCAACTCCCATAACCTTCCAGGACTTCCTGCAAAAGGTGTATGGCGATGATCTTCCTGCAAGAATTCCACAAGAAGTTGCAGGTGCAGTGCTTTCTCTTGCTGGCAGCAGAGGAGTCAGGAATTCTCACAAAACTTTGGTTCCAACAAGCAGTGGAACAAATGTGTCCAAAGGTGCCTCACAGGTCGACCTAGGGATGCGCAACCGAATGATGAGCATTATGGAAGGCCTTGGCAGCATGCTTTTGAAGGCCAAAGAATTGGATACCTGCAACATCCAGCTCATGCAGAACAAGAGATTGGCAAGTGGCTCCAGTTCTGAAAGCCTGCGCCAAGATGACTCTCAAGAGGCAAGCGCAAAGACCATGGCATTACCAGCTCCTGCTGCAGCATTACCACTGACCAATGTGCCTGCTACACCAGCTGATGCACCAGCAGTGAATGAGAATGGCAAGCATGACAACGACAAGCAGCCACCAAAGGATCTTGCAGACTATGAGAATGAGGCCTTTCAGCTGCTGGAATCTAGGTTGAAGAAAGGTATGAAGAGGCCTTGCGCTTCTTCAGAGAAGCTTTTCTCAGAAGCCTGGCACCAAGGCCAAGAGTCAGAGAGTCAAGGAGGAGCAACAAGCAAAGCAAGAGCTACCTAAGAATTCCAAGAATGTCAAGAAGTGCCAAGGATGGGGCTGCTTGCGATGCAGGGGAAATGTCAATGGCTGTAGCAGTTGCTCTAAGAGCAACTTTGAAGGACTCAAATTCTACAGTCGACAGGAGTGGGTGCAATACCACCAGAAGAATGGTGGAAAAAGTAAGTGAGGGTTCACTCTCTATCGGGAGTGCTGGGGCTTTTGCGTTTTCTGAAACATCTGGGGAAAGCCTCAGATGTTTCTTTGGAGAGTGGGGTAGCTGGTTGGAAAAAGGCTTGGCAGGCTTGCAGCCTTTTTTGCAAGGTGAATGTGGTCAAGAATTGTTTTCCATTTTTGTCAGCCAATTTGGCTTTGCAGCTGGAATGGGTTTGTTTCAGCCATGTTGAGGTGTTTTTCTCAGCCACCTTTTTGGCTTTGTTTTGTTTCAATTCGGTTTGTTTGGAAAGTGTGAGCCATTTGTATATGCTGCCACTAGCTGCTCACTATTGTTTCAATAAGCCACAGGGAGTATTTTGAGTTTGTTTGCCAACCCCACACAGCTTTCATCTACAGAAGCTGTCCATCAGTTCCCAACAAACAGCTTTCAAGGAAAACATGCCAAGCAGGGATGACTCACCACTTCATGCCATGATGGCTTCCTCTTCCTCTTTGTCTGTGCAAAGCCTAAGGGCCAGGGTTCCATTTGTGAGCCAGTCTGCCTTGACAAGCATCCTTGACATTGTTGCCAAGGAAGGTGTGCCAGAGCAGCGCAAGAGGAAGCACATCTATGATTCAACCAGGCAAATGCTTGAGAGAATGTGCTTGTATGGACCATTAGTCATGTCAGCTGTTGCTTACACTTTGTCAGATCAGGCAGTGGAGATCACCTTTGTAAATTTCTTGTCATTGCTGGCAGGAACATATGCAATGGCTGATTCTTGGGCTGATTACTTTGACAAGGTGCATGGTGAGTTTCCCAGCAGCTATGCCAATCCTTGGGGCCTCATCTGCTACGCAGACGAAGTACACCCAGGTAATCAATTGGCAGGGACTGCTAGAAAGGTCTGGTGTGTGTACATGTCTTTTGTACAGTTTGGGAGGCACCTTAGCAAATCTGAATTGCGGTGCACATTTAGAGAACATTGTTGGAGGGAATGCACTGGGGCATCCAAGCAATGGACTGTTGTTGAAAAGAGGGGACAAGAATACAAGGTTATTTTCAAATTTCAGATGTGGCTTCAGGATGGCCAGGCTCAGAAACTGACATTCTCCAACAAGCAAGACAGTGGAAGCAGAATTTGCCAGAGTTGCAAGAACTTGTTCATTACCAGAAGTGCAGATGATGCAGAGGAAAATGGCGACAAGGAGTTGTCCAAATACATCAAAAAGGCAGACTTGCAAATGAACTCTGACAAAGAACTTGTGTCCTCCTGGAGGAGGATGAGGGATAGACAGAGTACTTGCAACAAGGGGCAGTTCAAGTCCTGGCAGCAGGCAGCAGGTATAGAT
Organism: Durusdinium trenchii; assembly: GCA_963970005.1. Taxonomy (NCBI): domain Eukaryota; class Dinophyceae; order Suessiales; family Symbiodiniaceae; genus Durusdinium; species Durusdinium trenchii. Next base: position 521,502 of record CAXAMN010023995.1, on the reverse strand, counting down.
TTTTCAATCTATGTTTTGTTGATGTCTGATTCTTTGGATTCACAGAACATGCTTCGACCAATTTCTGGTTATGTATTCTTTGGATTCACAGAACATGCTTCGACCAATTTCTGGTTATGTGCATGACTTCATGCATGGCCTGCTTTCAAATGGAGTCATGGGATGGGTGGCATACTTGGTCATTTCAACTGTGTGTGAGAATGGCCTCCCACAAATTTTGTGGGTCCAGCCAGGCTTCAGGAGCAACCAGAATGTGCACAGGTTGTTTGACAGCAAGCATGTGGCAAACCACAAGAAATCCAAGAAGATCAAGGCTTCAGCAGGGGGGATCCTGGAGTTGTGTCGACCATTGGCCTACTACTTGCAAACATGCGCACTGAAATTTGGCATTTGCACATTGGAAATTACTTGCTTCCTGAGTTGGCTTGCAGTGCTTGAATTTTGCATTGCTATTCCAGCTCTGCAGCATCCACAGCCAAGTGTTCTGCAGAACCTTGTTGAAAAGGCACTTTCAGACATGGTAAGTGCTGGATGGGGGTCTGAATTCAGACCAAAAATGCACTGGGCACTTCACTACTCAGATGCTCTAGCCATCCACAAGATGCTGCCTAGTTGCTTCTCTTTGGAGAGCAAGCACAAGTCAATCAGAAACATGCCAATAACCTTTGTAATACTGTTGCCTATGAGAAATCACTCATAGCAGCAGTGTTGTCAGAACACATTCAGCTTCTCCAATCGGACACAACACTTTTGAGGACTGACAACTTTCTTGTCAACAGGAAGAGGCCCACTACACAGGCACTGGCTATGTTGGAGGCTCATGGCCTGTGTTTGCCAAGTGAGATCTGTTGGGTGAGCAGGGAAATGAAGCTTTCCAATGGTGCAGTGGTGACTCAAAAGGATGTTGTCTTGTACCAGGCAGACAGCTCTCTGCAAGTGGGACATGTGAAGCTCTTGATCCAGATTGGTGACGACTTGGGTGCTTTGCTTGCAAAGATGACTGTGAGAGAGAAGCTTCCTGAGCTGATGGTGAGCAAGTGTATGGAGAGCCAACACATTTGCTTTGTGGAGGCCAAGCAGATTGAAGCTCCTGTGGTCTACAACAGAAGTGGTTCTGGCATCTTCACATGTTTCACACCTCCACACATTTGGGCCAAAGAGCTGTGAAAAGATTTGCGCATTGGGGGATGCATTTTACAGCAATTGCAGTGTTTTTGGTGCTTTTTGTGGGAACATATTTTTTCAGCCCATTTGGCTTTGTTTGTGTATTGTGTTTGAACACACATATACCATTATGCAGCCCTACTGTTGGCTTTTGTATTCTTTGATTTTGTCATTGCTTTAGCTGTTTTTACTACAAAATCCATAAAAAAGATGCCAAAAAACATTGATTAAACATAAACAACATAACTATTTATAACTAGCTAGTAAAAGTTAGCTAATTAACATAATTATGTTAACTAGTTAGTAAAAGCCAGCCCATCTAAGTTAGCACCTCAGCCATGTAATTCGGATCTGTGACGGCCGCGCGAACCGTGTCCAGAGCGTTGGGCAAAAGATGCTCTGCCCAGGTCTTCACAGACATATACGCCATCACAGGCACTTGGATGGTGGCATCCCGGACACCGTAACAGACCGTCAGGTTGTCAATGCGCAAAGCCGACCAAAATCGCTGGGTCAGCTCCTGCGTCGGTCGGTTGACGAGTCTCGCAACCATCCGTTCTGTTGACGGCCTGGGTCGACTTTCCATCTTAAAGGGAGGCAATGTGAATCTGTCAAAATAGGTTGCGGCTATGGGCTCCGGAGACATTTCCTCCGCTGGCCAATTCATTGACCGAAACTGCGTAGCCAATGTCGACACCGCATCGGCTGGCAACAGAGTGTTACTCAACCCAAGCAGCGTTCGCCACTGATCACACCAGAACAACCAAGGAATTTCAGGACGATACGTCCACCAGACGCGAGACTGAAAGTCGGCCTGCGTGATGTTCACACAGGTCACGACCACGCGTGTCCAAAGGATATGTCCAGAGATAGTCCCATAAGCCGCATATTTCCGCAAGCCCAAAGCTTCCCCAGCTTTCTTCTCCACACCTCGACTTGGCAGGGTCACTTCATCACGCAGGTCCTCCACAAAGAGATATGCTCGACGCTTTGCTCGAGTGAGGCTTGTGTAGACAAGCGGTTTCTCCAGCGCCAGACCTCGCCAAGCTTGGTCATCTTTCTGTCGGCGAACGCCTAAACAAACGGCCACGTCGGCATTCGCCCCGCCTACACTGTAGGGTCCTCGAAATTGCCAGTCCGCCATATGGTTCAAGACTTGTTCGACCGTAACAGCTGTGAGACCAACCATACTCTGCGCTGCGACGCACAGCGGTGGAACAACCACCTTAAGAAGGCCTTCCAGCGCACGCAATGGTCGCAACAGAAAGCCGGTCACGACAAGACTACTCCGCCGTCCCGTGCGTAGTGCGGAGAGGGTTTCGGCTGCCAGGACCACTGCAATGGAAGTGAACACCGTCAGAGAGGTTTGACACTCCGTGCTCTCGTGCGTCTGCCAGTCAGACACTCTACCGAAAAGGACTGGTATGAGCCATGTCCTTTGCGCAGCTGCGCTGACACACTCACGGAGCTCCTCCCCAAAGATCGTTTGCAGGTGCCCTATTGCTGGTTGCCCGGTTCGGAAAGTTTCTGTGTTCACAACTTTGTTGACATGCGGATGGTGCTCGAGCCAAGTTAATGCAGGATGCCATTGTACGGGCTGCTCAAGTCTCGTGCCCAAAGTCTTCAAGGAAGCACCCTCTGGACTCAGCTGCGGTCGGCGCGCAACGCTCTGATGGGGATCACCTGCCAGCAGCGCAGCTTCGAACTCTAACAAGTTCACTGCTTCTCGTTCGGTCGGCTCGTTCATGTATTCATCCTGCAAAAGGACAAATTTACGGCGTCCCTTCAGATCTTTGGCCGAGCCACTGCGCATGCTCGCGAGCTTTGTCAAGTATGACGTTGCGGCGCCAATGAGCACGAGCTGCTTCACAGCATCCTGCTTTTTTGTCAGCACATTGTACACCGTGGCCTGCAGATGGCATCCTCGCCATGTCAGCAGCAACAGAGCTAAATTAAGAAACTTCCCCGGCTCCGCGAGCACAGGTCCAGATGGATGGTCCACCTGGCGTTGGATTTCTCTCAGCATGGCGTCCACAAATGCATAAGCTGCAGAAAAATCTGCCATTTCGTTTCTGCTGCTGCCTGCAAATGCTGCTGCAACAGATCTTCCTGTTCGTTTTCATCAAAACCCCGCATTGCCATAGTTCCGGGTGGAGCCATAGACCGAACAGCTTCCACAAAGTCGCGCGCGACACGCTTGGTTGCGCTAACGAAAAAATCAACGGGCGACTGCTCTCCCCTGCTTGCTGCACTTGGTGAACGCAGTAGAGGGCAATCACTGTCAGGGTTGTTTTCCCTCCGCCGGCATCATTGTTGATCACCGTCAATGTGCATTGCAGGCTTCGAATGAGTTGCTTTTGCTTGTCAGTCAAAACTATCCCCAACCGACTTTGAGCAAACTCAAACACTGGATCCCGCTGCAACCCTAGAAGTTCATTCCACACAGGTGTCACCTTGGCGATGTTGGCAGTACCCAGCCATGAATGAAATGCTGGCGCCGGCGGAGAAGTATCAAACAAATGCAGTAATGTGGGATGTGCGAGTTGCAAAGCCGAAGCCGTCGCACGACTGCGACAAGCCAGCGCAATTGCGTGGTACAAAAAGATGTACTCATGGATGTCCGTCAATTGCACCACACAGACATCCGTGCCTTCGGGTACATTGCTCGGATCGAGACTTGGCTGCAAAATCAACTGATTGCCTCTAACATTGGACATGCCAATGACCACGTGCAACGAACCGGCCTCCCAGACCATTCCACGCTGGCGCTGGTGCACTTCTTCCACGGTTGAACGCGGGCACACCCACATATAGCAATTCTTGGGGCTGTCATTCACATCTTCGAGCATGATCAATCTTGCGACCAGCTCGCCATCGCTCCTCTTGTGTTCCGGTGTCCGGACAATAGCTGCTCTGGCCGGCCGCGCTGTGCCATGTTGGACAGCGTAGTGGACTTTTTGCTGCAATTGCCGTAGCAACAAAATCAAATCTGCTCTCGTATCTGCCATGCCCCCTGGTCGCATCCAAGCGGTAAACTGGAGTGTGGGCACTGTGCACCAAGCCCCCAGACTCGGCACAGCCGCTGGATTCGACCTCGCGACTTCCTGCAAGAAAGACTCGGTAGACGCCATGAAACTTACGTGGTGTGCAGTTGTCAGAAGCGTCGGCCTTGCCGCCGTGCGGCTGCAGCAGCTGTCGTGAGGCGACGCTTTCTGCCCCTTCCTCTTTGGCCTTGACTCACCTGCTGGCGCGCCATTGTCTCTAACAACTGGTCATCTTCTATCACGCTCGCTTCCAACACAGGCTCCTCCGACACTGGAAAACGAGCAGCCCGTGCAAAAGCATAGGCGCCACCTCCCGGCCCTTCAAACGTTCCAGAGACATCCATCGAGGTGCTTCACACTCCACCACTCGAAATGGAACTGCAGAGGATGGTTTGGTGTGCGACTCAGTCGCGCTCTTCTCGCAGCCTCACATACACTGTCGTGCTGCGCACACCTTCGCGAAGAATTCTCTGTACCTGCTCATTTTGGATGCCCGGTACTGGCAACGCATCATCCGGTCGTAGCCCCAGCACCACCAACAGATCCATGCCGGCTGCGCCCGCGACGCCCCGGTGTGTCAAAAGGCTAGAAAATCCACCTCGCATTGCATCTAGATCTACTCTCATATCACCTGACATTTACATTCACAGCATACATGCCAAAATAGCCTTGCGTCTACGTCCATCCTCGTTTCGTGCCACCTGACATTCATATCGCCAATGACATACCCGGCTCCGAGAGCACAGGGTTTCTTTTCGAGCTCCTGCTGCGGACACGAACCCTTTAAGATTCTTACCGCGCTTCAGTTTCCGACCCAGACTACCTCACAGCTCTCACATCTGTCTCTTGCGCCGTCTATCTCTCTTTTCGGCTTCCTCGACTGAGCCCCTGGCCCCCTGCACGCCCTCCAGTTGCTTTGGCGCACCAACGTCATGAATTCGTTGTCCCTAGCACGAGAAAATCACAGCAACTCACAACCACACGGTGTTGGATCACTACACATACCGGTAGATAACCTTTAGAAACGTGCAGCCATCCACCCTTTGAAGCTTTGCATGAAATTATATGAATGTGGAAAACGTATAGCATATAGCCTTTGTCTATTTTCTCTCTTTCTCAAAGATGTATTCATTCACACCTGCGTGAAGCTACAACGCATCGGCATCTGTAAAACTCCACCTTGCCATTCAGATGATGCAAATGATGCTACTTGCATTTCTTGCATCACCACCCCCTCAATAAAAACAAAGCATCACATCTAAAACAACTTCAAACGCCTTATTCGGTGGATCCCCGAGCATCACCGACACTAGAATTTACGTAGCCCTTTCTCGGGCCACCCCTCAACACCCCCGACTTACTTCGCTCGCCGAACGCGACTCGGTTGCCGCCTTCTACGAAAGCTCGCTGTTGCAAAAAACGGTTTCGCGCCTGCTCAACTAAGCTCCCGGCCCACTGCATGCGCGCCGCCCACAACCATCAGATGACCCCTCCTCCTTCTGACTGCTTCTTCACACTCGAGCCCGCTATCCTAAACAACACGATCGGGATGCAGCTTTGGCAATGGTAGCTTGGCTTCACGATGAGGAAATCGATTTTTCTACTGGTGCCACCGACGTGGCAGGAGTATGTGAGCATTGAATTAACCTTTACGCCTTGAAACATAAACTCTCTCAAATGACTGTACCTTCTGACTGCTTCTTCGCACTCGCGCCCGCTACCCCAACCAACACTTTCCCGGCTCCGAGAGCACAGGTTCCTGCGGACCAATCTCGCTTTCGTAAACATGATGCTCTGCGCCTGCTCTACTGCGCCTCCATGCGCTCCCCCCCCCCCAGAACCATCGAATGGTCCCTGCCTTTTTCCGATCCTGAATATTAACTTTTACGCCTTACAACATAAACTCTCTCAAATGACTGTACCTTCTGACTGCTTTCTCACACTCGCGCCCACTACCCCAGACAACACTTTCCCGGCTCCGAGAGCACAGGTTGCGACCTGTGCGGGCGGCTTCGAACGCGAAGCGGTGTGAATAACCAAGCCGGTGCCTCTTTGAAGGGCCGCTGGAACTTTTCGCTGAGCTCAGCAGGCAAGGCCTGTGCACGGAAAGAAAAAAAGCAAAAACATGCTTCTAGAGCCCAATCTCTAACAGGGGCAGCACGTCGAGAATCTCTGAGTGGGAGCTGTAAATAACTATAGTGACAGGCAACCAGTGAGAACATGTGTTTTAGACGAAAGAGAAAAGAGTTACATAGGACATCAAGAGGACCCAACACATAGAACAATAACATATTTCTAAGCCACGCACCTAGCACAATGGAAATCCACACACACGCTTAGAACTCGTCCCCAAGAGTTAGAACCCATACACGCTCATATGTGTACATCATATATGCATATGTAGGCTCAGCATTCAGCTTTAAGACTGCATCCAGCTCTGTTTGCCCAAATCATGCACGCACGCCGCATGCCTTGCCCTATTACATAGATAATTCTGTTTCTTTGATGCGCTGACTGGATGCCATCTTTGCGGGCTGCAAATATCAATGACTTTATCCCTACTGTTCATTTGGTTTAGCTTATTTTGTGTGTTACGGTCCTCCCTCTGAACCCATTTGACCTCTATTTCGATAAGAATCTACAGCGTTTCAACCCAATCACATCAAAGGTTTGTCCGACCTTTAATAGTGACTCGTGACCAACAAGCACTTAGAACACATTTACTCCGCTGGGAAAATTGATGAGGTGACTTTTTTTATTGCGCCAGGTTTAGGTATCAGGGGCATTCAGGTGTGTTGCGCCATCTATGCGCCCCGTGGCTAAAAAAACAGGAAGATTCTGCATGATTTTGTGCGCTATTTTGCAGAAAATAGCGGAGATTGGGACCGCTCCATCTATTGCCCCACCGCAAAAGGACATCAAAAGGAAATGAATAAGTTCAAGAGGCAAGAGGAAATCAAGAAGAAATATGAGGAAATCACTATTGGTACCGGGCCACACATTTTTTGCTCAAAGGTCACGTGACCTCCACATCAAAGCAAGACAACTGAAACGTAGGAATAGAGCTGCTATCACGCAAGGGACTATAGTCACCATTGGGCCATCTATAGGCCCCAAACGTTTTTTGGGAAATAGGGAAAACTAGTATCCGCACAGACACCCCGCAGAATTTTAATTTTCTGCAATCTAAAGACCAGTTGCGCCATCTATGACGGCCAAATAGCGAGAAAAAGGAGTTACATGGCGCGGCTGTTCCCACTATTTTTGTTGAGTTGCGCCAACAACTTTCTGACCGGTGTAGCTATATCAACACGAGCTTGCAATGTTCTAAGTGATGGGTTCTCCAGATCTGTTTTGAATGTTCTACGCGTCAGGTTTATCCAGCTCTCTTTTTCAGTTTGTTTTCTATAATGTGTTCATATTTGTCATTACATGTGTACATCTCTACTACAAAGAGTGCCCCCCAGACTGCGCTCTGTGCACTCTATCCTTTTCGCTGACACTCTCTGCAGTTATGGTCTCTGCACGTCGCCCTGACGTTGTTGCGTTGGAAACTCACAAAATGTGAGCAGTGTTCATAGCTACACATCCATTCCTGGATGAAGCTTAGATACCCATCTATGGAGACCCGTCCACCAAGACGTATCCATAGCGATGTATCTACCCAACCAGGGAACCTCCCTGGAATGAACACCAGACCTGACAACAGGTCGCCCTTAAAAGATACTCCCAAGGCGGGGGAACCAACGTGGACCCGGCCATAGGGGGTGGGCTGCAGAAACTCCACTGTCCCACTTTTGGCTTGAGCCAAAATGGACAGTGTAACAAATGTAATGAATACTGTGCACCCAAACCTGCCCAAAGCTCGACACAGTTTTACATTACATGTGTACATCTCTACTACAAAGAGTGCCCCCCAGACTGCGCTCTGTGCACTCTATCCTTTTCGCTGACACTCTCTGCAGTTATGGTCTCTGCACGTCGCCCTGACGTTGTTGCGTTGGAAACTCACAAAATGTGAGCAGTGTTCATAGCTACACATCCATTCCTGGATGAAGCTTAGATACCCATCTATGGAGACCCGTCCACCAAGACGTATCCATAGCGATGTATCTACCCAATGCATTTCTCCCAACGCACTTTAAAGAAAGAGACCGACTCGCAGAGTAGCTGGAAAAGGAAAATACCAGAGTGGTTCGAAAAAGGTGGCCACTCGACTAGTGAAACCCTGGTCGTGGTGCCATCTATCCGCGTGTCCTTCACGGGAAATCGCGTCACTCCAATTACTTTTGGAGGGGATCCACTCAAAGTAAATCCAACATCGAAGGGAAAACAAAAGAATGTGGATCATGTGACTCATATGTTCGAGGTCAGGACTATCCGATCTGCCTTTGATGAGCGCCATCAAAGCGGCAGTATTGTCAATGTACCAAGTGCCACGGCGATTACGGAATCGCTCAAGTGTGGTAGTCAACGCAATGAGAACTTGCAGCAATTCAAGCTGTGCTATTTTGGCATCCCCCGGTGTCCAGAGGTCATACATGGATTAAGATACAAAACCAAGCCGGATCTCCGCAGCCTCCTGGAAGAAGACAAGGAGAAAACCACCCGCGCCTTCGCCCAAATTCTCTAGGGCAGCATCGGACGCTGCTATGAAGCGCTCATGGTGTCGTGGCCAGACGTCAAGTTCGCGCTCTGGATGGATCGAGATCACAGCTTCAAGGATTTGGAAGCATTGTTCGATGGCAAGAGTCATTTGATCACCTCGGACAAGTTGGCGCTCCTTAATGGCGTGGAGGCCTCCACATCCAATCCGTCCGTACACGCCCTGTTCGAAGAAATTGGCCAAGCCGTACAACTTGGCAGCGACACCAGGCTTGAGAGTTTGCGTCTTCCGGCATTCATGAATAATGGCCTTCAACTTGGATTCCAGGCGTTCCCTCGCCCAGAAAGAGACGTAGCCTCCGGAAAGGGCGGCTGATAGATCGTGGTCTAATCCCAGAAATAGACCTTTTGGATTCATGGCTTGACGTTTCTCCTCAGCAAATGGTGTACCCAGGAGCTGGTTCAGGATACCAAAAGCCCATTGAGCCGACCCCCGGCTCGAAGACCAATCTTGGATGGAAGCATCATCGAAATAGAGCGAAACCAGTACATAACACAAGCGTCGTCCAAGGGCTTCCACAAGTCGACTGTATTGGTTGAACGATGTCACTGCAAGGGGAAGACCAAAGAGAAGACCAGCGTAGACTTGGAAAGCTGGGGCAGCCCATTCGTGATGCCAAAAGGTAACAACGCATCCCCGCGTTTCGTTGACCCCCACAGGACTATGTCGATAGGCATCTGGCCAATCTTCTCCACCTGATTCCCAGGTGTCGGTGGCATGGGCCTGGGCTATAGCTCCTGCGGGCTCATTTGTCGAAGGACCTGGCTGATGTGCTGAGCCGGCCTGAGGGGCGAGCAGAGCACCAGTTTGTTGGCATCGGATGACCGAAGGGTTTGCCCTCCTGCATCAGCGTTGTCAATGATACGCTGCTTGCCCGAAGATTGGGTGATCACACACCGTGGAATCAGTCGATAGGGCTGCCCATGCAACTGCTGACGCAACTGGGATAGCGTCAGTGGAGGTGTGCAAAACCCCCGGGCAGCGTCTTTCGTGGACTGCTCAAGAAGAAACTGGTCATCTTTACCCGGCTTGAGGGTAGACAAGATCTGGTAGTTGTGCTCGTCGCAGCCTGATAATACCTCCGCAAGAGTGATACGATCAGCTGGTTGAGATGGAAAGACTCCATAACACGGTGCATAGCCCACTGCTGGGAGGCCTTCCATCAAACCGAAAGGATATGTGATATCTGGCCAAGAGGTCAACAGGATCAACAGTGCCACAAAACCGAGGTCACGAGTAGCCGTGGTAGCTTGCAAGGCGACAGGTTGGAATTGTCGCAGGTGTCGCCCCACTGCACACCAACGCCGATGAAGTTCCCGCAGCGCCCCCACTGCTGTACGGCGAAGATCGCGTAGGCGGCCCCGAAAGCGAGCATGGCAGTCGGCTGCAAATACCAAGTCTAGGTCGAGCACTGCTGGTAACTCCGTGGGTAGAAGGTCCCGGTCTCTGCCTAAGGCTTGAGCGAAGTGTTCATCAGGGCTGAGATCATACGAGAGCAGCGGGGGTAAGGCTGCTCGCTGACATGAGCATCTGCCAAGTGGGGCCCAAGGGCCCATCTGTATCATACTGCCTGTTGTGCAGCCAAGCCGGGAAGGCATTGAACGGGGCTGCATTGACAATATCCTCAACCATAGGGAACTGGAAGTTCGTGAAGAAGTGAGCTGGATACAGCTTACGGAAGGCTAGGATCAGGGCTTCCTGGCTCCACCAACGCGTAGGACTTGTTGGGATGCCTTGAACCGTGCGGACCAACCCCGCAGCAATGACCTAGCGTGCCGGTGGGGTCCCCCCCGACTGAAGCGGTGCATCGCCTGTCGACCATGCGGATTGCTCATCTCAAAGCAGAGGCCCGCTAGCACATCGGCTTCACAAGGGTCACAGAAGGGACAGTCGCATACTAGCACTTTGCCCTGAAGTTCGTGCAGGCCGTTCACTAGACCGGATTCATGTAGGTGTGCGACATAGTGCCACAACCAATCATTGGACTGACTATTCAAACCTGGGATCACGGGAGAGGCCCACTTGGTCTTAGCAAGACGGTGAGATCCTCGGCCTTGGCCCACATACACGTGGTGCGGCGGCAGCTTGCCCTTCTCGAGAAGGACGTCATCTACCTGGGCCCGCCGAGGAATCCGGGCAGCTTCACGAGGATCCGGTGGATAGAGACCTAGCCCGAGTGCAAGGGGTGCCATCGCCCATTCCCGCAGGGCTCTGGGGTCCAAGTCCAACCAGTGTTCTCTGGCTCCGACACACTCGAATTGCGGTAGTCGAGGAACATGCAGTTTGGCACAACCCACGCGCCCGGGCCACCATGATGCTGCAACTGCAATAGCAAATGCCAAGACTGCCGTGTACTCAGCCTCTTCCTTGGAGGGGTAGACCGTCTGCCCCTCCTGCAAATGGGGCGTCCATTCGTGGGGTGCGTGAGAATGATGGCAGGATAATGGTGGCCACTGGTCGATCTCCTCGATGTTGTGGCGGAGGCATTGGGCCTTGCACCGAGCACCACCCAGGCAACATGCATCGTAGCGCTTGTCCCGCCAGCACCCCGAATCCATCATGGAGCATTCGGTGGACCCCCACCAGTGGAGACTGCGCCATGGGTTCTCCCGGACGGACCCCCCCCCCGTTCGGCCAGTAGCCGGATCTCCTCAAGGATGAATTCGCAGGCTTGGTTGTCCGTGCGGACTCGTTGCAAATCACGACCTTGAAGTGTAGGCAAGCCATCAGGGTATTGCTCTGAACGCAAAGGTGCCGGACATGGGCGGCCATCTTCAAACTGTCGAGGAATCTCCCGGGCCCTGCTCTTCGTAGAGCAGTCGAAGGCCGCACAGATGAAATCCACCTCAGAGAGCTGTGGTCATGGAGCGACGGCTGACGAAGCGGATTCGAAAGGTCATGGGACTTGTCCAACAGCCAGTCCCGCCACCCGCACCAAAGGAAGGCCTTGGATAACGGCAGGTTGGGTCCACAAAATAGGTCGGCGAATGCTGGAAGGCCTGACACAGGCGCGTCCCGTCCTTGAGGATCTTGGCCACCTGGCGCCCGTTGATGGGGTTCCCCAAAATCCAACGGTTGGCTTCAGACTTCACAGGGGTAACTGGATCAGAAGGAACCTTACTCGAGGGAGCTCCACTTGTTGGGTACTGACCAGTGGGCATCGCGCATAGCATAGACTTCTTGTATGACCCGCCCCAGGCTCTTCTGACTATCCCTAAAGCGGGCCACCCACTCCGACCGTTCATCATTGTCTCGTTGCTGGAGCCACTCAAGACGCTGGTTAAGGGGACCAGAGACACGCTCCGTTTGGCTCTGTAGAAGTATTGTTGGATTACATCCAAGGGGACTTCAACATACTCCACTGAGTTGGACCCCAACCCTTCAGCTGTGCTTGGGGCTGTAGTGCAAGAGGCGGACCCCGCCATCGCGTAGGCAAGAAGCAAGGTCCAGAGCTTGTCCAAGTAGGAGTGGGCATCACGACTGGCTGGTTCATCTTCCTCAGCTTCCTCAACATACAGAGAATCAGCAATCTTTCTTTTCTTTTGGGTGGTGGCCTGCTGAAATTGGAGAGATTTCACTCGCCAAATGTTGTACACACACAACATGCGTTTCGAGAGTTCTCGTGTGACCCGAGAAATCGTTGCATCAGCAGGGTGAACCTCAGGGGGGAACCGCAGCTTGTAGCGGCGCCAAAAAAGGTGCTCTTCAAATCACGAAGTTCGGAGTCGCCCAACAATGCATCCAAGTCAGATGCCGAGATACGAGACCGATCCTGTTCGGATTGTTTGAAGTAGAGCGACACGGCGGCCCACGCCCGACGGACCCTCGCCCCCTGAAGGTTGGCATCCTCGACTAACGAGAGTTTGGACAACCACGGTTGCACCTTATCCTCACTCTCGAAAAAGTAGCGAAACTCCTCGAGCCGAGCCTTGACCAGGGCATCGGTGACCGCTTCAGCTATGCTGAAGTTGACCCCTAGCTGGCGGAAAGTAGTCGCAGCATCCGCACCGTCACTCGGCACGAGTTGCAAGCTAGACGCCATGCGGGGACACAGGGACCCTCCCTAGGGAAAGTGAGGACCCACCTCACGCAGTGGTACCACGAGGACCCACCTCGCCTTATCGGCCGAAAGGAGCTGTCGGCGGAGATCCTAGGTGCACACGGACACAGAGGCTCAAGTGACTAATGACATGAAACATCAACTGGACATGAAAGCACAGCACATGACAAAAGGCCTTGAACCCCAGGCCACACGGCATTCCTGCTGGTTTTGGGACGCTCCCCCAAAATTGAAAGGTGGCAACACAGCAAAAGACTCGCTGACCCACAGGACTCTTTCCGCTGGCGGCGCGCTCTCCGGTCGCCTCGGTAGGCTACACATGACGCAGTCTACAAAAAGGGGCGTCTACGGAGGCCGCCGGCTCTTATGAGGTGCAGCCACTCCCCGACCAACAGATCGGTGGGCTGCTCAGCAGCTCAGCTTCGCGCTTGCCATGAAGCCGGGGCTTTGCTCCAGCACTGTTCGCAAACAGGTCGGGCAAGCGTGCTCGCTTCCAAGAAGCTGCTGAAGAAGTGGGCGTCCTTGAGCCGCTGCTGAACTCGAGCTTCACCTTGCTTGAATGCGCACAGGGCGACACGGCCTTCGGTGCACAGGTGGATGTTGGAACGGTCAGAAGCAAGATATCCAGCCGGCTGCGGGTGCACTGGTGGCAATGACAGAGTGCGCCTCGTCTTGTATAGCCACTGTGCTGCCGTGCGATCGCGGCAGAACTTGTGAAACTCCACGCAAGGCCGCATCTGTGTGATCTTCTCGGCGGCTTCATCCACTGAGATCCCCATCATGAGGGCATAGATAAGGGCTGTGCATGCGGGGGCGCGATGCTTGCCAGCCATGCAATGCACCAACACGGAATCACCACAGTGCAGGCTCTGGTGGATGAGAGGCCATGCAGCCTTGAACTCATGGTCCATGCGCTTGCTGCCCATCTGAACCTTCATGATGCACGCCTGCGGCAAAGTCACACCACCCCGGCCCTCGGGGTATTGTGGTAGGCAAGCGATTTGAAGGTGTTAGTGTTGCACCGTCTCTGCAATGGGAATGCCCGCCAGCCACAACTGTCCCCCCGACCGGGTGGTCATGATCAAGGTAGGGGCGAGAGTGTCACGCCCTTCAGAAGTGGCTAAGCGATCCCAATGAGTCTGCTGAGGACCTGGCGACACAGCAGGGATGGGCAGGGTGCTCGGCGCCGATGGTGTTGACTGCCTCCATGGTGGAGTCCTGGCGAGAGGCGGTGGCGAGGGCTCTCTTGGCCTCTTCTTGGCCGACGTGGCAATCAACTTCGGCGGAACTGCCTTGTGTGGTGGGGCCTTCCCGGGAGTCTTCGGCCGCGGTGATGGTGCAGCCGACTCTTCCGGCCGAGCGCTCGGCTGGGGTGAGTCCTCCCGCCTGCGCTTGGTGCTCACAGAGGGTTTAGCCTTGGACTGTGTTGAGGTAGTAGCTGATGCGGCAGACGCTCGAACTGGAACTGGCGTACCTGCCGGCAAAAACTTCTTCTCCGTACAAACGAAGGCCCCATGGCTGCCACCACAAGCCCGACCCCGGGCCAGAAGGACAGCGCACATGTGAGCGAGCATGGCCGCAGACCTCTTCGCCCTCGTCGCAACCTGAAGGCATCTGGAAAGCCCCGCAAAGGCGGCGACCATTCTTCAGGAAGGCCGTCAGCACGCGGCCACGGATGGCATCCGGCATGGACACAGTGCCGGGCGCTGAGCGCTTCCTCGAATCTTGGTAGCCGACACGGCCGCAACACGGGCCCTGGAGAACTGAAGGTGAGTCTTCAGTGACTCTTTGGTTGGCTGGGCGGCATACAGCGTCTCCTTGTCCCTCGCTATAGACAAGGCGAGCTTCTCTTTGGCCACCTCACGGAAACCATCCAAATCGGAAGGAAGCACCTCCTCCCAAAAGCTGTGACCCTCACAGCTGTGAGCCACTGAAGTGGCCAGGATCTTGTTGCGGAGCGACTGTGCATAGCGGGCCGACGAGTAATGAAGGGCCATCCCGGCCTCCGCCGGTTCCTTTGACTTGTCTTGCCAATCGCCCAGGGAGCAAAGGTCGGATGAGGACATGTTCAAGATATGGCCCACAGTCGGAAGCATGCGCCTCCATGAGTAGGTGGTCAACTGCTCAGGGTTGTCCAAGAACTCGGCGAAGATCGACTGGCAAAGGTGCTGCACCTCAGCAATGTCCCAAGGCGTCCCACTGTCAAAGCAAATGCCAGAACTCTTCTGGGCCACCGGAGAAAGGGCCTTCCACTCTTTGAGCCACAGTCCAGTTGAAGCCGGAGGCAAACTCAGCGGGAGCACACCAATCGAAGCCACCCCGGGCGTGACGCTGTTTGCCCTTGCGACAATGGCCATGGAATACCATCAAGCTGGCTCGACTTCTCGACGAATAGTGGACCGACGGAGGTGTTGGTACCGTAGGCAACCGGTAGCCACAAGCCAAGACCCCAACAGGCATGTCCACCGCGGGTCCCCCCCCCACGGCACATGCTCTCCATACGCTCCTCCAACAACTGCAGCATGCCGGGCTCCACAACAAGGGCTTGGCTCTTCGTCGAAGTGGCCTTCTTCCTCAACTCAGGAGAGATGCGAAGCCGGCCGATGTCCCAAGGAGCTCCAGCATGCTTGCACAACCAACGAATCGCATTGAGCGCGCGGGTAGGGGCCATCGTCCCCTGATGCAGGAAGTTGTCCATGTCCACGAAGGCCGGAGGGAACGATCTCCCTCTGTGGAGCAAAAAGGCATGGAGCTCTCCGTAGGTACGGAGAGCATTCTGAATCGTCACCGACTCAGACTCCGCAACCTTGGTTTGCGCCAAGCGAAGGACGGGGGCTTGCCAATCGCGCTTCAAGGCCTCAGTCAACAGCCCATCAGGCTTCAAGGCGCCCACGGTCAGGAACACCTTCTGCAGGGCCAACACCTGGCGCTGAATCGACTCGGGCTGATTCTGAACTCGCTCATGGAGGCGTACCCCCGCCTCAAGTGGAGCTTCTTTCCTCTTACGAGCGAGTGGAGGGCGTGTGTCCGGCACCAGAGGTCCCCCCTCAATCAGGCGAGCAGCTGCAGGGAGAAGTTCATCCTGTTGTGCAACGCGGACTGCAAGCCACGCATCTGCTGAGAAATGGCCTCCCACGGCCATGGCACAGCTTCCTCCCAGGTGGAGAAGGCAAAGGCGAAGTCCTCGTCCTTCTCATAGCCCCGCTCACGCCGCCAAGTGATGGCACGAGCACCTGCAACACGGGCTAAGCTATCCTCCGCCCGCCAGCCGGCAGAAGACGAGGGCTCGTCCGGTGGAGCCTCCACGGCTCCGGCAACTTGCGCACGGTACACCATGGCTTGCGCACCCGCGGAACTACCCACTATCGTCATCAGACGACGAAAGTTCGCAGCAGACCGGACAGATTTGGAGCACTGGGAAACAGGCGGTACACACTCCCTTGATACAACCAAGGCACTGCCGATAAGTGGGATCACCACAGCCGCAACATGCTGGAGGAAACTCCGTCTCTCCGTTGATTGAGGACCCCAACCATCCACGAAGAGCTCGATGGGCGCGAATCTTCGGGTGAAGAGCATCCAGGTGGCGCGGCAAGTGCGTGATATCTGGCAGCGGGGCACGAAAGGGGTTGGACCACAACCCATGTGGTGATCCCAAAATCCAGTGCCGAATGTAGCCAAGAACTTCCGATTGAGAGGTCTGCAGGGGCAAGAGGGCCGAATCCCCGGGCACCTTCTGCATGAACTCCCATAAGTAGGTAGGCACAAAATTGTCTGCAGAGTACGGGGTACGGTAGGGCTGCAACAAGAGGAGGTCCATCTTGGCGCCCAAACGCGCATGCCGATCCCAGGCTTGCTGAGGAGTGAACCCAGGGGGCACAATGGTCCCACGCTGGTTCCAAATCCCGACCCACGGGAACAAGAAGCCCCCTCGCCCCTGATCACAACGTGGACACTCATTCTTGGGACAGGCGGAGACCCGCATGGATGGAAAACCTGCTGGCCCGTCCCCCGGGCGTGGAGATGGAGGCATGTGTTCAAATAGAACCACCGAGCTCCACAGCCGCAACGCGCCTGCCCGGTCCCCCCGGGCCAGAAGGGCATCGACCTGGCGACGGAACTCGATGAACGCGGCGGACGAAAGCACCTCAGCATCCGTGAACATGGCGACATGCACACCGACGATGTGCTGTGAAGCCATCCACAGCAAACACAGCAAAATTTAAGCAGAACAGAAACTCCACTGTCCCACTTTTGGCTTGAGCCAAAATGGACAGTGTAACAAATGTAATGAATACTGTGCACCCAAACCTGCCCAAAGCTCGACACAGTTTTATCTAAGTGATTGTCCGTCACTACAAGGAGATTGAAAAGAATTGAGTGTGTAATGTTTTGTCGTGTTAGGCAAAGTTCACCGATGCAGACTCAGGTGAGCTTCAAACCACCAGAAGCCTATGCAGGAGAAGGGGCAACTTGTCAAAGGACAGTCTGGAATCGTACGGGGTGAGGCCCTGTTCTAAATCAAAATAATTGCCAATAAATAAATAAAAAGACACTGCCTTCCACATTGTAACCACAAGCCACATTGCTCGGCCACGAGCACAAAAGGCCGTTCATTGTATGATCTTGTCCCAAAAGCATGATTACAGTAATTGCCTTGCTTCTCAGAAATGATAGAAAGCTGTGTGTAGGGTACCAAAGGGGATGTATCAAGCACATTCATATTTACAGTGTGACATGTAATGTTTGCTTACATACATGTCACACATGTATTATCTAACCAATATCAAAGGTTTACAAAGTAATCAATAGTCAATAAATCTACCTTTACACAAAGCATCGAACGAAAGGGGCACGCTCCTATTCAAAGACCTGGCATCAGTGCACGGGTAGACGAACACTGGTCTTGGGGAAAGGCATGTGCACACTTTGATGCCGCACTCCCCTATTCCTCCCCAAAAAGCCTTCAGATTGCCCAAGTTGTCCTTCATCATGGTGGCCTGTGCGCTCAGGCTCTGTGCCTCAAACGATCAGAATGCCGTCAGAGAATGTCAGAAATATGTCGTTCCACCTGGTCTCATCCGGTTTTTTGGGCTCGATTCTGTTTAAGAAGGAACCTGTGAAGCTCAGCAGCTGGCTGTTTCACTGGCAGCCTTCGCAGCCTTTCCTGGTGCCTGAACTGCTTCGGTTGCGTTTGAGCTGTATTCTTGATACTTCTTTTTTACCCGGGGGTCTGTCTGCTCAAAGTTGGCACGGCCCATATCATTCTACTATATCGATTTGCATAGTTCAGGCATCTGTTCTCTGATGTCTGTATCGAATTACAGTATATCAGCTACATAGATATATATGTGTTTGAATGTCCATATCATTGTCCAAAGTAACTTTGACAGCAACTCATGTCATCTGGTCTTCAAGGGGTGTGCATCCTCTATGTCTCCATTCCATCTCTCCCGCTCCATTAGGATGCTCCAGCGACTGCTCAAACCCCCTTGCCAAAAAAAAGAGCCATTTTAAGACATGCCCAGTTCCCCCACTACCTAGCCTGGGGAGGTAAGTTCTTCTAGCAGCAACAGCAACAGCAAAAGAAATCTTACACCATGGTCATCATCCCGAAGGCTCAAATCGATCCTCTACCACATCCTGCGCGAGCTTTGTCCTCAGCACCACGGCCAGGGATGCAGCACAGCGAACCTAGCTTTTGTAGACTTAACAAATCAAAGGAGTTACTCTCCGCCGAACCAAAAAAAGATCTGCTGCTAGTTTCATGGACTAAATAATTAGTGCGAGCGCTTCTTCAAGGAAGCTCCTCCCGCCCTCAGCCGGGGGAGCTTCCTTGCTAGTAACTTACCTCTTCTACTAGTTGCCCTCCCTACCTCGGCCTAACACCCAGGTCTAAAAAAAAGGAGCCCCTGGTAGCGTCCTTGCTCCTAGTGGCGATTAGACAGTTAGACAATGTTGGATTGCTCCTGTTTTGTACATGTCACTTTTTGAGCTCCCCGACGTGCGCTCCATCGTTTCTCTCGCTTGCAAACCCAGGCGTCGCGCCATGTCTGCTGGACCTCGTACGCTTATTTCTCGTGCGTCTCGGCCCGGCCCACAAGCAAAGATCAGACCGTAAACAGCTTGACGACAAAGCTGCGAGACTGTAGCATGAGCCCTCCAAAACTGCGACATAGGAAGGTGGGAAGTGTGGCTTTGCCACAAGGTAGGCTCAAACAAGCTGAATGGTAATTCCAGAAAGTTCTGGTCATGTACACCCCACACTCCACTGGTCTCCTTTAGCCTCATTCTGAATGCCCTTTTGTTCGCAATATTTGAGCTTCCGTGCTCTCCCCTTCTGCATGCCTTCTCAAGCGCTTCAATCGATGCCTGACCATCTCAGAACAAAGCCGCACATGTCATCTTGCACGTTGTGATGTTCACATCTCATTCGACCTTCTAGGCAGAGACAGAGCTCATGTTCGATGTGTCGATATGATATCAATGTGTAAGTGTAATATAATATTGCCATCACAAAAGCACGGCATGTTGTAAGTTGATTTCTTTGTATTGAGCTCATTATTAGGGTTCAGGCTTGTCGTCATCATCATCATGATGTTGTGTCCCGTCCTGGAAGAGACCACCAGTATAGAGCCACCAAGGAGAAGCACACCTGGCAAGCTTACTATGGTTCAGCTTCAATGCAGACTTCATGAAGTAATACAAAGTTCAAAAGAAACCCACACCTTAAAAGGAAAACGTGAAAACGGGTGGACGACAGGAGGAAGATGACCAAGGTAGGCGCACTCAAGGCCACCACACTCTGGAAAAAGAAAGTGCAGAACCAACCGAGAACCAAGAAAAATCCTGCCCCCTCCTGGAGACAAAATCCCTGACGCATTTGTATATATATATAGTAATATCAGATACCGACAATGCACATGCAGCAGAAATGAAGACACATTGTGAAGACAAACACTGACAGGCAAAATATGCCCCGATTCGATTCTGCATGTTTGTCTCCAATCATGCAAAATTGCGTATCATACCCCTTGCAGCGGACATGTCGACAAACAAAACCAAGAATCCTGTATGCTATGGTCAAGTTACGTCAGCTGGTGGGTGGACATCCCAATATGTCCAAATCAGGATGCCAACATCGGTTATCCAGTTATCCCTGTTAGGAATCTTTGACCTACACCCATCAATGATTGTCCATCCGAAACTACAAAACAGGCGATACAGTAATCTGATAAAGGCAGTCGGAGATCCAGCTTGCCTCGCTCTGGCGTCAAAGTGGTTGCATTGCGTTTGGCATGCGCCAGCCTGCGCAGGCAAACGGACGAATGGTCCTCTGGAACCCGTTGCATGCCTTTGTCATCATCGGGAACTGCATCATTAGTAGTAGCATCCTTGCTCCTCGTAGTAAGGCCAGGAGCCCCTTGTAGCGTCCTTGTTCCTAGTAGCGATGCCAGGAGCCCGGGAGCCCCTAGTAGCGAACTAGTGCATGTATATATCTTATCATCGTGCCACAAACACGTTGTCCACAAGCACTCCTTCATTTGCACATATCCACTCATAGTGCGCTCATGGGTGGTGTTGTGCAGATTGCTGTCTCACTTGCTTTGGCAAGTGCGGCATGTTCTGCTATATCCACCCCTAAAGTAGGCAGAGTCATTTCAGGCTGCAGGTGGGCTCTTTGACACCTTTCACAGACATCAAATGCATGACAAGACTTAGGGCTTTATATGACCGACACCTGGCATCAAAGGACTTAGAAAGACCATGCTTGTCGAATTGTGCACATTTGCACCATGCTTATGATGTGTAGACATAAAATGTGGGTTGCGCTGCTTGCTCTGCCACGTACGCATCTGTGCATTGGTACATTGTCTTTGCTGGACAAGTGTCATCTATTAACCACACTAGGTTCAAAAGCTTCCCAAGCAATTACGCACTACTAGTTACTAGTTGCAATGAGGCCTCATGCTGTCAAACAGCATCGGAGGCCTTGTCTCCACCACTGGACCTGAGTTGCGTTGACTGCCTAACTCGATCCATTGAAAAATGATTGACATGTTGCATGGTTTACTGTAGTCCACATGTAATTATGATCATGTATGTCGATAGTCATGCAAACTCAGAAGCATCTATCAAGGGGGCCAATTCTTTCGCACTTGTGCATGAATCATGCACCCTTCTGTGTATCTTGCCAGAACTGCTGCCGCGGGCAGCCAATTGAGAAGGAGGAGTGCGTGAAGCCAACCAAACCTAGTATGCAAAAGGCAGTGTCGAGTCTAGCCTTGTGAGTTATCCGCCGACCCCGCCGGTTGAAGGGGGCGCGCGCCAGAGAAGGCAACCGAGGGCATGCTCGAAGCGTTGCGGAAGGTCTGAAAGCGGAAGAAAGGGCGTGCTCGACCCTGCTTCACCTACCAGCCTCACCTACCAGCCAGAGGACCTGTGGGAGGTGAGAGATCGGCTTCTTCGAGGCTTTCGAGGCGTTTCCGTCACAGCAGGCGGTTTGAAGCGTTGCTGAAGGTTCGAGAGCGGAAGACAGGGCGTGCTCGACGCTGCTTCACAGACTTGTTTTACGGGTTCCAAAAGCAACGTTAGACATTCTGAGAGCGTACGCGGAGGACCCTTTCGGGCGATTTTTGGTCTTGAATTAGATTGTGGAAAGCTGTGGCGAAGCAAATCACTCGGAACAGGTGTCTACCAGCCAGAGGACCCGTGGGAGGTGAGAGAACGGCTTCTTGTGCACCAGCTAGAGGACCCGTGGCCAGAGGACCCGTGGGAAGTGAGAGAACGGCTTCTTGTGTACCAGCCAGAGGACCCGTGGAAGGTGAGAGAACGGCTTTTTCGATGCTTCCGAGGCGTTTCCGTGACAGCCTGCGGCTTGAAGCGTGGTTGAAGGGTCGAAAGCGGAAGAAAGGGCGTGCTCGACGCTGCTTCACAGACTTGTTTTACGGGTTCCGAAAGCAACGTTAGACATTCTGGGGGCGTACGCGGAGGACCTCTGTCGGGCGATTTTTGGTCTCGAATTAGATTGTGGAAAGCTGTGGCGAAGCAAATCACTGGGAGCAGGTGTCTACCAGCCAGAGGACCCGTGGGAGGTGAGAGAACGGCTTCTTGTGCACCAGCCATGACCCGTGGCCAGAGGACCCGTGGGAGGTGAGAGAACGGCTTCTTGTGCACCAGCCAGAGGAGCTGTGGGAGGTGAGAGAACGGCTTTTTCGATGCTTCCGAGGCGTTTCCGTGACAGCCGGCGGCTTGAAGCGTGGCTGAAGGGTCGAAAGCGGAAGAAAGGGCGTGCTCGACGCTGCTTCACAGACTTATTTTACGGGTTCCGAAAGCAACGTTAGACATTCTGGGGGCGTACGCGGAGGACCTCTGTCGGGCGATTTTTGGTCTCGAATTAGATTGTGGAAAGCTGTGGCGAAGCAAATCACTGGGAGCAGGTGTCAACCAGCCTGAGGACTCGTGGGAGGTGAGAGAACGGCTGCTTCACAGACTTGTTTTACGGGTTCCGAAAAGCGACGTTAGAGACTCTGAGGGCGTACGGAGAGGACCTCTTTAGGGCGATTTTTGGTCTCGAATTGGATCGTGGAAAGCTGTGGCGAAGCAAATCACTGGGAGCAGGTGTCTACCAGCCCGTAGGAGGTGAGAGAACGGCTGCTTTACAGACTGGTTTTACGGGTTCCGAAAGCGACGGCGTACGGAGAGGACCTCTTTAGGGCGATTTTTTGTCTCGAATTAGATTGGGGAAAGCTGTGGCGAAGCAAATCACTGGGAGCAGGTGTCAACCAGCCTGAGGACCCGTGCAAGGTGAGAGAACGGCTGCTTTACAGACTGGTTTTACGGGTTCCGAAGAAGGAAATCACTCGGAACAGGTGTCTACCAGCCAGAGGACCCGTGGGAGGGGAGAGAACGGCTTCTTGTGCGCCAGCCAAAGGACCCGTGGGAGGTGAGAGAAGGCTTCCGAGGCGTTTCCGTGACAGCAGGCGGCTTGAAGCGTGGCTGAAGGGTCGAAAGCGGAAGAAGCTGCTTCACAGACTTGTTTTACGGGTTCCGAAAGCAACGTTAGACATTCTGGGGGCGTACGCGGAGGACCTCTTTCGGGCGATTGTTGGTCTCGAATTAGATTGTGGAAAGGAAAGCTGTGGCGAAGCAAATCACTCGGAACAGGTGTCTACCAGGCAGAGGACCCGTGGGAGGTGAGAGAACGGCTTCTTGTGCACCAGCCAGAGGACCCGTGGCCAGAGGACCCGTGGGAGGTGAGAGAACGGAACGGCTTCTTGTGTACCAGCCAGAGGACCCGTGGGAGGTGAGAGAACGGCTTTTTTGATGCTTCCGAGGCGTTTCCGTGACAGCCGGCGGCTTGAAGCGCGGCTGAAGGGTCGAAAGCGGAAGAAAGGGCGTGCTCGACGCTGCTTCACAGACTTATTTTACGGGGACTCTTGCATTTGGTCAGCTGGGTCAGCAAGGTCCTCAAGCGTGACCGTCTGTTGACCATGCTCCGGGATGCTGCCTAATGGCAGCTGGGAAGCCTGATCTGCTGATTGCCGAAGCTTCTTGGATTGAACTTTGCCTGCACTTGCTTTTGGCCCTGGTCTTCGCTTAATCGGCGACTCCGAAGAATGTGACGGGCAGCTGTCATCCTGGGGATCAACTCCTTGCGGTGGGATCGCACTACAATCCTCTCCATTTTCCTCCAGCATTTCATTATGGACGTTAGACATTCTGGGGGCGTACGCGGAGGACCTCT
>CAXAMN010023995.1:433039-471302 GCA_963970005.1 Durusdinium trenchii | reverse complement strand
GACCCATCTGGCCTTAAACTTCTTAAAATTACCATCTTTGTCAATCTTGATGGTCAGGACCCATCGACCGGTAACATAGTTATCGATCTTGTGCTTTCTTCGGTCACGATACTTCATCGCAGTAAAATCTAGAAAGCTGCGAAACTCCTCTAGTTTAGCTTGCTTGATCTCTTTCGCATACTTCCGGAGCACTTCCGGAGTAATCACACTCTCTGCCTTTGGCGTCTTCTTAGCTGTTGTCTTCGCAAGATACTGGCAGAATTGTGAAAAGCCCTTCGGATCATACGAGTTAAAACTCGGAGGAGCTTGGTTCGGACCTACGACACAGAAATCCATATCGTCAAAACTAACAAGAAGATTTTTCTCATCGTCCAGATCCTTGTCTGGATCCTTCTCAAAACCTTTCACATCTTCTTCATCAAAAATAGGTTCTGAGTCGGTTTCATTCGAATCAGTCGTCTGATTATCGTCATCTCCGATTGTGCCCGTGGGCACTGGAATGTCGGCCGCTTGTGGCTGATTCGAACTTGATGCTGTCGGATTCTCCGAATGTCCAGGAAAGAAACTTGTCGGAACAGACTTCGGAGGTGCCGGAATAGGTTCGTCATGTCCCGGTAACTGAACCTTAGAACGTTTAACCTGAAACTTCACCTTAGCTTTTGGCAAAGCATCAGTTGAGTCCACAGAAAGCTTCCGCCTGCGCTTGCTGTGACGTTCACGATTCTCCGGAACATATGGTTCTGGCTCCGGCGTGTTCGAATCGGGCGACGGAACGAACGGATGAACGGGATCCGTATCGATCGGAAAACTTATCGGCGGTTGACCCGGATCATCTGGCGGACGGGATTCGCTCGGAATCTCCGGCATTGCCTCTTCCGGATCGCTCGATGGATATCCGAGTTGCTCCAAAGGAACATCGGGATTTCCGAACTGATTCGGAACAGCTACGGAACCTGTCGGAGGTGGTCCCGGAGGTTGTCCACCCTGGTGATCATCAGGGTTGCCACCCAGTCCATCACCAGGCGGATACATATCTTCATCATCTGGATCAAAATACTGCTGTTCCCCCGAGACTGGAATTGGTTCAGAAGCCATATCATCATCCATCGGTGGTCCGTAGTCTGGAGGTTGATCCCTTGGATCCTCTAGAGCTACTTCATCAGGAGTCACAACGCGCTTCACGGCGCCTGTCGTCTCTGCTTCGAAAACTATCATACTCCAATGATCTACCAAAAACTGTTCATAATGAGGAGACGGTTGTGACACAAACATAAAGAAAACCTGATGGTATTTTCCAGGCTTCCACATAATTAACACTGCATCATCTTCAGAGTTGAAGAGAGGATGCACTCTACCAAAGGTACCACGATAAACCTTACATCTCTCAAAATACATCTGTGGCAAGGTTCTTCGTCTAATCTCCTTCAGGCCTGGAATCAATGACATAATTCGAGAATCAGAGGATGTTGTCACATCAAACTCTGACCTCTGAGGTAGTGCATCGACCTGCCTCAAAGTTCTGATCAGTTCAGTAGTAGTGAACCTTTGTGGTAGTATATGTCGAAGTGGAACCGGAATTTCCGTCGTCTCTTCCGTTCTTACGGAATTCAACAGAATTGACTGATGAGATTCTCTTTCTAACAAAAGAGCTGTTCCACACAAACTTCCAGAGTCAAAATTCTCCAGAAGATCTTCAATAAGGAAACTCTGACGTGTGTCGGAAGTCTCACTATAAGGAAGGAAACGATTCATCTCAACCAAAAATGAAAATGGAAATTTCTTCCAGTCAGGATCCTTGAAGTACTGGTTGCTTCTAGTGGCTTGCACTGTTTTAGCTTGAAAGGAACAGTCACCAATACCCTTCCATCCTTGGCAGGATGCATAGGAATGGAAAACTGTCACGTAACTAATTCCCTTAGGACAATAGCAAAAACAATTCATATCCACATCAAAGTTAAAAACCGGATTCTTCAAAGAAGAAATGAACTTCTGCAAAAACAAACAGAACTTGTTTCCTTTGGGAACAGTCACAAACACATGTTTCTTCCTTCTCAACTGCCACTCAATCACATTACAACATAGCAACCAAATAGAAGCTCTGTTTTGTTTGCGAGAAGGGTTGTTGATCACTACACAGTGGGGCTGCAATCTCTCAAGTTGCTGCCAAATACCATCTTGACCCTTCAGAGTGGAAAAGTTGTATCCTGCCTTGAAATCCATAGGAGATGCAACTCTAACACCATTCCTTGAAAGGAACCAAGATAATCCACTATTTCCATGAAGTAACTCAACAACATCAGGATGATTATCATTACAAAAGAAAAAGGACTGTTCTCCAAATTCGGCATCAACATACAGTTCGTGATCTTCACGTAAGTTCTCCGGATTCTCATCGTCTAATGCCGGTATGGAAACATCATGCCACTCATCGTGATCGCGTCTAACCTTCGATTGATTCACACGTACCACTGCCTTACCAGTGTTGGCTTGGACCATAGCTCCTTCTTGTCCAAGTACTGTGGCGCGAACCCAACGTCCTTTATCCTTGAACCTTGATGAATCCTGAGTCCAAATAAAAACCTTCTCTCCTTGGAAATAGGGACCGTCACTTGGCATAGTCCTTCTTGCAAGATCTGCTCGAAGGTCCTGAGCTTGTCGTGCTTCTTGATGAGCTCTCAAAGCCACACGTTGTAGTTCCAGATTTGTACGATCTTGTGCGGCGGCATTAGCTGACAATTGCTCAGGGCTTGCGGTCTCAAGGTCAAAAAGATCTGGTGGACGTCTTCCAGTTGCTATCTCTATTGGTGAATATCCACTGATAGTCAACTGACAATTTCTTGCCCAAACTACCTTCTTGACCACTTCTCTGACCGTAACACCACGAAAACGTGGGTCATCCAGATCTATTTTCATCACATGCCACATACGTTTGAACAAACGTACAGCTGTCTCTGCTCGGTTCGGCCAAGGAGTTCTTGGCCCACAAGGACATTGTTGTATACCATGGAACCTGTAGTATTCAACAAAAGCATCTGTGAAAAAGGCTTCGTCTCCTACGATGGCCTTCGGAACACAGTTGTTCTCATCAGACCATTGCCTCAATGCTTGGATGGTGGTTTGATCTATGAGGTCTTTCTGCGCCGTAGCCCAGAGAAGATTTGTGGCACCATCAAGAACAAGTAGAACGATATACTTGTTCTTGTGAAGTTCAACCTCACAATGATCAGCAAAAACAACATCACCAAACATGAAGCTCTAATACCGGAGACTCTGGCTCGTGGCGGAGGTGCCACTGAAGTGTTACAAACACGGCAGTTCCTGACAACTGATTCATACTTCTCTAAAACAGAGTCAGGAAGCTTCAACATAGAAACACGCCTACGAAACTGAGTAGGACTCATATGGTAGTGCTTCACATGAAGCTTGTAAAGCTCTACCTTGTCCTCCAGTCTCTGCAACATCTTCCTATATGCCGGTGTCATTGCAACAACTTCACTACCAGGTAACAAGTGGTTCATGTTTATCACTTGATGGTCCTTTTGATGCTTTAGGAATTTCTACAAGTTCACCTTCTGGCCTCTCAGGTGGTTCTGAGGGAGTATACTCCTCAAGATCATCACCCTTTAAATCATGTGGAGGCTCAGATGGTTTCAACTTGTGTCCTTTCCAAAATGGATCATAACCCTTGGAGGTATACCGAAACTTTGGCGGCACAGGCTTTTCCGCGGCACTGGATGGTACACCTTCCTTCTCTGAAGAGAAGCCTGGTTCCCTGTCCTTTGCAATGGGAACCTTCTCTGAGGAGGAGCGCACCACTGCATCGGGATCACCAATGCCACGGTGCTCAATGCCAGCCTTCCTGATCTTAAGATCTGGAATTTTGGCATCTGGCTTAAACTTAAAAATTGTTCTACCACGCCATTCATAGCCAATTTGTAGGTCCTTCCATTTTGCCTTGCGCCAATCATCTAGCTTCTTGGTTTCTTCTCCTCCTTCTTTCTTCTTGATGATTGTCAGGCGCAAGTCTTCCAGCAAGTCAGTGTCTACAGGACAGGACTTAGTTGCTGGGAAAAGAATCTTCCTATAATCCTTTTGGTGACGTGTCAGTTCTCTCTTGTGAACATCTACTTCCCAGTAGTCAACCACAGGATATGCATGCTCAGCTTCATCTTCATCACTATTGTGATCAACACAGATATGGCCATATTCATAGTGAGTGAAGTGAGAGTAAAAACTCTTCTCACGCCGAACCTGCAAACGCACGTCAGACAAATACCATGCAATATCTTGGAAGTCCAAAACAAGATGAGTACTGGCTGCAACCTTCAACTCCAAATGTCTGATACCAAGAGGCACCGATGTCAGATAAGCATGTTGAGGTGTCAACCTAAGTTCAAAGCCTAAGTTTCTCATCTGTGGCAAGCTCATAAGCAAAGGGACTTCTCCTTCTTCCACTATGTCGAACTCTGTATTGTGGATCGCCCATGTGCGATCATACATGTAAATCACCAGTTTCTGAGAGCAAGAGGCCTTCTGAGAATTGGCAAAGTAAAACTTGCTCTTGGTAGCCTCAAAAGAGTACCATAGTCCGCAATTTGGGTGACTGTCGACATAGTTACAAAAATAATCGACTGCACGCCTTGATCCCATAGCTCTAGTGCATCCAATGTCCAGGATTGCAATAGTTGGCGGGAAGCGATTCTCAGTCAAAAATGAAATAGCCGGCATCTCTTCCACTTCTTCCTCAGCGCTCATAAGCGCAAAGCCATCAGGAACACTTGCGAGCATCTCCTTTGACGAAGAGTACCTCACAAGGGCACTCTTGCCATCGAAGATCGTTTCACCATTGTTGACCTTACAGTCAGCTTCATCTTCACATGAGGTCGTCATGCCTGACAGCAAGTTCACCTCACTGTCATGGACTTCAGCTGCTGTTGTCACACAATGCACAAAGAAACCTTGGTGGCTTCCTGATGCTTGTGAAGATCTTGAAGGTGCAGGCAAGGAGCGTTGCTGTTGTTGATTTGCATAGTTTGCATCTTGTTTGCCATCTCCTTTATCTTTTCCTTTTCCTTTCTTGCCTTTTCTTTTACCTTTTCCTTTTCCTTTGTGGGAAAACCATGCTTCTTCAAGCTGTTGCCAAAAGTCATAGGCATCTTCATGTTCTCCTTGAAGATAGTCATTCATATCTTCGGCAAGAATGGCATCATATGCTACTTGGTTTGACTCCCAAGTATCCTCATAAGGATTCTCCTCAAAATACTCATCTGGATAAGTTGGCGATTGCTCATCAGCATAGTGGCCCTTACCTCGTCTCTTTCCTCCTTTTCCTTTTCCACGAGGTCTGAAAAATCTGCGGCCTGATCTTCCTTTGCCTTTTCCTTTTCTTCTTCCTTTTCCCTTGCCTTTTCTGGCTCTTCTTCCTTGGAATCTCCTCTGGAACCAAGAGAAGTTCTGCTCATCATATACCCAAAAGACATCGTCCAGGGCATCAAGAAATCCTTCTATTCCATCTTCTTCGTCTTCGGCCCAAAAGCCATATGTACCATCGAGTTCTCCTTCTTCAAACACGAGGAATGATCTTCTACCTCCAGCACCTGTCGGCTGCATCAAAGGATTGTCTACTGAAGTCTTTGTCGTGCAGAACATCTCAATGAAAACTGTCTTCAACTCTGCTATGGTGTATTGCTGCAGGACCCTACCACGATGAGTCATCAAAGAGGTCAAAGTGTTCCTCTGGTCCTGAGACAAATCTGCAAGTGACAGCATGAGTAAGGCAATGAGATTTTCTCCCAAAGGAAAATCGTTCTGATGAAAAGTTCTCAGATTGCCATTGATAGTCTGCATAATTTCCTGAATTCTTTCCGCTGTTGGAGCTACTCCATTCATCACTGCATCAGCTTGCATTTGAGTTAGTACCTGAGGATGTGCTTGTGTGACTGGCTCCAAAATGTCCATCCAACTGCTCATAAGCCTTTGGAGTAAAATCTGAAATCTTGTAATCCACTTCATCAAGTCAGCTGATCCGCGATTGAAGCGCACGAATTGCATAAATCTATACAGGAATACATTAGTTGCTCCTTTCACAAAATATGGTCGTAGTACTCGTTTGAAATAATCTACTCCAGCTCCTGGTGGATCATTCGCCTTCAATGCATCCCTGTCTAAAACACGTTTGTATACAGCTGCTTCTCCTTCTAATCTGTTCCTCAATGCTGGTCCTCTCTTCTCATCCTCCAGCTCGGTGATATCGCACCAATCGTCTATGGCATCCTCATAGGAAAACCATGAAGTCTTTCCATCATAAGATGGGGGCACCTTTGTAGTGACCTGTGTTGTCATTGCTATAGCTGCTGTTCTCTTCTCACATGCCTATTCACATAGGCTGCTGGCTCATAAGCCACATCCGCATCAGGCTCTTCCCAGTCGTCAATCCAATCCATGGCCGTTTGCCTAAAAGCAAGTCTATGCCTAGGAAAGGAGCTCACCTGGGTCTTCCAGGATCACTGCTCCGCTACCACTGAAAGAGTGACTAGGGCGTACACGGTTGAGGTGCAGACCGCTAGTGTCTTTTATACGCAGAGTCTTATCCTCTTGAATCTTGAGCCTTATGGCAGTCAAGCATGGACACACTAGATAGGCCACTGGAGTGGAACCTGTACAAGTAGGCCTCTTCATTTCAGGGGGGGGGTCTGTATTGAAAAATCAATTCCAAGGGGGCGGGGGGGGGGGGGGTGTTTTGAAAAAAAAGTGGGGGGGGGGGGTGGGGGGGGTCTGAATTGAGCGATCAATTATTAGACCCGGACGTCCCAACACTTGCTTCGCAAGACAAACTCAAGGTATCCCCTAAAGGGCTACCTTTCGTGATTAGACCCGGACGTCCCAACACTTGCTTCGCAAGACAAACTCAAGGTATCCCCTAAAGGGCTACCTTTCGTGAACTGTTAAACTGCCTTGCTTTATGTTTCTCATCCATTTGAATCTCGTGTACTCTAAACACATTAATCCGCTGCAGCGCCAACTTTTAGCTCCACAATGCGTTGCGTGGGCCCCTGCGCTCTGGTGCATCACCTGAGAGGACGAAATTGACACTGAGTCAGTACTGCATTGAACCTAGTCAGTGCTAGATGGCAGCCGTAGTACAGTAGTTCATCACATATTTTGAGTTTCGGATTGTTGAAGACTGCATGCTTATTGTACATATGCAGCGGAAAGCTCGGAAGCACTACTGCATCTCTTCCAAGATCAACATACCTATCAACAGTTTCTTGTTTCTCTTCTTATTTGCTCCAAAACCTTCTTCCCAGGCAACTAATGCACAAAACTATATAGTATGAACATGTATGAACCCCTCTACAATGAATGTCTTTCATATTGCTTCACAAATGCAGGTTCAATCTGTCAGACAAGAATTACACTGGAAGTGGACAGCCGAATCTTAAAAACCATGGACCTCTTGAATTCAGAACACCTCAGAAGCCACATCAAAAGCCAGTATGAACATTGAACCACAATCACATGATTCACAGGATCATGGACCATGGATACCTTGGGCGGAGGCACGTCTTGCGATAGCTCAAAATGCAGCACATGTGTTTGATGTCACACTTTTTTTTTGTGCAGAAAGGACCGGCTTGGAGACACGGATTCCTGGCATTTCTCATTGAGCATCTTGACACAGAGGGCATCTTCCCATTGTGCGAGTGAGGAGAAGTTGATATTCTAAGTGGATATCAGCCACTGTAGTCAGCTGAACTGTAGGGGGTTGCGTTTGTACGCTCATCGTTGTCGCAGTCAATTCTCTGGTTTGTTTCCCAGCTCATCCCTGTGATTCATTTTGATGCGGCGTTCGGCTGTTGGGGGGATTGTATCTATGCTCCTGTGGTCAAAGTCTGTAGCAAGCTCTCCGTGTCCAAACTTTTAGATTTTTGGGCGACGATGAATAGAACCAATAGAACCCCTCCGTGCTCTCTTGCTCTCTCTCTCTCTCTTTCTCTCTCTCTGTCTATCTATCTATCTATCTTTCTTTCTCTCTCGCAATCTCTCTCTCTCTCGATCTATCTATCCATTTATTTATCTATCTATCTATCTATCCCTCTATCTCTCTATCTCTCTATCTACAGTATCTATCTATCTATCTATCTATATCTCTATCTCTACCTCTATCTCTATCTCTATCTCTATCTGTATATCTCTCTCTCTCTCTTTCTCTCTCTCTCTCTATCTCTCTCTCTCTCTATCTATCTATCTATCTATCTATCTGTTTATCTATCTATTTATCTGACTATCTATCTATCTTTCTTTCTTTCTTTCTGTCTGTCTTTCTGTCTTTCTCTCTTTCTCTCTGTCTCTCTCTATCTATCTATCTATCTATCTATCAGCCTTTTGGGTCTAGCAGGGCTAGCCGGCCACGCTTTCGGCGCACGTGATGCCTGCGTGGTTACGGCTACCCTGAGAGCAGTTTCTTGACGGGAGTCAGGGCTCCCTCACGGCTGGATTGGAGCCATCCTTTTCCTCTGCAGCCTGATCCTGCCTCTGACCTTGGAACTTCGTGCTCTGCTGGACCTACCTGGTCCCAATTCCAGGTCCGTCGCGAACCGCTCCTTTGTTGAACTCCTTTTTTCTAGTGACGGAAAAGGGCAGGGTTGGACGAGGCCATGCCTCGTCTGAGAGGGGACAAATCGGACTCACACCACCACGATGCTCCCCCCGAAATTCATGGCACAGGGCCTTCGGGATCCCACGGGATCAATCGAATTTGTAAACGTAGCTTCAAAGGAGCACAGCAACGACTTGCCTTACACGGTTTCGCCTACTACCATGGCCGGCTGATCACTGGGCTACCATCGAACAGGCATGAGCAGACACCCAGCTACGTGACACCGTCTCGCCCTGGGAAGACCCGGAAGCACCTGGCGATTTGTTGCTGGAATGCCATGGCTTTGAGCTCTGAAGGATTCGTGGAGCTGTTGCAGTGGGCCTCTGTCCGTCAGATTGCAGCCTTGATGATTCAAAGCACTCATTGGTCCATTGAAGAGCCTTGGACATCATATGGATACCATATTATTCCATCCCCTGAACTCTATAAAGCCGGTGGTGGACTGATCACGGCAATCAGAGCTTCGATATGTGCCATACACGGCATCAGCTATCAGGACTGGCTACCAGGTCGGCTTCTCCATGTCCGCTGTCATCTCAACAAACATCAACTGGACTTGGTCAACATCTATCAGGTTCCCATGCAAAAGACTTTAACCAGACCGGAACCTCTGAAGAAGAGACTTGACATTTGGAATTCTGTCCATCGGTTGCTTCATCAACTTCCGGTTAGGAATACCCTTGTGTTGGGAGGTGACTTCAACACCTCCACGCAAGCTCGAACAGGAGTAGCTGCCTCAGATGTGCACATGTTCAGGAACCTGCTCAAGGACTATGGTCTCACGAATCTCAGGACCTCTGAGAATACTCCTCTTCGACCACAGACTACCTCTTCATGAGACAGGCCCAGTGCGACAAACATGCACGGTATACCAAATGTTTGGTGGACTTTCCATTGACCCAGGACAGAGCCTTTCCAGATCACAGATGTTTTGCCCTCCAATCACACCAAGGCCTTGATTCGAGCTGCACAGCAACAACAGGACGGCTGGAACAGGTTTTTGCAAGAAGCTACGACATTGACTGGTATGGTTCCCATTCTGGATCCGGAATACCTGACCTCTCAGCTTCTCCAAATGAGCACCACTGCTACTCGGAAGGTGGGTCCCTCCTTCCCACTCTGGCTACAACCGCAAAGCCGCTCACTTGTTGCCAGCAAATGGAGGAACCTCTTCAGAGCAAGACACTGCGGTCGAGATTTGCAAGGCTTGTTCCTGAGATCACTGGACCAAGTTCATTCAACATCACAAACAGTTGCAACAACATTGTCGGCAAAGCAAAAGAGATCTTATTCGGAACATCACTGCTTCAGCTGCCAGGGCCGCGATTCAACATGACTCTCGAGCCCTCTATGAGGCTATACGGGCACTCACACCCAAACAGCTCTGCAAGGCGATCAGATTCAGAGGATCCCATGGACAGATTCTTGCACCTGAACAGGAAATTGACTGGCTATGTGACCATTTTTATGAAATTTTTGGTCGAGACGATCAACCTTGTCCGTTGACATGTGCACCATGGTTGATTACAGCTGAAGAAATAGCAGTCCAGCTCTCCAAGACCAAGACCCATAAAGCTGTTGCTCCAGGTAAACAGCCAGGTGTGATCATCAAGTCATTGGCTGGGCCGGGCAGTTACGGCATGAGTACAACATCTAGTACAACCTCTGTTTCCTTTCCCTCCTGGTTGCGGGTGCACTCTTCCAAGTACACTGGCAACTGTCTGCAACCGTTGGCAACCATTCCGCGGTTGGGTCGCTATGGCGCTGACATTGGGGTAAGCTTTTGGAGGAGTTCTTAGATGGAAGTCTGAAATACATTCTAGCAAGAATGTGCCACCCTTGTGAGTCTGCCACCAGCACAGACGAGATCAGAGGCCCATTACAAAAGACAAAGGCCCAGATACAAAGGAAAAAGTTGTTCATCGCCCTTCCAGTGGCCTCGTTGGCCACAACTGGCGCAGGTGGAGTTCTTCTTTCTTGCATCTGGAGTCGGCGCTTGCCTTTGCCCTTGCCCTTCCCTTTTGACTTGCTGTCTCCCTTGTAGCCGCGGCCC
This sequence comes from Durusdinium trenchii, assembly GCA_963970005.1. NCBI lineage: Eukaryota > Dinophyceae > Suessiales > Symbiodiniaceae > Durusdinium > Durusdinium trenchii. Next base: position 460,590 of record CAXAMN010023995.1, on the reverse strand, counting down.
TTGCGCTGCTGAGCCGTCTTATGCTTGGCTGTCCAGCCTGCAGAGAAAGCTTCCTGAAGGGCACCACGCACGATCGACGGTGTCCAGGTCCTCCTCATCTTCATCATAGAAGCCCTCATCGTCATCATATTCTTCCTCTTCAGGCATGTCTTCTTCTGCCATGAGGGCTTCATGTTCCAGATCTTCATTGTCTGGATCTCCAAAGGAATCCTCCTCATCGTCATAGTCCCAGTCGTCCTCCGCATCCGCCCAATGTTGGCTTGTACGGACCCCGACGATCCGTGCGCTTGAACGACTTGCGAGGCGGCGGCCTGCGGATTGGTGCTGCTCGGTCTTCTCGATGTGCTGAAGGCTTGCGCGCATCCAAATGGAGTTGGCTGCACCTGAAACGAAGCACCCGTTCAATGTCGGCTGACTTGTAAGCACCTCCAGCTGCAAAGAACACATCATAGCGTTCTCTGCGTGCGAGCGCGGCTCGAGAAAGCATCCTCTGGGCGAATGCCCTGTCTGAAATCACCGAGCCAGGGTCTTCTTTGAGGTACTCTGTTCTCAACCTCTTCAAGGTGGCCCGATAGGCCGCCACGCTTTGGCCTGGGAGGCGTCTGTACGACATGAACTCGGACTGCTTCTCTTCGAAGCGTTCATCAGCCTTGACCTCATATCTTCAATTTCAAGTTGATTCAACACCTCGCGAGCTTCGCCCTCGCAGCTGAGGAACATCGATACGGCCAGTTCTTCATCTTGAAGTTGATATAGCTGCCGTTGTGCCTGAATCGTCTTGATCCAGTTTCTGTAATGGCCCCTGTCACCCTTGAAAACCTCGAGCTTGACCTGCCCGAGATTGGTGCGGTTGCGCTCGCCTGAACTGCCTGTCAGTGAAGAGGCGCAAGACCGACACTTGTGACCTTCCTCAGCCTACGAAACCACATTCAACATGGATGCAAGAGCTTCAATCCCAGCAGACCCCCCTGGCAGTCATGTTCCATGTCTATGGCCCAACCTCCGGAAACTATCCAGTCAACATGACTTGGAGGCCATTGTGAGCAACACGGTGTATCAGGCAGCCCTCAAATCCTGTTGTGTCTAACGTGGAAGGCAGTCACGTCGTCCTGGAGGAGTTGCCCAACAGCTGGTACAGGATCATGGTGCCATTGTTGAGCAAGCCCATTCCTTGGAGTGCAAATATCAGAACATCGCTGCCGCCATTGGCCAACCTTGTCTTTGTGGCAACTACTCTACCAAAAAAGGACACAGATGTATGGTATTCCAACAGCTTGCAGTCACTTGGCAGTGACACCACAACAGCCTATGGATGCGCCTGCCACTGCCAAGGTTCAGCCTCCATCTGAAGATCCACTCTTCGACTGGAATGATGCAGATTGGTGCGCGAAGCTCAGTCAGGAGTGCAGCATATGCCCATGTCAATGTGAGCCTGGGGACATGGTTGCACACCTTCATGATCATCACAATGATCTGACGCCGTCAATCTTGACAAGGGTGAACGCACGCTTGAGCCCGACTCCGTACTGCTGCAGTCACTGCTGGAAGGCTCCAGAGGTGGTAGATCGGTGTCCCCTCACGTGGAACTTGGCAGCCTTTCTGGCCTCCCACGCCACACTTCGAGATCACACCAGACGACCTGATGGGACAACTGACGGACACCTTCGGAGGCCTGCTGGACGTCCCTCCTCGTCAGCAAGCTCTCAAGCGGCCACGAGATCGAGGCAGCATCAAGAGATTCCTCCGACCAACTTCCAAAGATGGTCCAGCTGTTGGCTACGCTGGCATTGAGACACGAGAGCCAGTTGCAGGCCCTTGCAGTTCAGGACACGTTCATCCTGTTTCTCCAGCCACGGACCTCCAGCATCATACCCGTCATCCAGCAGACGACTCTGGCCTGGAAGCAAGAAGTAGAGCAGAAGACTGCTACTCAGTCCTTGCGTCACAAACTAGTGACCATGATCTCCCAGACCTTGCTGGATCGAATGTTGAAAGTGACCCAAGCCACCACAACGATGGACATTTGGCAGGAAGCCATTCGACATTCCCTCATCGAGACCGGGAACCAGCAGACCAAACAAGTGCAGGTAATGCAGAAACAGGCCATCTCGATCACAAGCACGCAGAGTCTTCTGGAGGAACTGGTCGAGCTGATCTGGGACCCAGCGGCAGTGGTCAGATTCAAATCGCTGAAAGCCTCCGATCAGGACACCAATCAGACCAAGATCATGCCATGGATGCTACAGGTGAGCGTCAGGCTGAGCAATTTCCAAAACGACTGTTATCAGAACGCTGCTTTTCCGGCCATGTTGCGGGGTAAGCTTCAACTCAAAGATCCTATGTGGAATGAGCTGGGGGAGGGTTCTGAGAAGTTTGCCGAGCCTTTTGGCATGGACAGTATGTGGATCAGCTTGAAAGATCTCCCTGGGTTTGGGGAGTTCCTCAGGCCGTGGGGTGAAGGTCAACAGGACCTCCATGAATTTCTTGGCAGGTTCCTCCAATGGGTCAAGCCACTTTTTGTGAACAGCTCATGGCAAAGGATTGTACAGGAAGGGGATGAGATCAGAATCACTGATCGTGGGGCACCGCACAATCCTCCAACCCTGAGCGCACCAGTAAATACTGCGGAGACTGACCTCCAGACACTGGTTGATGGATGGACGCACTATTTAGGCACGCAAACCACGTTCACCGCACGTGGCCGCCTTGCATGTTTGCACCTTGACCGCTTTGCCCATGACGACCAAGGCCATCTTCGCAAGTGCAGCTGGAACCTTGAAGTGAATGCCAGAATTTGGCTGCCAATCCAAGGCGACAAGAAGCTGACCTTTGTTCAGCACCCATACATTGTGGTGGCGGCTGTCTCACATCAAGGACAGGATGAAGCAGGACATCTACAGGCCTCTGGTCTGTCCGCTCAAGGCTGGGTTGTGTTCAATGACCTTGTTGAAGCTCGTGTCATTGGAAGCCAACCGCCCCTGACTGACAGTTGGATCTTTGTTTGGCTGGCCCGAGAGGACGCGATCGACTTAGGACTTGGCAGGTTCGGGCTCCTTGGAACTGACACATTCCCAAGGGCCATGGCTACTCTGCACCAACAGCATGCCATGCACGTGGAGCGCTACCCACTGCAGCGCCTGTGGCAAGCTGATCATCTCCCACGAGGCGCTGTGCCGCCATGTGAGCCTGCGACATCCTGAACTGAGTGAAATACTGAAGGTAGATGATTTTCTGCAGACTCATCAAGAGACTGCAAACATTCCATGCCATGAATGTGCGGCGCGTTCACTTTTGTCAGCTCGCCCTCTGCAGCTGTTCCATATGTGCAGAGTTGACCTGAACATCAGGATTGGGATTGAGTGGAATAGACGCCAAAGGGCACACCCAGGCCCCTTGTTCGCACCAGGCCGCACTCTGGCTGAAGAACGCCTCGCGTTGGCTGACCTTTTCAAGACCGCCTAGGAAGCATGATGACTGGTGTTCTCCGCGCGTCATTTTTAGGAGGACTTGTGATTGTGAACCTGGTCCATGCCTGACCCACCGCTGGTCACTGGTCACTGTGTTCTCCCTGCTGAGCACTTCTTTTGTCCTGCTGGACCGCCATAGCGGCTTTTGGTCCACGGTTGAATTTTTGTGAAATGAGTGCACCACAGTGCGGCATGTCTGATCACCAGATCAGCCAGAGGAAAGCCTCTGCGCCCTCGCTGTCCGGAGACCGCTTCGGAGCGCCCGAAACTGAAAACTGAAAACTATCTATCTATCTATCTATCGATCTATCTCTCTCTATATCTCTCTATCTACAGTATCTATCTTTATCGCTATCTCTCTCTCTCTCTCTCCCTCTCCCTCTTCTCTGCGGTTTTGATATTCAATATTCCGCAATCCCAAACCAAGGAGCACATGCAGTGTTGGCCCCCCAGATGTCCGTGACAGCATTGTATGATAGCAGTTCAGTGCCTCAAATATATACTTCAGCAGCATACTTCAGCAAACGTTGTGGTGTTTCGGTGTGTCTATCCAAATTTGCCTAGGTCTAATGCAAGGTTGTGATGATGCAATCGTTCTTTTCTGTCTCCCAAACGGAAGCATCAGCGCGGTTCATTGCGAAGGCTGCAGTTCAAAGGATCTGGTGGAGACTGCCCTGAAAATGATGTTTTCTCGAAGATGTGCTTCTGGCGACGTAGACTAGATGACGACGCTGCTGCATTTTACATGCTACAAAGATAGCGCTCAGATGAAACATGGCGGCTCAATGACTTTGTGAACTGCTCAGATGCAAGGCCGACATAGTATGAACAAGTTGTTGACCATCCAAGTCCACCATGTTCGGCGCATGTTGTCGGCTGCACAAGTGTTCTTGCAAACTGGGAGGACCTTGAGAACTATGAGTGAGCGTGGAAGGGACATGCAATTCAACAGCACCCTTGCCGGCCCTGTTTTCTGCGGTTGTTTAAAGAACTCTGTGCTCCACACAGTCTTGAGTCTCTACACTTTTGTCTCTAAAGACTCAAGTTTCCAAATTACGCCGGCGTAGACCCCAGATAGCAAAAGAAATTTGTGGGCAGCAGCAGCACCCTGCAGCGGCAACAGCACCCAAGCTCCAAAGCGCACACAAGCCTATACTTGAAGTCAGAACCACAATAGCTCTCGCTATCTGGAAAAAATTCTAGGAACCAAATCATTAAGGCTCATCCCCCACCCTCAGGCCTGCAAAGCTTCAAGCCCTCCTGTGTCCGACCTGACCCCCTTAAAATGCGTCTGTTTAAGTCCTTGTTATATAATACACTACATCCCTACTTAGCGTATGCTCTTGTTCCATGAAGCGCATAGGTGCTCCATTTTTGCTCTGCGGATGTCGCTAGTTGCTAGAGTTTCGTTCATTAGTGCGCATTGCTCTCCCAAAAGCAAACATCCAGTTCTTTTGGTCATTTTCATGCAATTGCAGGGGTTCGAGATATAATGGCAGGAAATGTGGCCTGATCAGAAGACTGAGCGGTCAAACATGAACAAAGCTCAATATAAAATAACTTACAAACATGGTGTTAAAGGTTCTACTTGTTGATGTCGCCGCCGAGCCTTCTTCGTGCGACTTCACGGAGCGACGAGGCCTCGGACATTGAACATAACAAGCCGCTCCTAGTAGCTTCTTGTTCCTAGTAGCGATGCCCTTTGCTCCTAGTAGCGTCCTATTGGAAAGATCTGCAAAACCCGGAAACCCTGGTTGACTCAGCTGGTTGATCCATCTTGCAACGCATTGACGTTGTTTGCTAAAGAAAAAACATTTCATCGCCGCACAGCCATCCTGGAAGCAGGGAAAGTGGAAGAGCAAGGTAGGTATTCGCCGCCAATTTCCTTCTCGGAAAGGGCATACTAGAACTTGGGAAGCATATTGATTTGTAGGAGCGCGCTTAGAATAGAGCTACTAGACTAGTAGCGGCCTACCCGCACCTTTCGAGGCCACTGTCGATTTTGCCCCTCGACGGGCCCCGCCTTTCCCCCATCACGCCGCGCAGTGCACCAGCCAACAAGCGTCCCCCTGCTGGGTTGCTGCGTGATTCCTCCACAAAAGTCCAACTTAAGCTGCTGCTAGTGAGAATGTTCAATGATGCTGAATGCGCTGCACTGTACATGTCAACATTGTTCTTCAGATTGTGTGACACCCTGCAGGCCTCCATGCAACAACAACCCAGATGGGCTCCAACAAAAGTAACAAAAAGAAGGGGTCTTGCCTATATATATTCAAAGGTAGGCAGGGTCGGTGATGAGGTATTATTTGGGAAGCTTCAAGTCAACGTCTCCCCGATGTTTGAATGCTCAAGCCAAACTGGGGAGACACCCCTGAGGAGCAGTGCCACTGCTGGTACCTCAGGTTAAATTTTCTTCAGTTTTCTTTGCTGCCATGGCCAGTGATGATGCACAGAAGCGCCGCGCCGTCGAGCAAGCCAAGCTCGAGCGGTGGTGCGCAGCTCATCACATTGAGGCAGCCTCTGACCTGGCCTTCTACTTCATGACCTATGAGGAGGCCTTGTGTGGCCGATGGCTGGGAGCAGGCTCGACGCGAGGTCGAAATTGGTGCTGGTGCCCTTGTGCGGGACCTTTTCCGTCGTGAACAGGTTTCGCAGGCTGCGCCCAGGCCAACTACATCGCCGACTTTGACGCCGCAGCCTACTCCATCTTTTGCCGGGCCCGTCAGGCCCAGCGCCCAGGGCCACCTGTCGGGTGGCCCTGTTGGCGGCGCCATGTCCTTCTTGCCCCCGCCTGCTGAGCGCTTCGCGGCGTTCACAGCCAACTTCGAGGCAAGGCTCAAGGGCGTGCTGCAACGGGCGGAGGCCGCCACGGTGAAGCTGGCAGGAGTTGCAGGGGGTACTCGCATCCGCTGGAGTTGCACAGCCGGACAAGCACCTGCTGGCCACCTTTGTTCGGCAGCATGCTGCACCTACTCGGGCCTTTACCGCGCTGGGATGGTTGGTCCGTAACTTGCGCCTGCCGTTCAACATGTCGGAGGTCACCAAGCCTCGGGCTGGACTAGGCGCACGCCTCGGTCAGGGGCAGGCCCAAGCTGCTACACTGGAGCCGTCTATGGTGTTGCACGCTGGAGCTGACGGTCGCTAATCCCCACTGGCCTTTGCTTTTCTGCGCCTATGCTATGTGCTTCGGGGTCGTCCGGTACACGCACCTCCAACGTAGTTATTTGGTGGGGGGCAATGGGGGCATCCTGGTCTTTTGGCGCGCGAAAGGCAAGACTGGGAGCCGCGGCGGCTTTGCATGGAGCGTGCCACGCTATTGCGGCACTTTGGATCTGTTGCAGGTGTTGGGCAACCACCTCAACAAGGTGCGGCCCCACTCTGGAGCTGCATTCCGGCGATGGCACTGGTTGGGCTTTGATTCTGCCACTGCCCAACCTGTGGGGACGGCCCAGTTCATCCGTATTTTGCGCCCACACTTGAGCGCTGCCATGGATGTCACAAGTTTGTCCTCGTACTCATTTCGCAGAGTCCTTCCAACGCTGGCAGGCTATGTTGGGCTGTCCGAGACCGAACGACTCGCTCTTGGTCAATGGACTGACCAGTCTTCCAAGACCACGGCGACCACCCCGCTGCAGTATGACTCTCAGAAGCAGCGGCTGGGGCACCAGTTACGCCTGGCTGGATTGCACTTCTTTCAGGACCTCCATATGGCACTGTGGGATGAGTTGCCCGTAGGCTATGCACAGGCGCGCTGGGAGACCTGCATGGGCGACACCGACGAGTTGTTGGCGGCGGACTCCATCCCCTACTTCCGGCCCAAGTTCAGGTCATTCAGGCTACTGGTCGTCGCATCACTGCAGCGCTCCGGCGGAAGCCCCCTTCCGCGGCAGTCCGCCCGGATACTGGGCCCCCTCAGGGGCCGGGGACTACAGTTTCTACCTTTTCGTTCACCAGTCCTTCACGGCCAGTGAAGCGGGCCCGGGCGGCGTCTCCACCCAAGGCAGCTGCAGCCTCCAATGCCATCAAAAAGCCCCACGGTCAACACAGCGGCGGTCTCCTCTGGTTCCAGGATGTCACCCCGCACGCTCATGTTGGCAGCAATGGTACCTACCTGCGTCAGCCCCGACGTTGCAGTGACCCCCCCTCCAAAGGTTGAAGCGAAAGTTCATGCGGGCCAAAGGGACGAGAGGCAAAACCGACACAACTCCTCCCTGACAACACCTGGGATGACTTGGACCCTGGGCCCATCCACAAAGCTCTGTATGAACCGCCAGACCGCGTTCAAAGCGCCAAGGAGCGGCCTGCGAAAGGTTGTAAAGTAGACAAAGCCTCCAGCAACGATCTGCATCTGCTTCTGCGTACTGCGCCCATCCCTCAACAACAGGTCACAGAGCTGAAGGTACTTCGCCACCTTCTCTGCCTTGGGCGTCGCCGACCCTTTCCTGCCATCAACCTGCGCCCCCTGGACTTCAGCTACCTCTGCTCTACTGACTGCCTTCCGAGGGTGCCTGGGCACCTGAGAGCTTCCACGAGAGTTGGGGTACTCCCTCGTAGCTGCTGAGCTGTTGCCGCGTCCACCTTCTCCTATCTGTGGGATGATTAGGGAGGATGACATCTACCAGGTCGGAGGTAGGCCCCTGCTGAATGGGCTCTTTGGGGTTCCCAAAGATGAGTGTGTTGGTGGGGTTGCCGTACACCGACTGATCATGAATCTGATCCTCAACCGCATCTGCCGCCCGCTGAGTGGAGACGTGAGCACCCTGCCCGCGTGGCCTTCAATGCACCCCTTTGTGGTGGGGGACGAAGAAGATGCGAGGTGTTTCTTTTACCTTTTTCTGTGTCGGTAGTTGGCATCGTTTCTTGGCGGGAGGTTCCTCCTGGCTTGGCACCGGACACTACCTCTGCAGTCGAGTGTTGCCCATACGGTTCTGCAACTCAGTGGCCTTGGCCCAGCACATCTACAGGAACATCGTTGGCAAGGCGGTGGAGGAATGTGTGAGGCGTGGGGCACGAGCAGGTTGGGAGGCGGAACGCCGGAAAGACCGAAGTTTCACGTGGAGCAATCCCTCGTTTCGTGTTTACCTTGACAACTTTGACCTCCTCAAGCGGAACCCTCGCTGCCTCGTCTGGCAACGCGTTCTTGAGGTTTGACCAAGTTGTACTTTGAGCCGTCCTGACCTCCTCACCTTTATAATCGATTGTCTTGACCCTCAAAAAATCTTTCCAATTCAACGGACCCAATTCTGGCACTCGCTTCAAAAAATCTTCCGCCTCGTCGATCAAAAACACGCAAACGTTCATCTGCGCAGGTGTGGCCCTCTGTGTAGTTTCACCCACGCAACCAAACAGATGGTTCAACCCACACATCAGTCCTTTCCAAACAACACGAGTCGAGGCTCCGACGCGTTCGAACGAAGGGTGGTTCAACAGTGAGTCAATGGGGAGGGGCAGAACCTCCCCAGTGGACTGGGCCTTGCTTAACGAAGTTGACAAACCATCGATCCAACCCCCCACCAAATCGACAACACAGCGGATCTACACTCGCTCACTTTTTTCAGCGTCCTCTTCGGACGGATCTTGGTTCGGTACAGAGGAGTTGGCACCCTCCATCTACACCACTGTACGTGAAACATCTTCCGTCAAGCCACCAACGTCTGCTGTCAAGGCCAGGAGTTCTCCGATGACCTGCTCATACTCTTTCGTGGCATCACTTCTACTGGCATCAATGCACTGCTGCTCAAGCATCCACTTCCATAGCTCATCCGACACTTCTTTCTCTGTGAGGTGAAGCGGATCTTTCATTTGTCCCCCCTTTGTCTTGTCCTTGTCGTCGCCCTTCTGCCCTTTGCCTCTTCCTTTCTCTTTGCTCTTGCTCTTGCCTTCTGACTTCCCCGTGGACTCGCCTCGGCTGCCCTTCCACGTGGTCTGCTCCCAATGCCCCTTCTGCATGGTCCGGGTCCTGAACTCCTCCTTCGACTCGCGAGCCGCTGCCACCGCCTCGGTTTGCCATGAGACTGAACTCGCTTCGGACCAGCTCCATGCGTTGTGCTATATGATAGGCCGCTCCTGCCGCTATCGACTCCAAAGCCTTCATCCTCTGCACTGTTGTGTCTGCAGCTAGGGCGATTTGCCCCGTGACGAGGCAGTCCAGGATGGAGGCCAAGTTCAACATCTCCCTCGCCATCACAGGAGAGAGCCTCTCCCGTAGGCGCTGGCGGAAGTAGCGGAGCCCCACTGCCTTCAACACGGTCTTCTCCTCCATGACCTCTCCAACGTGTGTAAGCATTTGACGCTCCATGCGCTTCATCGCCTGGGCGCAAAGCGCGCCCGACCGGCCCGGGCTGCGAGCTGGGTCCGCTGCGATTCTTCGAACAGGTGGCCAAGCTCCCCTGTTGAGGAGGACGGGCCAGACGACGAGGAGGCATCAACCACCCTCACGAGTCTTTCTCGCCCTCTTCTCTGCGTTGAACTCCTTCAGCAAGAGCTGTCTCTCCTTCTTCTTATCCCCCTTGTTTGTGGCGTACTCCCAATTGTGATGTGGAGGAGGTGGCGGTGCTGGTGGCAGCTGATGGCGATCCCTCCTCGGCTGAAGGACCGGTCCTTTCCAATGAGAGGTGGAGACCGTGAAGGTGAACGAGGCCTCAATGTCCTTCTAGCCTCCTCGTTCGCAGTCTCCTCACGGGAATGTCTTGATCCGGGGCGACTCGGACCAGCCACTGGAGTGCTCGAAGCCGATCTACTTCTTCTGCGCCTCTTCTTAACCTGAACGACGCCTTCGACTCCTGTGCCTTCCTCTTCTTCTTTTCTGGGGACTCTCTTCTCTTCTCCTCCTCCTCCTCTTCCTGGCCAGGAGATCTATCTGAGACCTCCCGTACGCCAGGAGTGGACTCAGCTTCTCTCTTCTCCTCACTTTCTTCGACCTCTGACTTCACTGCCACCTCCCCTTCTCCTTGTTCATCTGGATGAGCGTCTGGTCTTCCAACCTTCACCTTTGCCTTAGTAGTGTGGCTTGCCTTGTCCTCTTCCGTATCACCTCCTTTACTTGATGCCTCTGATGCCCTTGACGTGCCCTGCGATGCCAACCTTGTGCCACTTCCCTTCTCTCCTTGGGGAACCTCTCGAACTTCTTCTCCGCCGCCTCGAGGAGTTCTTCCAACCACGCCACCACCAGGAGCTGGGGCCTGTGCCAAGGGCCCACGCAGCTCCCGTCGATGGTGATCCAGCCGACTCTAGCTCACCGACCACGTTCCTCACACGCACAGTCGCGTATGAAAGAAACGGGCCGGGATTGAACCGGGCGCCCTCGTTGATCACCCGGTGCAAGCGCCGCACTGTAGGGCACACCCCGCAAGTACAAGCAGGGTTGTGCCCCCACATGGGCTTTGAAGCCAGAGCTGCGGAAGTCACTCAACATGCGACTCTCATCTTTACCTACGGGGCCGTACTTACATATACTTACGGCAGGCCCAAAAATCCTTTTGAAAATAGAGCCCAAGGCAGCCTTTGGCCTGGTGTCTGCTCGCCTTGGGCATCAAGCTGAATGCCGGAAATCGGAACGAAACGGATCTGTAGGTTCAAGAGCTTCAAACACTGGTGTTGGGGCTATGCTCAGAGATTGCCACTAAGGGTTGTTTTTTTGGTTTAATCACGGGGACAAAGTATATACAGTAATTCAATACTGATGCCGAGTTGCCCCTCACCCTGTCTCTTCGCAGGCAGCGCCGGCTCTGCAGCCGCTGGCTCTGCAGCTGCAGGCTTTGCAGCCCGCTTTGCAGCTGGCACTGCCTGCCCCGCTTGCTGCGCCGAGAACAGGGTTCACCACATACACGCACAGCGCAAAGACTAGCTGGATGTGCAAAATGCAAAATACCGTAATCTGCTGTTGCTTCTTGATTCTCAAGTAGGGCGACTGTACCACCCGTTTATGCAATATCTTGCTTCTTGGACATGGAAAGGACAAAGTACCATCCAAATATGTGTGCCGTCGGTAGATAGCTGCACTCGCCTGAGACATCTGATCGGAACTGGACCCAGACTCAGTGTCTGTCTCCAGCGTTGGCATCTTCGGAGCAGGTGGCACTTTCCGGTTGGACACGCTGTTGGTATTTGATTTCTTCACTCGGATCTGACGCAGCTGCTCTTTGGTCAGCTTGACATCCCCATCCAAGGCACCTACCAGGTGCAATTGATCTTCGGTAAGAAGAACATTGACATGTCTCATGCAAGGCAAGGCCAAAGGATTGCAAGTCCCGACAGCCTGCAATGAGTCGCCTGGCGACTACATCGGTTGTGGCCGCCTTGTCAGGTCTCCGCAGCGCCAAAATCTTCTGCGCCTCCTCGCTGAAGGCTGGCCTATCATCAACAAAATGGAAAGTTCAGTCAACGATTACTCGCTGCATCGTTCTCTTGACTCTGACAAGTGAAGCTTCCTCTCATGAAGCTTCGTCAAGAAACTGCCCATAGGAAATAGAAAGTATATATAGAATACCACAATGTGCAAAAAAAGACCAGGCTTTGTCAATACATGAGTCGATTACTGCAACATATTGGGACAACGGGAGGGGTTTGCCCCGAAAGCACACCTTCCCGATGACCCAACATGTTTTTCGGGGGGGCTGGGGACAGTTTCGTTCGTGAAATCGACATTCGCGTTGCACTTTCGGCTTCGTAACGTTTTGTTCGTGGTTCTACTCGCGTAAATCGACATTTGCGTTACGCTTTCGGCTTCGCGACTTGACACTCGCGTTACACTTTCGGCTTAGAGGACATGGCGGGCTCCACGTTTGAGGGTTTTTTGTTTGCGCTTGTCAGTCGTTAGTTCTCTCGTTGCGTTTGTCCGGATTGAAGTGCCCTTCCCCCAATCAGCATCTGCGGGATTTTCCGCGGCTGACCCCTTTTTTGGGATGCCCACATTGATGTTTGCTCCCAAAAGGCGAAAAGCGGGAGAGACTGGACAGCAGACCTGGTCTTATTTGAGTGTCTTGAAAATCCACTCAAGTCATCGTCTTGGAGTTCATGAACTCTAAGACGATAAGTTGAGTGGCCCGGACCAAAAACCCTGTAAAACGCATGCTTTTCTAGCCCTGTGCATGCTGCTGTCCGGGCAAACCCCCCCGTTTACCCATGTTGGGCCACGTGCAAGGCTGAGGACAAAAATATCAATGTGAACCTACCCATACTATTTCCTGTTTGGGAGATAGTGAGGCTCACCGAGCAGTCAGAAAAGAAATGGCCTGACCGTCTCAAGTATATAGTTTGGAGAAAACGACACCCTGCCTCAAGCTAACTTGAAGACCTGGTGGTGGTGCGTGTAACATACTGCGCGCGACTCGATGGCTTGTGAAAGCCAAGACTGCGATGCACATCTTCTCGGCAAACTCAGCATGGAAGTCAGCACTACTAATTCCGTACTCCTGAGATGAGGCCAATCGAAGATAGAAAATATAGAAAATGATTATATATTCCCGAGATAGAAAACATAAATTATGCTTGAAACGGGTGATTTGAAGCCTGTGATATGGTATGGTGTGGTATGGTAGTATGGATTCCACGCTACCATACCACAGGCTTGAAATCATCCATTTCAAACATGTGTCAAAATTACAGTAGATCACAACAGTTTCCGTACTGTGGAAGCTGGTGTCATCTAGTCTTGACTCTTTCGCTGGAATGAAACAGGCTTCGTGAATGAGCCACGATTTCAACTCCCTCTCGTCAATGCCATCATCCTCATCACAGTTTCAGCATGGCATGCGTGCCGAACAATTAACTACAAGTTGCTTGTACAATTCGTCAAATATGATTGCGAGGCAACTGTCAGGTAAACTTCTTTACACTTTTTGCCACTGTGCGCTAGTAGTCAGGAAACCAGTCTTCCCTGAAAGGGAGTTGATGATGTCAGTCTGACTCAGGCCCCTGCCGAACGCAGCTCCACTAAATTCTCATCTGGCACGTCCAGCTGCTTGAGTTCTCGCTCCTACTCAGTTCATTCCTTCTGACAACGAACCATAGAGCTGATTACATGCGATGCCTAGAAAACACACAAACCTGATCAAATGTGTAAATCCTACAGCGAGACTGTATAGAGCTAAAGCTAAACCTAGCACATCTGACACCTCCACAAACGGGGCTGCTGCAAACACAGCTGCCGCAGCGCTGGCAGCACCCCCATCATCTGCCACATGGCCACGGTTTGCTTCTTCCAGGCACGAAAAGCCACCATGCGGGAAGCGCAGATCTTGAAAGCGACAAATGGCCTGAGTTTGGTTTCAGGTGTTTGGTTTTGAACTGATTATTGAATTGTTTTTCCCTGGGGCGTTGCGAAGGGTTCTTCTGTAAAAAGTTTTTGCATAACACATCTGCGTCAATACATTTGGAAACTATCTTTTTGGCTGTTTTTTCCAATTCTGTATAGCTGCATTGGTACGCATGTTATAAGCTACATCTGCAGTTTGCATGCGCGGTTTTTTACCATTGGTATGTATGCTACAAGTACACATGCAAGTTGCACGCGTGGTCTTCTAGACCTGCTACGGAGGTGGTCATACATTTGCAAACACATTTGCAATTTATACAGCTGCAGTCTGCAATTGTATGTATGTTACCATAGGTGCTCAAAGTACAACTGCAGTTTGTAGGTGTGTAGAGTTGCTGCTACGCTAGCATTGCTTTCGCGCTGGGATCTTGCTTTGGTGAGTTGCTTTGGTGTTGGGATCTTGCTTGGGTGGATTGCCTTGGTGTTGGGATCTTGCTTGGGTAACTTTTGCTGAGATCTTGCCTGTCATACGCAAGGTCAAGTATAACTTTTGCTGGGGTCTTGCTTAAGTAATATAGGCAAAATCAAATGTGACTTTCGCTGAGGGTCTTGCTTCAGTAAGCACATATGCAACAGTAAACATGTGTCAACATAGAGTAAAGCATACGTCATTATGTTTGTTGGCGCGTGCGTGATATATCTCAGCTATTTATCTTCTTTCTTAGGCGAAGGCCTAGCCGGACAGGGCTGGCAAAACGTGACCCTGTACGGACATCGTGCGCGTCGAGTGCTCAAGCGTGTGGAGAAATGCGCGTTCTGGTTTGGCTGGAGGCAACTCTGCGGAGATCGTGCACGTTGAGTGCTCAACGCGTGGCGAAATCCGAATTCTGGCTTGGGCGGAGGCAACCCTCCGCAGAGATCGTGCGCGGCGAGTGCTCAATGATGCAGTGAAATACGAATTCCGGCTGCGCTGGACGAACCCTCCGCGGAGATCGTGTCGAGCGCTCAAACGTGTGGCGCGTGGAAAAATGCGAACTCCAGCTGCCGCGCTGGATGAACCCTCTGCAGAGATAGCGCGCGTCGAGCGCTTAAACGTGTGGCGAAATGCAAAGTTTGCGTTACCGCAGTGAACCCTCTGTGGAGATCGCACGGGTCGAGTGCTTAAACGTGAGGCGAAGTGACGAAGTGCGAGTTTGGCTGCAGAAGTGTAACTGTTGTCGAAGTTGATGGTGGCAATTGCCACAGTGCGCAACTGTCTCGGAAATGGCGCTGGCCACTTCTAGGAGACGTGAGAACTAGTCACTTGGAAGTGCAAGCTTTGCACGGGAAGCAACGTGGCTTGACAACTGGCGACTGGGCGGCGCCGTGATTAATGTTACAATTCTTGTATCTAGCCTGTTGCGCACTGTGTGGCCACATTGCGCCATGTGGTTTTGCGCGGCCACAGTGGAAAGTGCGCTTGCGTGAGTCCGTGCCATTGGGGAAAGGAAAAAGTGCTGGTGTAGATTCAGCGTATCGCTGGGGAGCGGGATGATTGGCGGTGTCCACGAGTCTCCTCTTACTACATCCATAATCATCCATGGCAACAATTCTAGAAACGTGAGATGTATTTGTACACATCTCTTACTTCTACTTCCACGCTCCCGGGCCATCCGCCGTCTAGTCACAGTCTTTATTTTGGCCCGGGGCGGGGGGGTAGAAGGAGGTAGGAGCTAGCTAGTAGCTAACAAGTAGCTACCACCGACAGGACGCAGGATAGCTAGCGCTAATGATTTGGTTCCTGAATTTTCGGGGAAACTTAACTAGTGATGGCCTCCAACCTAATGGACGAGTGATACCGTCACATCCACTTGGACTCCACTCCCTGACGGAGCCCGAGGCCTTCCAGTCCTCGCGACCGCAAATCGCTGGGAAAAGCGGGACATCAGCCAACCATGGCGGCAATCTAAAGGCTACACCCAAAGAGCGGCCATTCAAGCAATAGCCTCGGAAGCAATGTTTCTGAACAAAACGCAACAGATCCGAAGGTTCTGTAATTGTAAAAGAGATATATAAAGGGTGTAGTGCAGAAGCATGCTTGTAGTGGTGCTTTAAACCTGGTGTACACAACACAACTTTGAATCTCAACTATCTCAACATGCTCAACAATATGCCATGTACCAAATGTGTGCGAAGGTTGCGTTCACAATTCAATTTCAGGGATTCTATCGCATTACTCCGCCCAGGGACTTATGCTGGAGCGGCGGGGCTCTCGGCGATCTAACAAACACGTCACCACTGCACCCGTCTGCGCTTCAAAGACTTCGCCATACTTCCTCAGACCCCAGGACCCAGTTGTCGAATGCTGGGCAACTGCCTCAGCATCCTGTACAGTGCAAGCCCGTCCAAGTCATCCAATAAAGTGCCAACAGCGTTCCATTGTCAATCAGTTCTATTTATATGTGTGTGTGGCTTACATATATACATAATATTGTATATATATTATATTATATTATGTTATATTATGTTATGCTATACTACAATATATAATATTATATTATATTATATTATATTATTTTATATTATATTATATTATACTATATTATGTTATGTTATGTTATGTTATGTTACGTTATGTTATATGTATATATATTTTACGTTATATTATAAATATCTTAGCCGCTCTCCGAACAGCTCTTTTTCTCTCCAAAGTCGAGTCACCTGTGGGATAGGGAACTGGCGCAACCCTGTCTAGCAATCGAAATTCCTCTGGTAGGACCCATGCAATCCCAGAGCAACCTGGCGCTAAACATCTCACCCAGAGAGAAACACCCAACTCTACCTCCCCGGGTGGGCGGCGGGATTTAAAACAGGGAGGACTGTTCGGGCGCAGGGACTTGACCCAAAATGGCCACGTTGTTCGTCCCTCTGACCGGACATTTACTTTAGCACCTGTGGCACAATCTGTAAACATCTTAGCCGCTCTCCAAACAGTCTTTTCTCTCCAAAGTCGAGTCACCTGTGGGATAGGGAACTGGCGCAACCCTGTCTAGCAATCGAAATTCCTCTGGTAGGACCCATGCAACCCAGAGGAACCTGGCGCTAAACATCTCTCACCCAGAGAGAAACACCCAACTCTACCTCCCCCCGCTGGTTGGGCGGTTATCGGATGTCACCTCTCTCTAGTTCTTCCCCCCAGTGTTCCAGTGCGCCAGCTGGAATGGTGAGAGTGTGGCGGGCGCCGCCCAAGGTGCCAGTCTTGGGCGGTGTCCAAGTACCTCCCAACTCGATGACTTGCACAAATGAATTACGAGATGGACCATCTGCCAAATTACTCTTAGACTCTACACGGTCGATGTAAATGTGGAGCTTATGATGTGCAGCGGTTAGCCAAAAGGAACCGACGAGGAGAGAACTGTCGGGTTGAGAGGAAAAACCCTTCACCAAATTTGGTGGCTGCACTGTCGTTATCGACGACCATAAGTATTGAGCGCTCGCAGATGTGTGGGGCCCAAAGGTCTAATGCCCAAAGAGGTGCGATAAGTTCGAGCTGCCCCATATAGGATTTTCTCGGTCGCCACGACTGCACCATAGTTTGGGGAACCTCCTGCGCCGAGTAGAACAATTGGTGTGTTTCTGGGATGAAAAGAACCGCTCCGACCAGTCTTTGTGGCTGACGATCGGGCACATCGGAGGCGTCTGCGTATAGAACCAAGGGAGGGCGGTCAACCAGGAAAAGTTCCCGTGAGGGGCAATGGTCGAGGAAGGCGAGCATCATATGTAGAGACCATTTGAGGTCGGGGGTCAGACCCTGATACCGGCGTTGAGAATACTGCCGCTTCCGTAAGGGGCCGGTGCAGCATCTTTCTTCCCCTCAACAGATCCCAGGGTTCTGCGACCTTTGTCTCTTCTCTCTGAAGATTCACTGGTTTCAAAAATTCTATACCTCCCGGAGCACGGGTCGCGCGCGCTCCCGAGAGGAGCTGTCCCTACTTCTTGGCCTCCCTTCCTTCTTTGTCCTTCTTGCGCTCTTCTTCCTGCTTGCGCTTCTCGCGAGTCCACTGCTTCTGCTCCTTCCGAAAACCTGGAGGGGGCTCGTGGCGCTTGCGGCAGAAGATGCACATCCGGAGTTTCGGGGGCTCGCCGGGTCTGTCCCTGGTGGTTCTGTCCGGGGTCCGTGACCGCTTCGTGCCCTTCTTCTCTTCCCCAGCACCCTTGCTAGTCGATGGCCTCTCCTTCCCTTGATCGGGGTGGCCTTCCGGCTGCTGGCTGAGGAGCTTCCAGAGCGGCTCTGTCTTGAACTCCCGGGTGTAATGGCTGAGACCGGCCTCTACCGATCCTTTTCCTTTTGCCACCCGCTTCAGGATACTTCAGGATCTCACCAAAAATCTCCCTGTCTACGCGACGCGGGGTTTCGCATGCCCTGCGCGGTAACCCCTCGCAGGCTGGCTACGCTTCTCTCCCCATTTATGCTTTCATCACGTACTTGCAGACGTCTAAGATGTGAAACGCCCTTGCTCTCAGTTCGAAGAGGTCCTGCAAGGCCGCCAGGTTGTCCACCATACACGACCGTCTCCGGGAACTCGATGTCCGTGTCCGTCATCTTCAGGCTCTTTCCCTCGACCACCAGCTTCCGTTTGTCTTTCGGCAATTTGCCTGCACGCCTCAACCTTGATTCAACTTCCATTGAAACGTACGATTCCCAGGCCAGGTGCTGAAAGGTTCAATTCGGCAAGAAGGTCGCCTGCACCTTGGAGAGCGTGTGGAGTGAGGGTCGCTCCCTGTCCGATGTGGCCTCCGGCATGCCAGTCTCCACAGCCTTGTCTTCGAGCTCTTGAGCATGGGCCAGGGTGATTTTCGTCTTGCCTTCACCCACTTCTCCTGCCAACCTCTCCAGGTGGCGCTTTGCCACCTGGGTGGAGAGCCCCCAAAGTTTGCGGAGGCAGCCTGTATCCGGCTCACATTTGCAGTCGTCCCATGAGAGGATCGTCGGCTTGTCATAGACCACGATTTCGCCATTCTCATCACGATATGCCCCCCCTCTTCCGCAGCACCTTCCTGAGGTAGTCCTCAAGATCCACGTTGGCTGGGAGGCAATAGGCCATGGACCTTGAAGCTGACAGCAGCTCGTCCGAAGGCCAGAGCCGACCTTGCATCCGCCATCTCAGCGGGAACTCCCAAGTCCGGGGGGGGTCGGGTGTTTGATCCACTCATTGGGGCATCGGCACATGCGTCTACAATAGAGGTGCACTCGTCACGTCCAAACGAAAGGACATGGATCCCCAATGGACACTTCCAGCATTGCATGAAATCCTGCGAACTGGGTTGCATGGCTACATGGTTTAGACAATCTTGCCCGAATTTTTGAGACGCGTCGTATAGGTCAAATGTCGTCTTCTAGCACCTCTTCACTGTGCAGGGTGCATCTGCGCCTACTTGCTGGATCGAAGCCCGGCTCACTCAGATTCAGATGTCCTGGTACTTGGTCGCCTCTGCACCGCCGCCCACAGCGCAAGACGCCCCGGTCGTTCTTCTTCAACACAAAGTCGCACAGCAAGGGGCGCGTGGACGACTCGACGTTTCTTCCAAAACACTTGTTGCAGAGTTTATAGTCCACTCCCCTTTGTGAATCCTTCCCGTCCCGGTTGCCGCAGGGTCGGCTTCACTGTCGTCCGAATCCGGCCCTTGCTCGACCGCGTTGGGTGTAATCTCAACATGCTCAACCGGGTGGTCCTTGTAGCACTTTGCTGAAAGCTCCCTCTCCCCCGTTCCGCCCCGCTGGACTTTGGCAACCTATCCTCCTCGGTGAGGGTTTCGACCGTGGCCCAGTCGGGCTGTCGCATACTGTCAAGCTCCCGGCCCTCCAGGGTTTGAATCACCGCCCCGCGGCGAATTTGGTCTAGCACCTCAATCTGCGCCTTCAGAACCAATATCTGAGATTCGCGGAGGTACAAATCTGGCATGAGTTCTGCTGGATCGTAGTTTTGCAGCTATGCCACCTCAGGTGCAATGCCTGCTCCCTAGGCATGATGCTCTGGTTTCCGGCGTCTATATCGGCCAAGAGGGTGCTTCACCGTCAAATTTTCCTCGGAGATTCGAGGGGAGTACATCTCCCATCCCTCCGACTTCCCCGCTGCCCTGCCAACGAATGAGTGAGTGCGCCAGTCGTGACCATGCATCACCAGGAGGAGCTCCACCCACCTGATCAACCACTTGTCATTGTCCGGATGTACTCCCAAGAGGCTTGCTGCCCAAGTCCTGGGGCCGGACTTGGTACATGCCGCCTTTGCACGAAGCCCCAGCACCCCGGAACTGCCAACCACCCGGCACCACTCAACGTCACGCATTGCTGTTCCTGCTAGGTCCGAGTGGCGAATGCTGGATTGGGAGCACACCACAAGCGATGCGGGTCTGGAGATCCCGGTTCTCATCCAGCACCACTTTCTCCAACCAATCCAAGAAGCGGATCTCGAAGAAGGGTGCTGGTCTGCGTTCTGGGGCTTTGCCCACATAGTCCGTACAGAGCCTACGGACACGGGGATGAGCGCAGCCCGGCGAATGGTACCCAAAGAGGCCTCCGAAGTATTCCACTGCGTACAGCGTACAGGAAGCTCCGCGGGGTATAGAACCACATCTTCCTCGATCAGGCCAATGACGAAGGCCTGAATGGCCTCAAGTCCCATGATCTTGGGTCCTGCGTCTGAAGGAGCTCCGTATTTGGTCTCGTAGGCTTGGAGATACCTTCCCAGGAGCCGAGCATACCAAGCAGGTCCATTTCCACCTCGTGGAGTACAAGCTCCTCGAACAGGTTAGTTGCAATCTTTCGGAACTCCTCAAGCTTAGCCTCTTCCAGTGGACGACTCCTGCGAGGAAGGCCCAAAGGCACATACGGCGCCACACGAGAGGTTGTGGCCTCGGACTCTTGCGGTCGATCTGCTCTTTTGGAGAACTGCCCAAAGATCCCAACTTCATCCAGCCGTCTGGTGATCCTGCCGGGATCCAACTCCGGCTCAACCGCTGATGTCCCTGGCTCCTCATCAAACTCCTCCTTCACCCGCGGTTTCGGAGAGGGAGGGATGAGGGGACCTGCCTTCTTGGAAAATCCGAGGGGCGAGTGTGCCGATCCCAACGCCCAGGTAGGAGTATCCCGGGACGAGCGGTCGGATGACAAATGTGGCGTAAATGCGGCGTAGATGCGGCCGAGGATGAACTGTCTGAGACGGTGGGTGCCTTTACCGGCTTCTCCACCTTCTTCTCCAGTGTCCACTTAGGAGGAGCCATCCGGGAACTCTCCGGTGGTCTCTCTTCTGACTGACTGGGACTTTGCTGCAGGTCTCTCCAGACCTTCCACCTCTCCTTGGAGCTCCAAGGGTTGATCTCCTTCTGAACCACTCCGGATCGCTTCCAGGATTTCGCTTGAAGGGACACCGCTCTCGATCAGACGTGCGATCTCTTCTCGAGCGGACCAGGCACCAGCTGCGAAGAGGCCGCTTGTCTTGCCCAGCTTGGTCCTGTCCCTTCTGGGAGAAACTGCATCGATCCTTTTCGAGCCTGGCCCCCTCCCTCGGCTACCGCTGCGACCACGGCCTCGAGGGGGGTCGAACAAAGTTGCCGGTCGTCCAGTGGGGGGTCTATCCTGCGCCCAAGGAGGAACAGCCATCTCCCCCCGTTGATTTAAAACAGGGAGGACTGTTCGGGCGCAGGGACTTGACCCAAAATGGCCACGTTGTTCGTCCCTCTGATCAGACATTTACTTTAGTACCTGTGGCACAATCTGTATATATATATATATTATGTTGTTACCCACCACAATTCATGATCAAGTTGCTCAAATCGGCCACAGTTGGACTTCATGCCCGTTCCGCCATATCCAAATGAGCGCTCGTCGGTGCCCAAAGCGCGACGCCCTTCAAGAGCAGCCCATCCGACTCTCAGTAGGCACTCATTTTTGAGCTCTACCTCGTACTGATACGCACCTGCCCATGGAATTTGGCGATGTTCCAAGTCCACGGGACAATAAAGCACTGCCCCTCCTTGAACTCAGTTGAACACATCGTCGTCTTGTGCCAAAGTCAGAATCCAGCCTTTCAAAACACCGGGTCGTCCCCGGACACCAAGCCAGGCATCATCTGCGTTGCAGCTTGCCGAGCATTTCGATTCGTCGATCTCCACACCCTGAGCATCTCGATCGTAAGATAGTCACATGGCCGAGTAGTCTAGTGATGCTTGGTGGCACAAACACCAATGTCCTAGCAGCCTGCTCAACCTAAACGGCCTTTGAGAAAAACTTCTTCCTCCGAGAAATCCAAGTTTGTCTGAAGATCTTCCTAACGCTGGGATGATGGATTGCAAGTGGACGGAGTAAGATACATCGTCCTCCAATCGAAAACACTGGGAGGAGTTGACAGCCCCACTCAAGAGCTAAAGCATTAAGTTTGTCAGATATAGAAAACAAAAACAATTCGAACATCAGATCAGAGTTTCTTGTGGATCTTATGGTCTTTTCCAGGTTGCTCCAGGAAGGATTACGCTTCAAATTGGCGAAGTCACTGGCACAGGAAAACTGGAGCAGGCCGCAATCAAGAAATAGCCTAGTGATTTGGTTAAACATGCACATATGTACTCTTTAAAATGCTTGTCTGTAGACTTGCATAGCTGAATTTTGTGTGTCCCTTGGGGTCGGATTACATCACGTCTTTGTTGCATCGGTTGAATGACATTTCTCCACCTCATCAGCATCTGCTTGCTCCAAGTAGGCAAAGAGTGCCATGGCAGATCTTGAAACAGTGGAATGATGTCAGTGTGGGGTGTCAGGCTATTATAATATATATATATATATATGCGTGTACTGTATGTATGTATTTATATGTATCTATAAGCTATACATATATATATATATATATCGCAAAGGCGCCGCCGCAAAGGCGCCGCAAAGGCGCCGCAAAGGCCTCGGTAATTGCCGTGATTGCCTTGCTCGGCTGCTGAGATGCTGGCTGCTTTGGGTGGACCCTTTGGCTTGAACTTGCGGCTGTAGCAGAGCCATGATACAACTAAAATTGATACGATCCTCGAAAGGAGTTTGTTATCATCAATGCCTCTAAACAACAGAAGGACAGAATAGCAGCGACGCTGCACCTTCTTCTTTTTCTTTTTCTTCTTTGTAGCTGTACCTGCACCTTCACCTTCTTCCTCCTGAGGGCATGCAGAAACTGCGATGCGTCATCAACCAAGCAAACGTTCAAGTATGAGACTGCGTCAAAGCTTGCGTCAAAGTCATTGTGTTGGCGTTACCTTTCTTTTGAACACCCGCTTGGTGTGCTGATACATCAATGGCATGACCGCGAAGTGAACTTCCAGCACAGCTTGGGAACAGAATTCAGTATTCAAACAGGATACAGCCAACCAGACTGAACTCAGCCAGCAGGTCAATGACAAGTCTCCCCCCAAAAAAAAGGTAGCAAACGCAGTTCACCTGCAACGACGGTGCGGTTCACCCCTGCTGGACTTCCTAATGTACAGTATGTGTTTGATTTAAAGAAACCAAAACAACTCAACAGAATCACATGCAAGAAACACTACTTTCTGCCAGGTCCCGTTCCCCTGTCTGACGGACACAAGTTGCTACTGTAATTCTTCCATCTCCATCTCCAGAAAGCCTCGCCGTCATCCTCGTCGTTGCCCTCGTCAGCCTTTCAGGTGTTGCACCGCTTGCACAAGCAAATCAAAAATACATAGAAACATTGAAGGCCAGTGTCGCTGTACAATTAGAATTGGAATGTATTGAATATATGAGGCATGCTTCTTCGATTGCCTGCCTCCGATGCATCACTACACTCATCCAAGAAAGCTAGAACTGGTCAATGACAAACTTGCACCAAAGGAAGTGTTGTATAAGACGCTCCAACAGCTGCCGTAGCTCGCTCCCAGTCAGAGTTGCTGCATCTTTTCTCCGATGCGCTTCACTTTGATCAGTCGTGCCACAACCACAGGCCAGGGAGGTGGCAACGGCTTGTTGGACGTTGTCTCACGCTCAATTTGTTGTTTTAATGGCACGAGGCGCACAGCCACAAACCGTGCCCAAAGCTACATAGAGGTTCCTCAAGTCTGTCGTGTGGCATCACTGTGGGCCAGCTCTTTCTTTTCACCTCGGGCGGCAGCCACTCAGTTCACCACTTCTGAGTTCATGGTGTAGGTGTGGATGGACAGAGCACCCAGGCTCATAAACTCAAAGTCGATGCCTGAGCTTTGTACGGGGGAGTGCCTTTGGCACCAACTTCTGCAATATTTTCAAGTTGTCCATGATCTGGGGCAAACGAGCGTCCTGAGTCAAAGTTCAAGAGTTTAACCGGATTTGGATGCGTTGTCCTACGCAATGAAATGTATCGTGCAAAACGAAAACGCGTTGACTTCCGAAGAGTCAGAAAACTCAAAAACTGACGAAACAAAGGTGGGCTTAATGGTCCAAGCAGAAGGGGTGGCCATGGGGCCTGGGTTTTGGTGTTCTATAAATATTAGGCAAGTGCTTCAGTGGCACAGTCAAAACCAACAAAAACACTGATGAATGTGCATAAAGGATCAAAAACACTTAAGAAAAATAAACTTGGGAAAACCAAAAAAACAAAAAAACAGTTCTCAGAGACTCTTGGCTGGACCCCCCTCTTAAGAAAAACAAAAAAAACACCTTGGAAAAACCAAAAAAACAATTCTCAGAGACTCTTGGCTGGACACCCCCCTTTCCTCAAGACTTCCCCAGAATTGTTTTTTTAAACTGTTGTTTGGTTTTTTGGTTTTCCCAATGTTTTTTTGGTGTTTTGGTTTTTCCTAGGTTGTTATTGGTTTTCTCGAAGCTTTTAGTGTTTTTTGGTTTTCCTATTTAGGTCAATCTGTGTTCTTACTATTTCGTTCAACCTTCAAGCATGTGAGCCTAAGCCTCACCTAAAGGCATATGTTCTTTGCTCTTACAATGAAAGCGTCTGAGCCCAACACTCCCTTTGTCCTTGTCGAAATCTCCATGTACAAGTCTGTGCATTAACTTCTGATTGGTATCAATGTGGTTGCCAATTGCATGTCCAATCAGCTTGACATGAAACTGTAATGACACCTTCCAATTTACATGAAATTGTTATGAATCTGTGTAATCTGTAGTTCTAATTCAATGCTTGTTGCTTTTGCTTCGGCTTTGTAATTTCGAAGCCTCCTCGACTTGTGCATCTTGTAGCTCAAGCGTTTTACATCTTATTCTGGCGAACTTCTAATTGTAATTCCAATTCCTTTCTAATTCAACTCTCATCTAATTTTAAATAGGTTATAGTTATAGTTCAATACAAGTTTAGTTGAAATTCGGTTTTAATTCAGTTCTATCTTGGCTCTAACTCAAATCCAATTTTATTCTACCTAATTCTATTCTAGCTCTAGTTTATTTAGTTTAAGAAAACACATGCTACAAAACCCCGTGTTTTACAGTATTTTCTTGCCCTGGGAGTGCTGGGAACAAGACTAAAACTATTGTTTGGAGTAAACAGTTAGATTTATTTATTTACAGTAATCACTGGAAAAATATAGACATATTAAAAATGTTTTATGTACAAGCTTCTAATTCAAGAGCTTCCCTCTAGATCTCTGGGGATGATCATTTCTACAATAAAAATATATAAAAGCTTTCATTTCAAAAGCTTTCCTCTGGATCTCTGGAAATGGTCATGTCAATTTAAACATGCTATATATCAATAAATAAGTTCTTCTTTCAAGAGCTTTCCTTTCATGAAAGCACACATATATGGGATATCTACTTACCCAGAGATCCAGAGAAAAACTTTGAAAATGCAAGCTCTTACCGGCAGAAATCTAGAATAATGCTTTTAACATACAAGGTTTCTATATAGTTGTTTAAATCTAAAAATGATTATCTGCAGAGATCTATAGAGAAGCGTTTATAACATAAAAGCATCTACATAAAATCTTTCCAAATCTAAACATAAGCAGAGATCTAGAGGACAATTGTTAAAATAGACACTTTTATGCTGATTCAGGAATACATAATATATTTGTTCATATAGAGAGAGCAGGAATAGATTATATATGTGTTTATATGGAGAGGGGCTGCCACTGAAGCATTTACCTAAAATTTTTGGAAAACCAAAACCCTGGCCCCATGACCACCCGCTCTCAAACAAAGGTGGGCTTAATGGTCCAAGCATCCCTGTTCAGCTCGCTCAAACGGGCCAGAACTTCTTCGCTGATGGCCTGAATCACTGGAATACAAATCACACATGCGAGGCGATTTACACAAACCATGCTGGGAAACATCAGCGAATCACCCCACAGTACCTTCGCTTGCCCACACTCAATCACCACACACGTGTTCTTTGCTCGGGATTGCGCTATCCCAATCACACTGGTATGTTTCAGCAAGGTTATTTGCAAACAAAGTAGTCCATGCTCGCATCACAGAGTTTGGACTTAAACCCGGTCTCTTGGGCATCTGCGTTGGCATATTGTTCAACGAGCTGTATCAGTCAGTGTTTTTGCTTTTTCTGAAACTTTTTTTGTTTGGATGTTGCGGAACTGAACTTTGCATGTACGTGTGTACATATATATATATATATCATATGCATACACAGCAAGTGTGCCCAACCCGCAGTGTTTATGCTAAACAGTCCCAGAACTTGTATACGCAGGTCAGCACTCTTGGAAGCATCACGAGAAACCTGTCTGCAGTGAACGACCGTAGCCTTGATAGGAACAAGTGCGCATCAGCTCAACCTTCACTCGACAAACAACCTAGCATAAAGAGCAGAAGTGCCATGAGTGCAAACAAACTCGGACAACCTGAGTCAAACAAACAAACAAACAAACAAAGAGGCAGGCAGCACGCAACGGTTTTGCTTTCATCCGGGTCCTTGTTTACTTTAAGGGTTCTGTCTTCTTGCTCTTTTTCGGGCCTACTTTACATGCTCTGAATCCATCCGGAACTGCACACAGCACGGATATATGTGTATATGTATATATATATATATGAGGAAAAGCCAGCAAAGTCATCCTAAAAAGGTCTCTGCGGAAAATACGTTCAGTCTGGAGTCTTTCCCCACCGTGAAAGCTTCGACTCTCAAAGCAGGTCACACTTTACTCGAAGCCTTGGCAAATTTTTCATGCCGCACCCTTCTCCTGGCTGCAGAGCGTACCTGTGCTGGCATGTTGTATCAGGAGGTGCAAGGATACTTACCAGACAGGACGAATCGTCAATTCAAGAAGTGATCAAGCATCAAGCAACAAAACGTTGGGCGCCAGTACTACGATCTGGTGAGTGGAGAAGTTGTGGATCGTCCTGTCATGATCATCATTTGGTCATCTCAGCACTGGAATCTCAGCACTGGAGCCTTGTTGTCTTACAATGCTGCCATCATGATAGCAAACAGAAGGATTCTGAGCACAGCAACCGAAATCAGATCAATCTGAGAGACCGAAAAGCTATATAAATGCACCCGCTCTAGGTCTACAGCTTGGCTGCCTTGCAACCTGCTTCCACAAAATGTTCATTAGCCTGGCATCAAACAGATGTTTGTCAGCAGGCAGAATTCTATGACTTTTCTCATCATAAAGCTGTGCCTCGCTTTTGGAAAGTCCAGCTCGTTCATCGAGACCACCTGTCAGACAGGCATCCTGAGGCTGAAAAACCAAGTGTTATGCTACCACTGCTACCTCTCAAACAACTCAGACAGCTGCAATCTTGGTAATCTGTGTCGCATCAAAATCTTCCACGCGATCAACGACCTTGAGCGTGGTCTTGACAAGATTTTCTTGAACTTGTTAGTATGTCTGATCCATTCATTTGCCCTGGCTTCAGGGCTTAT